>JADLZN010003142.1:0-199134 GCA_018155175.1 Sinocyclocheilus anophthalmus | reverse complement strand
GGGTCGGAATAATGCTAAAAACATAGACCTCAATAGAAGTTTCCCAGACCAATTTGAAGAGATACACGTGAATGCAGAAGAAATGCCTGAAGTCGTCGCTGTCATGAGGTGGATCCTGCAGAACAAGTAAGAGCATTCACTAACTTTGTGACTGACCTTCCAGAAAATCCAGCTTTTAAGCATATTAAACCAGCTGGGAACCTGCCACTATGTTCCAAAACACAGCTACTAACAGAGCTTGCAAGAATATGGGAATCTTGCCTGTAAAAATCAATATCTGTACAAAATATTTTAAACACAATTTTTTTTTCTGAATAATTATAATGACAAAACCGTGCAATAACTGATACATTACTAAAACATTTGTTAACTTTAGTGATAAAAACACAACTATTCATTGTTAGTTCATATTTACGAATATAACTTTTGATTGGAAACAAAATAAATGCTTTAGAAGCATTTTTCGTTACTGTTAGTTAATGTTAACTAATGAAACTATATTGTAAAGTGTTACTGTAAGAAACATCATAACCTTTTATGATTTTCAGTTACACTTTATTTTTAAGGTGTCCTTGTTACAGTGTAATTATCCATTTAAGTACTGAGTAATATTAATTAACTACATGTACTGTATGGTTAGGGTTAAGATTAGGGTTTGGCTTGGTGTTACTTGCATGTAATTATGCATACTTTATTGTTATTATTATAGTAAGTACATGTACCATGTAACAAGGACACCTTAAAATAAAGTGTTACCATTGATTTTTGATAGTCTTATTATTCACGCTTTATTCTATACGATTAGAATTAGAAAAATGTTATTCATGAAGACTAATAATTTCATGACTTTTCCCAGTTGTTTTGTCTACCGCTGTGAACAGGAATGAACATCAGAACGTATTTAATTTCAAACGCGGAAAGACGTCAATACACCACATTTTTCAAGTTTATAAATTCACCAAAATTAATCTACTCTCCTGTCTGATTTGTTTGTCGGGCAAAATGGCGGATTTAGCGTTATGATTGGTCAGATCGCCTGTCAATCAAGCCAGCTGACTGTACATTATCCCGCCTATCATACTATCATACACACCAAATAAAGAAATACATGGCAAGACATTTTGATTTGAATTTTGAAATTTTACCTGTATATTGTCTTAAAGCTTCCGCTAAGAACATTTCGCTGATTTTCTCTGAGGTCATTTTCGCGCCACTACGAAACGAGAGAGCACGTGATCCTAAAGGCGTGAAAGTGTTTTTTTTCCCCAGTTACCCGGATGATCGACTGCGTCCATGCCTGATAGTGCCCTGCGAAATGGACTTCACTCCATATTAAATAAGATTCCAAATTATATATATTGTTTAGCTCAGGCACTGCACACTGTATAGGGAAGAACATGAATACATCGCTTCACAAAAAGCAAATAATGACATTTACCAACCTTTCATCGCAACTGGAGTTTCATCTGTGCTCGATGACGCTGTATTTCAAGTGAACTTCGACAGATGCCCTGCTTCTAGTGAGCTTTGCAGTAAATACTAAGTAGGGACCCTGTGAATTTGCAACGCAGTAGCCACAATTGACCAGTCAGAATCTAATAAGTCATGTAATATTCAGAGGCGGACAGTAACTAAGTACAATTACTTGAGTATTGTACTTAAGTACAATTTTTGAGTATCTGTACTTTACTTGAATATTATTTTTTCTGAAAACTTATCCTTGAACTTCACTACGTTAAAAGGCAAGAGGTCGTTTCACTCCACTACAGCTAACTATGTTATTATGACCATTAAGTTCTTAATGGAAGACATTAGACATCTTGGTCATAAGAGATAAAATAATAAAAATATTTGATGATTTCTTATTGTCGATAATTTTGACTAATTGTTTGAGACATATTACGTATAAACAACTGAAACTAAAGATTGTGAAATTAAACATTTCTTCTTTGGTTTGTTTTTATGTGATTTAAAAGCTCTCAGTTCAGTGCACTAGCTTTGTATACCGCTATAGCCGATTGACCTGCTTGCTTACACTTAAGACAATTTCTAAAAATCTAAAAATCTAGATCAAAGACACACCTCTTTGGCCAAGCATTCAAATAATGCACCTCATAATCTTTTACTGCAGTTATATCTGATCAATGCACATTATTATCTTTAGTTTTGGTTAACATAATTTTTGCTTGAAACGTTATGAACAGCAGCTACGCTAATTATGTCTCTATTTGTTTCTCTGTTTTTGCCACAGGATTGACATCCCGTGGTAACTAGGATTTACTCAAGCTTCAGTCTGGATCCAGAACACCTGAGAAGAGATGATGCCAACCCTTCAGAGGACCTCAGATGATGCCAACCCTGAAACAACAGAACTACCACATTTTCCTATAAGTTTGATTGCATCATATAATAATTGCTGTTAATAGTGTTCATCGTCTGTTTTATTACGTCTTAAATAGATTTTTCCGTACATTTCTGCCATATTACAGTGGCGGGGGTTAACTGACAGTCCCCATGATAACTACCATAAATATTGTAGAAACTTAATTTTCTGTAAATTTGCTTTGCAATGATTTGTATCGTGAAAAGCGCTGTACAAATAAACTTGACTTGGCAATTGATACATTTTATATTTTTATACTTCTTATGTTTTTGTTTGATCAGGCATTATAAATGATTATCCCCTAGGGTCCTAGACAGATTCAACTCAATGGTGTGTGTGAGTGTATTGTAAAATTGCATATCAGGGTCAGAAATTGGAATATTGGCAATATTTGCCAACTGGAATTGCAAAAAAAATATATACAATTTTACAATTACCTTACTAAATGGATCTGCGTTGTTTTTATGTTAAATACTTGCATTTAACCAGTTACTTATATAGATTGTTAGAAATCTTTTTTTTTGTTTCAACATCAACAAAAAACATCTTTACACTTCAAAAGTGGAACAGAAGCTGCATCTAACATGGCATTTATGTTCATTTACACGGACTGTTTAATGCTGCTCATGTACATGTATTTACACAAAATTGCACAGCCAATAAATAAATCAAAAATTATAATCATTAGGGAGTGAAGCTGCAATATCATGACAAACTCATTATTGCTCTTGATACTGTAATGATTATTAATCGATTAATAGAAAGATTTTGTGGGGAAACAGCACATCATATTCTAGCTACAGAGGAAAGGAGCTAAACCGTTTACCGTAAATGTTTGCCCTAAGATTACGGCATCTACCAGCAGAGGTTATCTGGGCCATACTAACCAGTCAAATCTTGACCTTTTGGCATAAAGAAGACCATTACTACCTATTACCATCTGCTTGATTAGAGTTTTATATTAAACTCTAGAAGGCGGTAAATCTCCAGAAATAGGATTGAGCACCCCTACAGTAAAGGCAGACAGCTAGAAAATGCAGACCAAACGTTTTGTATGTGACAGCAAATCTTATATATCCAGTATTTCACACTTCACAAAAAATAACAGCAAAGCAAAATATGCTATTGAACAGCAGTGTTTGGTATAATGATATTTTGACTGTTGTCTGCAGTACAGATCCGCTTACTGGCAACTTGCTCGTCTATATCCTCCATTCCGAAGGAGCAGAATGTCATAAAGTGACATAATGAAAGACATAATGAAATTACACCATTAAATATGCACATCACTCATCTCAGAGACGTACGACACTGTGCATGACTGGACAAGAGCTCATTAAGTCACTGTAACTCTATCTGTAATGAAGTCATGCGCTGTGATTAAGGCTAAGCTTCAACCGTCTTAGTGAACGAGGGACGGGAGCCAAAATCACTCCTATGGTGATGGAGGTGTGAATTACAACAGGTGCACATTGATAAACTGGTAAATCATCGCCATGGGGGAGAAAAAACATCAAAACAGACACATGCACACACAGGCCTGTTTGCAAACTGACCTGTGCCATTAGATATTGCTTTTGACCCGATTACACAGGTGAACTCTGCTAAATGTGCCCGTTACACATATACACAAATACACGCACTGGAACCAAATTCCCTTAATTTGTTAGTCAATACTGTTAAAGCCGATGAGAAAAGTCCAGTGCAGGATAATGACCTCCATGTCATGTCAATCCATCTCTTCTTCTTCCACAAACACTTTCACAGAGACGTGCTTGTTAACTTCAGCAGACAACAGTTTGAACTCTGTAATCTGCTTTCATTTTTCAGTTTTATCTGACAATATAATTCTGTACCCAAGCGAAAACAAAAAATGAAATACACTTCCATTCATTGAGTTAGTGAGCTCTTTTTCCTCTTAAGTCCAGTTGTTTCTGGGGGGGAGCTGTTTTTATCTGTTGTTATCTTTGTTATCTATTTTGATATTTAAAGGGGTCATATGATGCGCTTTCAAATTTTCCTTTCTCTTTGGAGGGTTACAAGCTCTTGGTGCATAAAGAAGATCTGTACATTCGCAAAGACTAAAGTCTCAAATCCAAATCCAAAGAGATATTCTTTATAAAGTTAAGAGTTAACCACGCCTACCAAAACGGCTCGTTCTAACACGCCCCAAAATATCTACATCACTATGTGGGAAGATTTATATAACGCCGCCCAAATGTTTACGTAAAGAAAGAAGGCGTAACTTTTATTTTCTCTGTAGTATTGTTGCTGCCGCCACCGCCATCTCGTGAAGACGCTGTTTGTTTCATTGTGAAAGCGAAACTACTTTGTTTGGTCTTCCAAAAGAGGATGATATCTGCTTCGTCATGCCTGGAGCTGATCCGTGCTGGTCGCTGAGGAAATACTACAACTTTGCTGTGGATCGCCGGATCGGCTTTCGCCGTGGACAAAGCGGAGTCCAGCCCGAGGTCGTCACATGTTGTTGCCGCAAGCCCGCCTGCCTCCGCTCACTCTAGGCCTCCGGCCTCCCCTCACTCAAGCCCGCCGTGTAGTGACGCTGTGTTTCGTTGTGAAAGCGAAACTACTTTGTTTGGTCTTCCAAAAGAGGACATGACTAGAAATCAGTGGTTAAGTTGTATTTACAACACTGTTCCAGAACACTTCAACCCAAATATTCAGATGTGTGCAGCACATTTTATGGAGGACTGTTTCCTGATCCTGGGAGAGTAGACTACAATGCCGGCTGTTCTGACTCACAGTCTGTAAGTAAGTTTTTATATTTAAAGGATTTGCCACTGATGATTCAAATGCAAGTTTTTTGGGCAGTGTAGTGTAGCTCTTGTTGTTTGTCATTTCTCCGATCACAAATGCAGACATGGTTTTATGTTTACGCGGCGCGATGCATCGCGTAAAAAGACAGTATAAGTCATTATAATCCGTAATTATGTCCCCACTGAATGCCTCGTTTATAATGGGTTTTCATGTTTTTGAATCATCGCTCCGGCCTGACAGGGCATCATCACAATATGTTAATGGGCGTAACATTTCCGTCACACGCTTGAGGTATTCGGCCAATCACAACACACTGGATAGCTGGCCAATAAGAGCACACCTCGCTTTTCAGACCGATGAGGCTTGTAAAAAATCTATGCTTTTCAGAAAGGCGGGGCATAGAGGAGAACAATAATGTACAGTATGTTGAAAATAATGTTTTTTTTTAACCTTAAAATGCATAAACACATTTCATTACACCAAATACACAAAATAATGTTCTTTTTAGCAACATCATATGACCCCTTTAATAACTGTCATTTGCACCCAAACAAACATCAAATAAATCCTGTAAAAAAAAATAATAATTCTAATTAAATCCTACTGAATGAAGTGAAATGAGATTGTCCTATTGTTAAATATATTGTCCTATGAATACAAGTTTTGTTGAAATCATATAGGAAATTATCCCTAGATCTTTCCAATGATTTTAGAAATTCCAATCTTGGATTTAATTTTTACTAGATATCTATGAAAAATACATAATAAAATAAAATGTATTAATGAATTCTGAATTTAATAAATTAATAAATGTATCCTCAATTTTATCAGTTATTTTGCACATACACTTATTACATCTACTATCTTTCTATTTTCTGTTATTGATGTTTAATAACTGTTATTTGTTTTAAAAACCAACACAAGATCAAATAACCCTCCCTGTAAATAGTAAAATCCTATTATAATGCGAAATCGATTATTTTATTGCTAATATCTTGTGCAATTGGACAATATGTTTGTTGGAATCACAGTGGAAATTATTAGGACTGTCCAAATTGTTGTTGAATTTATATATTTTTTTTTTATTGTATAATTCGGGATTTAGACTATGTCGAGCCACCCCCCATCAGTTGGTGAATATATTTAGATTCAAGAAATTTTACTAGATATTTTCTTCGATAAAATACATAATAACATGCTTAAAGTATAATAACAATATATAAATAAATAATAATATTCTTCTTATTTATTAATTCATATTGAATTACTTATATACTTTTATTATTAATAATGATCATTTTAATTCAAATAACTAAATAAACAACAAACAAACTTTTACAGGAAAGTACACAACATTCTAGCCCTCTATTTTCACTCCTACTGTGTCTCCACTCCAAAACTATAAAGCAAATAAGCACCACCAACAACACTACACATCTAACATGTTTCATCATCCATCCCTGCATCCCTGAGAGGCTTTTATTGACTATTATCCTTGTTGTTTGAAAAGTAACATTTATACATGTCAAATTTCCCCAGTTTTCAGGATGATAGATTAAGCCTCGTTGTTTGCTCATTCGGTACACACACTAGTGCAATGTGGAGCGGTACATTGTCAGACAATTTGTATACACAAGCAAGGTGTCTACAGCGTAAGTATCATTATTTATGAAACAACGGCTGACACAAAATCAGATTTGCACCATCTCTGTGTAACCGTTATATCATTGAATGTCTAGAATGCCCTCGTGTCCCTATGTTCCGTTGCCATGCCAACAGAGGCTCCGTTACCACACCAACAAAATCTCTGAGTGATGCTTCACTCTGAAAGACATTCCACACTGTCCTCATCCCTCTGGTGCCCGTCAATCAGTGTCATGCTTGATTGACAGCTGCTTCGACCCCACTGACGTGGGTAAAAAAACGCTGTCACCTCACGTTAATCAGAAGCGGCGTATCTTAAGAGGGTGATATGGGAGGAAAGCGTCATCAGACATTTTCAGATCCACTAATGACTTTCGTGTTTTCCCAGGAAGGAGTCTAACGGCTATCAGGAGCGTCTCGGGAGCAGCTCGAGAAAATAGAGCAGGAGAGTGAAAGGCAGCTCGACCTCTCTGTCAGTTTCTCACCCTATTTTCTTACCGCCTCTCTCTTTCTCAGTATTTATCGCTCCTACTCTCTCTTTCATTAACCCACTTAGCTACAATGTCTGACCCAGACCAAAGGCACATTACTCAAACTAGACAGAAGGCAGCACGACCAAGAGTAATTTGGGCGAATGCCTGCATGAAAATAAAGCAATGGCGCCCTGAGTATCACAAACACACACATTCATTGAGACAACAGAAAATACAGACATGTCTTTAAAGCCTTCGAGTAGGTGACAGAAGATAAAATGGCGATGAGAGAGAGACTGAATGTGCCTGCTTAAAAGTGCACATCACAGATCGAGAATGGTAGGAAATATTCAGAATATTCGACTACCATTACTACTTTAAATGTTGTTGCAGAACATATGTATTCTAAGCAAATTGTCTGTATACATTGAGTGACCTATACTGCATTTGTCAAAATGGGCAGCATGCAACAGTGTGCATAGTGCTGGGTGTGTGTACTGTATGTATCCCACAGTGTAATGTACTCAACTTCCATTTCCACTGTGATAAATGAACATAAAATGTGTTATGATTTTAACATCTCTTTCATGACTCATTATTTGATTGAACAGTAATTTTTGCACCAAATCGATGATAACTGGATGCCAGTTGATAAGTTAAACCAAGTGGTTTGGCCAGTTTAGCATGGTCCCCTTTATTGACCATTAGCCCATACGTGGGCAAAAAGCATCCTTTATTGGTGTCGTTCCGTGGAGGGGAAGCTGCCTTTATTTGATCAAAAATACAGTAAACACTGCAAAAAAAAGGAAATGTACTGTACTTACTGCCAGATATTATCCATTAATTTTTATGGCATTTCGGTTAACCGTAAACCATCCAATGAAGTCAAATTACATAGAAAAAAAAAAAAAAAAAAAAAAAAAAAAAAAAAAAAAAAAAAAAAACAGTTAAAACACCTGGTAGAATCAATACGGTAAATTCCTTCATTTTAATACAGTACATTGTGCCCTATTTTTTTACCCATTTTTTTATAGGAATATACGTATTATAACAATTTAAAGTAACTGTTTTCTATTTTATAATATTTAAAATGTAATTTATTCCTGTGAGGGAAAAGATTAATTTTCAGCAGCCATTCCTCTATTAGTCTTCGTGTCACAGGGTCTTCAGAAATCATCTATATGCAAGATTTGTGGCCAAGAAAAATTTTTTTTTTTTTTTTTTTTCTTATTATTCTCAAAAAAAATTTGGGCAACCATAATACATTGTTTTTTCTTAAAAAATTTTTTTTTACAGATCCCAAGCTTTCGAATGGTAGTGTACATTATTCATAGCTAGTATTCCATTACAAGCATAATCAGAGATAACAAGGATACAAACAATAGAGGAAAAGAAAACAGAGTTCATCCCTTACCTTGAACATTGCCAGCCCAACTCCCATTTTCTCTCCTCAACTCCTGCATGTTGATGTGAGCTGGGTCTTGTCTCTTCCTCTCATAGCCCTGGATGGAGGAGTGACTGACCGTTGAAGTAGTTTGAGGGATTGGTAAGGAAAAAATAGGACTGGTTCAGAGACCGTGGATGAAAGTGTAGGTCCTACTGTAAATCCAGGCTGGATGACTGAGCACAGGAATTGTCTATTGAATCAAAACTATTAAGAAAAGTCACTCAAGAAAAGTAAGAAAGATGCCTGGCTCACAAATAAAGACAAAATATAAGACAGCTATGCAAACGATATTCAGTTACTGAAGAAAAGTTGAAAGACTTATATCAAATCTAAGAAATGTACTTACTGTAAAATTGAAAATGAACCAGGACAAAGTCTATGACAAAGCCTACATTGGCTACAAAATGTGATATAAAGTGAAAAAAGGGTGAAAAGGAGATGTTTCTTGATTAGTCTAAAAGTCTGTTTTGATCTGAACAAGTCCACAAACTCTGGAGCTGCTGGATGCCCAGTAGTGAAAAAGCTGAAGCAGCGACGTCTGGTCTTAATTGGTTCAGGTATCCATGTACGTCCTTTGCTGGGTCCTTCTCATGACACTATTGGAAAAAAGAAAAAAGAAAAATAAGAGAACAGTATCTTAAGCACAGGTTTTTGGGCAAATGATGTTGAAAAAAAAGGTCAAATTTGTTGGTGACTTTGGAAAACTGAGTGCGATTTTTCTTTTTTCCCCTTTTGTTATTTCTTTCAGTTGATCTAATATAGAGTGCTCAACACTAAATGCTTCATTGGTATGTAATAGATGAAGTTCAGTCTATTTCGAGCTATACAAGGGACAGGCGTGTTTCACAAATACACATAACACACTTACAAATGCATACAAATACATTTATGTGTGATATTTTTATTATGTTACTTACCAGTCTAACTGTCCTTTGGCATTTCATCAGTATTATTTGGATAATGTTTACAAAAATGTGAAACACAAGACGAGTGCAAGCATTCAAAAACATAAGACAAGATGGTCGCCTTCCTTTGATATGTCCATTTCGAACAACAACAGGCAAGTGAGATGCTTTTTTCTTTTAGTTTTTGTTTTTCATACAGTCCATGTATAAGAAAAAATTGTGATGAAGATGATGAATTCAGGACGTCAAAAGAAAATAATTTTTTTTTTTAATTCAGCTAAAACTAAATGTTAATTGAGATTTCAAACCAGTCACCAAGAAGGAAGCATAAGCACATAAACTAAATATGATGCTTAGAAAATAATATATTAAATAAAATATCAGTATGAATGGAAAAAGGAGATGTTCAGATTTCTTTCCATCTTAAGTTGCAACACAACGTCACTTCTTGGATCCCCATTCCTTTCTTAGATTCATTTCAAATGAATTCAAAACCAAGGGAAATTAAAAACAATCCTGTTTGAATCTTGTTTTTCTAAATATTCAGAGGTAAACATACATTGCATTCTACAAAATCAAAATACTAACACAGAATATCAAATCAAAGAAGACAGTTCTGAATTAAAATGATGTATAAGATGAAGTGGAAAATGTTCATTAAAGGAGGCTAAATTAGGGGATATAAATAACTTACAGTGGGGAGTGAAAAGTTTTCATTCTCTAATGAGCTAACGGTCATACAGTGGTCATGCCTGACAGCTAAAAACAGGGACCCTCAATGAGTACAAAGAAAATCAAGAGGTTGTGATAAGAAAAGGAGGTGACGGCCTGTCTGAAAGGTGTTGGATGGATGGATAAAAAGAGAGAAGAAGGTGGGGAGTGCCAGCAGAAAATTAAACACTCAATAAAACAAAGGACTGACCATAACAGCTCAAATGGACTTGAGCTTGCAAGTAGGGGAGACAAGAAAAAAAAGAACTGACTGATGCACTGAAGCCTAATCAATATTTTGAGCAAATACCAATCTATTCTTCACAATTCAAGTTTCATTTTTCACCAGCTTAGAGGAGGTTGCCAGCAATACAAATCACAAGTTTAAAATGTGTCCAAGAACCGCAAATTAAGCAGTCACGCCAACCTCACCCATCTCAGTCAAAGAACGGAAGCAGAACCTCATCTGAAATTTGTCTGTGACAATTTCTCAAACAAAATAAGACACTGATGCTTGCACTGGACACTGGAGATGAATGGAGGCTATTTCAGACTGGGCAGCCCAAGACCAGATGTGTGCAAGTGTGTTTTAAGTGTGTGTGTTACAAAAGAAAGAATAACAGGAAACAAATGTCTTGCTGTTCATAAGTACAAATGGAAGATGTACAGAGTTGGAGAAGGGTAAAAATGGGCATGGAGAAATGATATGTAATGCCGTTGATTATCTGGCCTGTCCCTTAGTTTAATGCATGTGTGTGTGTTGGTGTGTGTGTTGGTGTGTGTGTGTGTGTGTTTGGTGTGGGGTGTGTGTGTGTAAGTGTGTGTGTGTGTGTCTGTGGTGTTTAGTACATTGTAAAAAAGGAACACACAGTACACACACACAGACAAACAACCAGACAGACACTAACGAGCCGGTAAACCACCTATAAGAATATTAAAGCATCCAGGGAAAAAAAGAGTGATACGTGAGGGTAGATGGTGGAGGACTAAAACAGCTGTTTAAAAAAAAAGGAGAGAAAGAAAAATAATTACAAAACTGATAAGGAGATGTGGAGATGGTTTTGAGTCTCTTTCACAGTTCTAACCAACTTTCATTCAGGGAGCATCACACTTTTGGGATGAAGGGAGGGATGGAAGAAAGAGGGGATGATCAGAGGAGAGAGATGGGAAGGAGGGACAGGTGAATGAATGAAGGGGGTCATAAATAGTTAAAAATGAGTGAAAGTGTAAAAAAAACTTGCCCCTTCTTTCTCTTCTCTCCTGTCTCGTCATAAATAGACAAAATTATACACCATATAGATGGAGAAATAGATCAGGAGGCAAATGATGGAGAGAGCGAATAAATGAAAAGATGATGTGCCTCCAAGCACCACGATGAGAAAGAAGAAAAAAACAAAACGAAAGAAAAAAACAAATATTCCAGTGCCTTCCGTTTTTCTTCTCTGCTTTTAAACAGGGAAGGCAGTCACTTTGTTCCTGCTGTCCAGTTGTTGCTTTAAGTTCTTTTTCTCTCACTCTTTTTTCCTCTCTTACTTTCTCTTGGCTTCTGTAGAAGAAGTCCTCCGTTTGCAGTAAGTAATAGCCCTTTTCCACAGACAGTGACTGAGGCAGAACAGTAGGAAGAGGTGTAATGGTTGCAATGTCTGCCCAAGAATTCCACACATGGAGACTGTGCTCTCTCTCACTCTCACTCCCTTGGTCTCTCTCTCACCCCTCCCTTACAGGACAGAGCGCTGTGGAGTAGGAGCCAAGCAGAGAAAGGAGAATGAGAGGGGGCCCTCTACAGGATTACTGCACAACTGAGAGAAAGAAAGAGCGTAAGAAAAAGAGGAAGAGCTGGGAATGTTTCCTCAATTCCAGTCCAATCAAACTGAATATAAATGAGGCAGTGAATGTATAGCTGTACCAATACACATCTGATAAATGTCATATAACTGTGCAGTTTAATATATGTAGTTTTGTGGTAATGCAATTTTTCAGTTTTGAAGGATCTGAGGATCCTCAAAGCAAAACACAGTTTGCATTTGCGGATCCTCAGATCCTTCAGTTGTTATTATATACACAATATGGGGTATTTTACCAAACACAAGATTAGATTAGATGATGCAAATAATGAAAGTTTGAAATGCATTTACTCAAATATATATGTGGATTTTATATAATTTTTTCAAAAAAAATGTTTATATATATATATACATAATCCATAATACATACAATGGGTCAAGACTTAAGATGTCTGCATCAGAGAATTTTCAAAGTGATTTTTTGCCCATAGAAAGAAGCCATTAAATGTAAGTAAAGTTGTCGACTGTTCTACGTTTTTCAAATACGATAAAATGTCAAAATTTGTTTGAAATAATGTTACATTGTCATTCATTGTAACACAATATTTATGTAAAAATTCGAACAACATGCTTATTCTGACTTGTACACATTAAAATATATAAAAGACTAGGGAGCATATTACATTTTTTTGTGTTTTTAAATGAGTAAAACTTCCTTACTGACAATTTGGCAAAAACCTAGATAGGGGTGCAATTTTTAAAAATGTAAAATTAACAACTTATAGTATTTTGGGGGAAAGGTAATTATCTTCTACTATGTCCATACATTGATATTCTAGTTGTAAATATGCCTGCAATATTGGTTAACTGAATGACATTTTTAGTGTTCTCTGTCTGTAAATACGAAAAATGCATGGATATTTATTTTTGCTCAGAAAACTAAAACAAATGCAATTAAATTAACAGGAAAAACTTTTTTAATTGGGGGGGGGGGGACAACACAATTTTTAAAGCATAAGTACCACTTATTGGTTTTTTTATTCCTTAAACCCTTTGTCGTCCTTTGACCCACATAAAGTTGAAACAATCTCCTATCTATCCCTCTATCCTAGAGATTTTTGTTTTGGTTTGAACGAATTCTCCTTCTGCCTTGACAGCATGCATTTATTAGATCAAACATACTGTAAAAACGGCGATATTGTAAAATATTATTTAATTTAAAATAACAGTTTTCTATTTAAATTTATATTAAGTCCTGCCAAACTGCAGAATGTTCAGCAGCCATTACTTATCATCTTTTCCATGTCCCCCCCCCCCCCCCCCCCCCCCCCCACATTGTCAGAAAATCATTACTCCTATCTGCTCAATATATATTATTATTATAATCAATGTTTGAAACCCAGTATATCTAACATTTTTGTGAAAGCCATGATACATTTTTCTCATCATTCTTTGATGTAAGCTAAATTAGTAAATAAATTCTACCGCAACTAATAAATATTATACTAAATATACTATATTTAGGATCTAAATTATGTAATTATTTATGTTTTGTTCAAAATAGAAATACCATTTCTTTGTTTTGTGACTATGCTCATTCCTCTTTATCATCCTGTGGTATGTGCAATTCAATTAAAATTCCAACTCATTAATTGAAATGGAGCCAATTCTTAATTCTGAATATTGCCACGTCCTGCTCAGATTCTGATTCTGTACCAGTGCACTGGCACTCCATCTGTCATGAGTCTGAGTTTTCTGTGTAGATGTGAATGTCTGGTTCTCAGATGTCTGCTCTCTCAAGGGCTCACTCTCTTGTTCTCTGGATTCTTGGCTTGAGCTACTGATCACTTGCGCTTTTGATCCTCCGTTTCTTGGCACCTGTCTTCCACCCCTTTTTTTAAAACTCACACAGTCTGTCTGCCTGTTGCTGTCTGCTGATAATTTGGAAATAGACAAAAATAAAAGGAGAGTTACAGAAGGACCATGGAAATGGTGCAATTTATGGCGAAGGATTTTAGGATCATTTATAATTTCAACTGAAAAGGCTACTGAACTAAAGGCATATACATTTTACCACCTCAGGCCTTAAGTACACTCTAAAAAATGCTGGGTGTTTCAATCCAATGTTTGGTCAAATCTGGGACGAACCCAACTTGTTGGTTTAAATTTTGGTACATTTTTTTAAATGGCTTTTTTAACCCCCCCGTGGTTGTTTTGTAGTTTAAGTCCAGTTATTTGACCCCACATTGGTTTTTGAAACAACCCGCCTTTTTTAGAAGTGTACCAGGGTTTTTACTGGAGATAAACCAGATCTGAAGGACCATCTAGAGTGGTGCACAATCAATGCCAGCTTCCGGAATTATCCTAAAAACAAAACCACAATCCTAAATACTAACCTAAAGCACTGTGAAATGCTATATTACCCTGATTGGAAGTCATGAAGCCCTACTACCCTTTTTGCACATAACTCAAACATAACTGGCCAGCATCACAACGTCAGAACGTGTCCTCACCATTTTTTTTTTGTCATGGATATTTTCATCCACACATGTTTTTGCAGCAGCAATAACGTGATTCTTTTAATTACAAAATGTATTAGAGGACCAAAAGATAATAACACAAACCAGATTAATAATCCTAAATGGAATTGGTATTTTGCATCAGGCACATATATACTCCTGGGGTTTGTCTACAAAATAAAAAGCAGAGAGGTTATGAAAGTAGTATTTTTTTTGACCCTCTACCACTGTGCTGCTTCGATTAGGGAGACTTTGTTAGATCAGCTAAGTTCGCAGCTGTATTCTGTGTGAGTTTGACAGCAATTTTGGCACATATGGTCGTCATGTTGCCAAACAGATGAAGAAGAGAGAGAGATGAGCATTAATTGAATGTGTTATTTAACGGTGTGTGATGGGAAATAGATGGCTGTTGCTTACCAATGGGACAATCCCCATGAGACGAAGTGTGATGTGAGAGGACAAGATCACCAGCCATATAGCAGACACATTTCTGATTGAGAATAATGTGCTGTGTTGGTCCTTTTTGTAACTCCTCTCCCATGACCAGTTGGAATGTTAGATGCACAACACATGATGGGGAGATTTGCTATAAGCAATAATATCAGAGAAATCGACTAACGTGAACTTTTCCTGTGTTAAATCTTTTACGTAATATCTGTTTCTCTACATGAAATTCTTTTTGCGAACAGAATTCAGTCATTTCAGTTGGAATCTGCGTGATCTGGAATTTCACAAGAGGGTGAAAGGGTTCATCATGCAGATTTTGCTCATGTTCAAGTTGGTCAAGCAAATTGCTGCGCTGACCAACAGAAATGTGCTTGGTTTGAAACTGACTTCTGTATGAACAGTGCTTCATACATCTTTATGCTATTTCACAATGGATAATTTACCTTTTTGCATACAAAATTGACCCTTCACCAGGAGCTTGATTGACAGGCGATCTGACAAATCATAACACTGAATCTGCCATTTTGTCCAACAAACAAACAGACATTAGAGTAGAACTTCGGTGGACTTAAACTTGAAAAAATGTGTGCATTGACGTCTTTCTGCAGTTGAAATAAAATACCTTCTGATGTTCATTCATGTTTATTGTGTGTTTTAACTAGTAAATATGAAAAGGTGATCAGTTCACGTGTGCTGCTTGAACTGAGGAGCTATTGGCGACTGTCACGAACTCAAAGGCCACAAAACGAGAATTATATCATGGCGGCTCGTGGGAATAGAAATAGAGGGAGGCACACTAATTGTATTTGGTCTGCGTATCCCTGGCCCATTAATTAATTATTATAATTTTGCTTAAACCACGTTTAAAACAAATGGCTTTTTGGTTTTTTTTCCTTTTAGTAGGAAAACGTAAAGAAAAACGACACCACCTACAGCCAAAAAGATAAATTAATTTTGTCACATTACCTGGCCAAAAAAAAAAAAAGAAATATTCCCTTGGAAGCAAACATCCATCCCTTCTTAAAAGTCTGTGTCTTAAAAGAGAGCTGCCTGTTGCGCCATTTAATTAAGCCGCGACTGCTGTAGCCTATATCCAGCTTAGGCTTTTTTCCCTTTTTTTTTTATTTGTATATATACTGTTTGAATGACTGCTTGTTAAATCTGTTGGCAATCAAATATTCAACATGGCTACTCATCATTAGTACTTGGTACATTATCAGCACAGCAGGAGATTTTCAAACTAATATCACGTAAGTTACGTCTCTATGATGATTGGTTGATATCAGAAGGGAGGCTATGAGGTTTCTTTTCTCAACACTCCTCAGCGCTGAAAGTGAACACTTGATGGTGATTGGCTAATTTGTTTTACCAACGGAGTCACGAGAGCTCAGTGCTCGCTCGGCCTCCCCCTACCCTTCTATATCATTATATTATAGTTTTGTAATTACATCAGCAGATTCGGCACAGTCGCGATAGAAAAGCGGCGCTTTTCCAACCTTCATTAACATGTTATGGTATTACCGCTGTGAAATTACAAACAAAAAATACACATTATGAGACATGAACTGAAATGAACTGTGAATTTTTTATTAACATTAAAATCGTCCTCCTCCCATTTTCACCTCAAAATTTTGGGGGAAGCTGTGCCTGCCCTGCCTCCCCCGACGAGCAGCCACTGATTATCATTTGAATTTCTTAAAAAAAGACAAGATTTGAAAGCTGAGACTTTGTTTAATACCAAAATTAACCCGCTCTGTCTTGTCTGTCAGCGCATTGTAAGTTTTCTCTGTGTTCCATGATGTATTTTTCACTGCGTGACAACATGATGTGTGGCGTGAAAGCACCATGGCTTGTCGGACGTAGCAACAGTAACTAATGGGGGCAGGTCTTTTGAGTTGGTTTTGCAATCACGGATTCTGAGTGACGCCGACAATTCAGAATGGAGGCATTAGTGACAAGCAAATGGATAGCAGGGAAGTCCGTTAACTGTACTAGTGTAACCAGCCTGTTTTTAGGACACGCTATTACAAGAGAAAGGTATTTATAATCACAACATATGTTGGACGTGATCTTTATGTTATGAAGAGGAGTGATTTTTCATCTAAATTGAAATACTTGCCTGCCATCAAGGCAGTGGATATAGGCTAAGCAACTAACCCCGATTGCAAACAAGCTGTTAAGTGAATCCTGCATTTATATGAAGGATGCGGGATATACAGTATGTCACTCCTGAAACTTAACACGTAAAACAAAACTTTTATTCAAACTCTGAATTGATTATACTCTGCCTAGAAAGCGAGCAAATAGCACTTCCATATAATCACTAAAAAGCTGTCACTCACTTCTATTTATCGCAGTCTCACAATGTTCCGTTATAATCAATGAAGCTCTCTATATAATATCTTATTTACATTGTGTCTACGTGTGGCGTTTGGCATTGATTGAATTCTGACTGTCTCATGCTGAATGTGTGAGAGTTGGCAGCCCTGTATCTATTTATACATTTCTTTATTCGTATTTTAATATATTATTATCTTATATTAACCATTTGCACACATGAGCATTATCCGACTCGGCTCCTCCCGATCACAAATGCAGGTTTACAAGCCACTTTTTCTTGCGTTTTTTTTTTTTAGTCAATTTCTTGACTTTCCCCCCTTATAAACAACAACATTTACGTACATGATAAAAGCTCCCATTGTTTCTCAGTTTGACCGATTTGAGCATCCATAAACAACGCAAAACACAGGCATTTTGAGTTTCTGCTAGAATCAGAAATCACTTCCTGCCCTCCAGCTGCATTTTGCGCCACAGCAATGTCATGTGCAAACAACCTAGCCTGTGTTTGACAGCTCAAGTGTTCAAATTAACTTTTGACTTGTATATGTATGATATCTTTATCATGCCACTGTTGCTGTCTGGATATTTTAGTGGATAGATTCTTGAATAATGAGACAAATATCTTGTGGACAGTTATCAGCACTGCAATTCAATGTAAAATTATCTTGGTTTTGCTAACACTATACCTTACTTTTGAACAGCCATACCTTACTTACTGAACAAATCAGCCTTATATAGGCTTCCATATATTTTGTCTTACTTGTCTTTGTTATTATCCTTTTTTTTGTCTGTGTGTGACTAAATAGATTTCATAATTTGATGTAGATTTAAAAATACAAAAGTGCAAAAGTCTGAGACCACGAATGCAACAGTTTGATCTGTTCTCGTTTAATACAGTATTTTTCATCAATAACTACATAAACAAATTGTATTATTGAGTGAAAGACTGAGAAAAAGAATCTTGTGGAAGTCAATACAAGCAAAAAAATATTTAGATTGACCTAGATTTCTTAAAGATGTCTTTGCTCCGTTTACGAATCGTACAACTTTTTGTTTATTTCCAGTGTTAAAGAAACAATGGTCTCAGACTTTTACAACCTACTGCGTATCTGGTGATTCAAATCGTTAAACAATTTTACATCAAGGCTGTCAAAGTGATTAAATAACTGCAATTACAGGAAGTGTGCCGTAATTAAAGGGTCACAAAACCCCCCGTTTCAGCACTGGTTAGTTCCACTGATCTATCGATCTATATATGTATATATATATATATAAAACAATGTATCTGAACACGTGGTTGCACCTCTGAGAACTTTTAGGCATATTCTGGGCGTTTTATATAAGCCTTACAAGCAAAAAACAAACACTCTTCTTGACCATAAACGTTCTCTCAGTTAACATTGTCTTTTATGATGTGCAACACAAACACCTCTGCAAAAACCTCAGAAAAAGTAACGTTAGTCTCGGGTTTCATGACCCTTTAATAAAGAAGATGCGATCAGATGCGTTCGGCTAAATAGTAGTTACCTTTTGGAGTAGCTGGTAGCTGAAATATGGCCAGAAAAAAAACCTTATACAAACATTACAGAAAAACATATGACAGCGGTCCAAAAAAGATAAACTTACCGCGGTGTTTTGTGGAGAAAATGCTCTCAACGTCAATTCCGTCACACCTGTTGAGCGCTGTGGCGATTGGATGAAATCATTTGGAGGGCGTTCCTTCTCATGAATAATGTGGAATCCTGCTCAGAATCGAATGTATTTCATTTCCTCGCGGTTTTTCACATCAATACGGCACATTCTTAATGCTGCTTCAAATTTAATTTAGAACAAAAATAAAGTTTTGTTTAGAACGAAACAAAACTAAAGTTACTGAAATTTTAGAACTAAATATGTACTTTGAAATATAAAACACTTTCCCCAACATTCAAATAGTAATCTACTACAACTACTATCGTTTCATAAAATGATTCCATTGTTTCAAGAATGAGCCATGCTTATTCGTTAACATTGCAAAACAAATGCCGAAATGCTTTTAAAACTGATATAAGGCTCTTAGTAAAATTGGAACTCCTCTTTACATGGTCTCCATAACGTTTGTCAGTTATCATATTAAGAATGTAATTTTGCTGAAAGGTAGGCTATCAAATATAGATCAACACTCTTAAAAACAAAGGTGCTTCACGATGAATAGAAGAACCTTGTGTATAAAGGTTCCATAAAGAATCTTTAACATCTGCAGAACCTTTCTGTTTCACAAAAGGTTCGTTGTGGTGAAATAAGGTTCTTCAGATTACAAAAACGCAAGAAAGAGATGGTTCTTTAAAGAACCTTTGACTGAATGGTTCTTTGTGGAACCAAAAAAGGTTCTTCTATGGAATCTAAGCACCTTTATTTTTAAGAGTGTACTACAATTTTGCTATGAGTATGTGATCGAATGAATTTGCAGTCTTCGCTGCATTTTGTACAGAAATTGCTCGTCTTTGACTGCCCCTTGTGGCCAGTAGTTAGAAGAACATGTAGGTAAAATCTGCACAGTACAAACTTTCACTAGCGCTGTTCTGCTTATTCTCGTTGTATGGAGATTACAGATTTGTTTAATTTACACAGAATAGTGCCTTAGATAACAGCAGCCTCTTCTCGTTGGCAAATGCTTTTAATTTAATATTGATAAGTTAATTTGTTGGTAAATAAAATGCACTGATGAATTATAAGAATAGTAGTGCATCTTGATTTATTTTTTTTTAATCTGGTTGAACTGAATAAACTCTAATGCGTTCATGGAGACAGCTGGAAATCCAGCCAATGGCACATTACAATAAGCAAGTTGTAGTTATGAATTAACATTCCTGCATCATGAATAGAGAACATTCTGCAGCCTTTCTAATATTTTTGAGGGGGATTTTAGAAATGTAGTCTTGAATATCCATACTTTTGACTAATGGCATGAAGTCTGGTCCACACTGAATCTTTGATCCACTCACTTAGACAGGAAGACCATCAAACATAGAAGTTTTAAAGCTGCAATAAGTTTTGTGAATTCCACCCTGTATAGGTAAATGATTTGAAGCTTCTCCTGGATGTCGTCCAAGAAGCTGAGGCAGCTGATTGCGCATTTCCAAGTTATGTATTCCTTTCTTTTTTTTTTGCCTGAGAGGAAATTCAATAGCTGCTACACTATAATAGTATATAGCAGGTTTCATCAGATTTAGTTTTCTTGTTAATCTAGTCACGGCACCAAACACCTCTGTTCAATCTAGTTTTTTTTCTTACATATGCTGACCTTGCAACCTTCAAGTGCTCAACAATAACTGGTAAGTTTTTTTTCCTTCAACTGCGCTCCATTTTCCTTGCCTCTGTTACAAAGTGTTCATTGGTGTGTTAATGTTAACTAATGAAGAACTTTTGAAAAGGTTTAGTTTTGTTCCAGAGATGGTTCTTAAGAAATTAGTGTAAATATATACATTCAAGCAACATATCACTAATATTTTTTTCTTTTATAATAGATTTTTTACCAGTGCCAGTTTGCTTGAAATGGTGAAATAAGACTATTTTTTCTTGCATGTTGCCTTGCACATCACATCTCGGGACAGTCGCTAATAAAGGCCTTGGGACGGTGGCATTGTTGTGGTGCCAACAGCTGCTCAATTCATTAGTCACGTAGCTTATAGCCATGTGGTAGAACTCATATCCAATACTTCCAGAGAACCAAGGAACTGGCATTAAGATGAACGGGAACGCAAACGGATAGCTTAACTTTTCTTGTGACATTCCCTTTCTGTTATTAGACTGCAACTGCAAAACAACTGATAAAAAGTCAAAGTAAGTGATAGATCAAAAGGTAAGCAAACATGCAGATAATTAAAAGCATTTATCAGTGATGAAACAAAAAGAAATCGCACTTTGACTATACATTAGATTCATGCACGAACAGTTTGAAATATTTCTAACAGGGTCTTGTAAGTCATTCAATAATTCACACTGTAGTTTCAACAAATAATAAAAAACACTTAAATATATCAATACTTTTATTGAGTGTCATTTTGGAGTGTCTGGGTACCAGACAAAAAACATTTCAAAACCTTTAACACCTCAGCTTTCCTGTCCTGTAGCTAACTGGGACCTATATTGGAACATCTGTGCAACGTAATGAATATCATTTTATTTAAAAAAAATAATAATAAAAAAAAGAGAGAAAGAAATTCAAAAACAATACTTAACTTTGAACATTCTGCACAAGGAAAATACAATTTCAAGCACAACCTAAGTCTAATCGCTCCCTCCTTATTGTAAAATAAAGTTGAAACAAATAGTGTATATGTCTGTATGCACTGATGATTCTTTGTATTTCCATTTGCATTAGACAACCTATTTGAATTCCCTACAATTCCTAACACAAAGGGCAAGACTAAACCAGTGGTCTGCACATAGTTAACAATTTTGTAACCGTTACAAATCTCCCGTCGGCCACGTCCTTCTGTTCCATCCCACCCTCATTTGGAATTATCTTAGGATGACGCAGGGTTAATGACGTCAGTGCACTGCGGATCACAGAAAGGACCGAAGCGGCCGTACACATCTTTGGCCCTGACGGCAAAATAATATGTCGATCCCGAGACAAACTGGGTCAAGGTGCACGCCATGGGCAGCGGCAGCGCCTTCACCTCCCCGATTTTCTTCCACAGTGACTGAGCCGATGCACCAGTGCCCGATGCTGCCCCCTGGTGGTCCTGGTGATAGGCGTACAGGTGATAGGTATCTACAGCGGCGCAGTTGCGGTCAGTTTCTGCAACACACCAGGATAGGACGATCCCGTTTTGGCTCTGGACGCGGGCCAGTTTAAGTTGGGGCTGCTGCGGAGGGGATGTGTGGGCGGCCTCAGGTGGGAGACGTGCCGGTGGCGATGGTGCCAGTGGTAATGGTGGAAGAGTGGTGGAGGAAGAGGAACTTGGACGGGATGGAGAATCCTGAGAGAACAATGAGTGAAGGTAAGAAAGATTACAGGAGGCACTATATGTTAAAAAACACAAATATAAATGTTAAAATTATGGCCTTTGTATCTTCTTTACATTTTTATGGACACACACTTACCACAGAGGAACGTTGAGCTGATCGAGCTCCTAAACCAGGAAAAATATAAAACATGTCAGCATACAGCTCTGAATTTTATAACTACAGGCAAAAAGTAGAATAAAAGGAGAGGGGGGGAAAAAGGTGTACTTTTCACTCACCAGCATTAGTGGTAGAGCTGACTAAAGGAGGCGGCCCAGATGCACGCTGGGTAGTGATGGGGGAAACAGTTGCTTTCTGAACTCCAGTCACTGCACAGAATCCACAAAAAGAGAAAAGTATTAGTATAATGGTTCTCATAACTAGGATGAGAAAAATTAGCAGTGAGACTTAATTCGAATATTGGGTTGAACTTGATCCTCAAGTCATTGTTCAGATATTTTTTTTTTACAAAAATCTAGTGATTTCAATAGGAACCCGCACAATCTGGAGCTTCGTGTGAGGGTGAAAGCTCACCACCAGAACGCTCTTGCTTTTAAAGTGACTTTTGTGGGAGCGGTGCTTCTTTATACATCATTACACTATAAACAACAAACAAAACTAACTTTTTTTTTTTTTTTACCCGGTAAAAATTCATAGTGATTGCCACTCGTCAATACAGAAATCAGAGCAGCTGTGTTTTACCTTGAACATCGTCATCATCTTCAGTCAGATCTATCACAGAACCTTTGGGACGCCCGGTCTGTAGAGAGAGGAATACAATTTAGAATAAAACTGCACTTTTTGACAAAAGTGGTATTTGCAATAACATTTTAAACATCCCATTGTTTTCAATGAGACACTGCTTACCTGAGAGGGTGTTTTCGGTGTTGAGGCCTGATTATCTGTTAAACATGAAAGATTAATGAGATTACATTATGAAACATTTTTAAATATACATTACATAATACTATATAAATAAAAGCAGTGTGAGAATAATTATTTTAATTAATATACATAACTAAGCGAGACGGCAAGTTTTATAGTCACAACAATAATAAACAAAAACTAAAATAAATGAAAACATACTGCTACATTTAATCGCCATTTCAATATATTTAATTAATACTGTATTATTCCATGCTTTAAATAATCATTCATTTTGTGTTATATCCCTCAATGGGAAAAAAACAAAAAATTACAAAACAGAATAAAAGCACTTTTGGCCACACTTTATTTTAAGGTCCAATTCTAGCTATTAAGAAAACCAGTGACTTTTGCTTCAAACTCTATTTGCGATTAATAGTTGGTAAATTTTGGTATTGGGTAGGATTAGGGATGTAGATTATGGTCATGCAGAATATATGCTTTAAGTACTAATAAACAGCCAATATACTTGTGATATGTATGCTAATAAGCAACTAGTAAATAGTGAGAATCGGTCCCTATACTAAAATGTTATGAACTTTCCAATTTAGCAGATATACAAAAAAAACGGCCCGCATGATCGAAATTCTCTCATACCGTCTTTGAGGCCAGTGCGAAGCGATGGTGGACCAGCTGCAGCTGCTGCTGATCCTGTCGCTGCAGCTCCTGTGGTTCCTGGAGAAGAGGCCGCTGTAGACACTCCCACGACAGCAGCACACTGCGTAGGTGTTCGAGCTGTTGTCACGGATATCCCTGTGCTGGGTGAACTAACAGTCCCTGTGCCACCCGGATACACGGCTCTCGCTAACGATACCGCCGGAGCTGACGATGTCGAGGAAGATGAAACAACATTGCCTGTTGGCTTTTGAAGGATGAAGGTGGTGGCAGGTGTAGTCATCTTTGCCTTATTGTTGCTACTAACCGTAGATAATGACGACACCGGTATTAAACCGACACCACTGGCAGTATTAACCAATGCCCCACTTTGCCCATTTGCCATCGCTAAAGGCAGCTGAATCAAAAGAGGCTGAATAGACACTGACTGACCCCCTGATGTTGCTGGGGTGCTAGTCATGACCCCTGTAGTGGGTCCAGTCTTAAGTAGTAGGGTGCCTGTCTGAGACTGGCCAGGCAAAGAGGTGGATGAGGGAGTGGAGCTTGTAGTTGTGGAGATGATCTGTAGAATGGGTGCAGGAGAAGCTAGTGCGGAGGAGGTTGGTGTAGTCTGTGTGGACAGAGGTTTGGGCTGGGCTGGGATTGCTGAGGGGCGAAGGAAGAAAAAGAGTAATTACTCTAATCATTTGAGTTAATTTTTTTTTTTTAAAAAGCATTAGAATGACAACTAGAATTAATAATGTTTTTTATAAAGCATTTTATAAAGCTCACCAGGTGTATTAGAACCAGCGGGTGCACTGGACAGTTTGGAATCCATCATGGTTTTAACAGTACTGTAAAGGAAGAGAAATGGTAGGGAAACATTAAAATAATGGCAATAACACAAGCATTTCAAATATTATTTACTAAAGCTTTTTGAATAAAGTGCAGCACTAATATGTGCAGTTTTTCCAAATTAGTCTGTGACCAAAAAGGCGTCTAGAAGGCGTTTGTGGCTAGCTAGCTCTTTCTTCAGCCATTGTGGAAAAAGGATGGTGAACTGTCTAGATGTTGGCAAGTTTTAAGAGCAATTCACAGAAAATGCATTCTTGCATTCCACTGTGTTGCTTTTCCATTGATTTTCTATATAAACTTACACTAGATACACATTTTCGACCACTGAACTTGCGTCTTATTTTTATTTTATTAATTTTGAAAAAACCAAATGACTGTAATGTCTTGGAATGGTGGACGGATGGCATGATCTTGTGAAGATGAATAGAGGTCGATGTGTCATATGTTTACCGTTGCGGGGTAGTCATGTTGGTTGCATTGTTGGCCTGAGCAGCAGCGGAGGCAGCATGAGCCTGATTAACAGGAAACAAAGTGCATTTAAAGTTAGAAGAGAACTAATAATTTAAAAGCACATTTTGCTTGCAATCAATCAGTGAAAAGGGTATTATATTTATGGATAAGGACCATTATTGGCTTACATCCTTATCCCATGACTCCCATAATGATTTTCACCAAACCACTTTGACCAAATCACGCAATAACTAAATTTTTTAGCAGTGATTCCCACTCTTACCTCTTGAGTTCTCTTGGAGTTCTCCGAGGCCTGATTAGCAGCACCAAACTTTTTGGCCAGCCGGGAAATCTTGGCCTAAAATGACAACACAGTTTTATTGATGTTAAGTATCAAGTTTCACAGTTCCCTTCTTTTAATGGTTTTTATTGGATGTACAATACCATTAATTCTTGTATTTGAAAACTTCAAAACTCACCTGTAGTGTGTTAAAATGCTGCACCGTATTCTGTTGTTTGGTTTCATTGTCAATCTTCTCCACTCTCTCTTTCAGCTCTTTTATGCTTCGGTCAAATACAGTCAACTGCAGCACCCGTAATCGTTCCTCAACTAACTGCTGTACCATCTAATAGGAAAAGAGACAGAAAAAGATTACTACATCATATATCTGATAGCCTGGAAAGTCCTGGAAATCAGGCAAAATTTTCTCTTTTCTTACAGAAGACTTTTGGATGTCTATCATGAATGTTATCTACCAATATCCATTATTACAGACAATTTCCTAAATTCTCAGAATTATAGGGTTAGTTCACCCATAGAGGAAAATTCTGACAAGTGAGAACCAATGCGTTTTGTTCTCGGTTTACCATATGCTTATAAAAGCCTAAATTAAAAGCAACCGTCTCTTCAGAACACGTTTATTTGTGTTCCAAAGATGAGTAAACATTTTCAAAATATATTATTTTATGTTCAACAGAAGAATACAGGTTTGGAACGACAAGGTGGTAAGTAAATTATGACAGATTTTTATTTTTTGTGAACTATCCCTGTAAGATTCATTTACTGTAATCATGCATCTCTGTATCCCATCTTTTTATATGAAAATGTGCTGTTGTACATTATAAGAGACTCCATGCTACAAATGCGAGGATTCAAAAAATAAATAACAAACCTTCTCCAGTTTATGGCGGCTCCCAGCACTGGCTGTGATTTTCAGCTCTAGCTGAGCCTCCAGCTCCTCACCCTCCAGCCTTGCTCGTTTTCCATCTCTCTCCTCCTCGATTTCTTTGTCATCTTCATCTTTCTCCTCAGACAATGATCTCTTTGTACCAGCAGGGGGACTGTTGTCTGCTGTTGAGTAGAAGCAGAGGAAGGGTTTAGGCAATTGTAGACTTTGGTTCTCAAAATGATCAAACTACACTGAACAAAATTATAAACGCAACACTTTTGTTTTCGCCCCCATTTTTCATGTGCTGAACTCCAAGATCTAAGACTTTTTCCATGTACACAAAAGGCCTATTTCGCTCAAATTTTGTTCACAAATCTGTCTAAATCTGTGGTAGTGAGCACTTCTCCTTTGCCGAGATAATCCATCCACCTCACAGGTGTGGCATATCAAGAGGCCACTCTAAAATGTGCAGTTTTACTGTATTGGGGGGTCCGAAAACCAGTCAGTATTTGGTGTGACCACCATTTGCCTCACGCAGTGCAAAACAACATCGTCCTCCTCTCCTCTTTAATGTCTGTGCGAAGTTGCTGGATATTTGCAGGAACTGGAACACGCTGTCGTATACACCGATCCAGAGCATCCCAAACATGCTCAAGGGGTGACATGTCCGGTGAGTATGCTGAACTGGGAAAAGAACTAGGATGTTTTCAGCTTCCAGGAATTTTGTACAAATCCTTGCAACATGGGGGACTGTGCATTCAGGCGTTGGCAACATGAGGGTATGGGCCGTCGGGCTGGGGAGCTCTGTGATGAAGGGCGCGACAGCCCACCCCCAAAAAGAGAGAGAAGGCGACAAACAATGGGCGCAGGATCTCGTCACGGTATCTCTGTGTATTCAAAATGCCATCAATAAAATGCACCTGTGTTCGTTGTCTATAACATGCGTCTGCCCATACCATAACCCCACCGCCACCATGGGCCACAACATTGACATCAGCAAACCTCTCACCCACACAACGCCATATACTCTGTCTGCCATCTGCCCTGTACAGGGAAAACCGGGATTCATCCATGAAGAGAAAACACCTCTCCAAAGTGCCAGACACCATCGAATGCGAGCATTTGCCCACTCAAGTCAGTTACGACGACGAACTGCAGTCAGGTCGAGACCCCGATGAGGACGACGAGCATGCAGATGAGCTTCCCTGAGACGGTTTCTGCAGAAATTATTTGGTTATGCAAACCAACTGCAGCAGCTGTCCGGGTGGCTGGTCTCAGACGATCATGGAGGTGTGAAGAGGATGGATGTGGAGGTCCTGGGCTGGTGTGGTTATACGTGGTCTGCGGTTGTGAGGCCGGTGGGATGTACTGCCAAATTCTCTGAAACGCTTTTGGAGACGGCTTATGGTAGAGAAATGAACATTCAATTCACGGGCAACAGCTCTGGTGGACATTCCTGCAGTCAGAATGCCAATTGCATGCTCCCTCAAAACATCTGTGGCATTGTGCTGTGTGATAAAACTGCACTTTTTAGAGTGGCCTTTTATTGTGGTCAGCCTAAGGCACACCTGTGCAATAATCATGCTGTCTAATCAGCATCTTGATATGCCACACCTGTGAGGTGGATGGACTATCTCGGCAAAGGTGAAGTGCTCACTAAACACAGATTTAGACAGATTTGTGAACAATATTTGAGAGAAATAGCCTTTTGTGTACATAGAAAAAGTCTTAGATCTTTGAGTTCAGCTCATGAAAAATGGGGGCAAAAACAAAAGTGTTGCGTTTATAATTTTGTTCAGTGTATTTTGAGTCTATAGAATAAGTATAAAGGCATAGTTCAACCTTCAACAAATTCATTTCATTTACTCTTCCACATTGTACCAAAATGGTTTGACTTTGTCTACTATAAAATACAAATGTGAAAAATGTTTCAGCTATTTTTGTCCATACAATAACTCAATGGGGTCAAGTGTTTTTTTAAACCACTTTAACTAACGCCAAAAAAAAAAAAAAGATAAAACGTTCCTCTAATTTTGTGTTCCACATAAAGCAAGTCATATAGGTTTGGAACAACATGAGGGTGAGTAAATGAAAATTCTGACATTTTGAGTAAACCATTCCTCTACTTAATGATTGCAAAATAATTCTCTCAAAATTACTAGTTGATCTCTAATCGTCTTTTACAAGATAATTTGATTTTAAAAAAAATATGGAAAGCTCATATTTTACTTGTCTGATTTGTGATTTAAATATTTACATGAGAAAATTTTTACAGTCTCCACAAATAAATTGTACAGCAATGCAAGAGTGACAATTAATATCTGACCTCCCTGAAATTATAGACCGACCAGTAGTTTGCAGGCAGGTTGATTTTCTAGACATTCTCACCTCCTGCGTTCTCAGAAGTGCCTTTTTCGTCTTTTTGGTCCTCTTTCTCATCATCTTCATTCATCTTCGCCTCACTACTCTCTTTGTTTTCATCTTTGTCTGCTTGGATTTCATCCTCTTCGCTTAAGCACAGAAATCCTTCTTTAACCTCTGGATCACAGTTCAACCCAGAGGGGGAAGCAGAAAGAGAAGAGGAGGAACTTTTATTGCTTGTCTCCTTTTTCTCTTCTGCAGCCACAAGGGGGTCGTCAAGATCCATAGAAGGCGAGGTAGTTTGGGTGTTGGGTGGAGAAGGGGATCGAGAGAGGGTGAAAGATGGAGAAGGGGAACCGCGAGCTGAATCAGGGGCAGGTGACATCAATTCGGCCTCTTTATGATTCAAGTCTTTCTCCTTGACTTTCTCTTTCTCCTTTTCGGTGTGGGCGCCATTCACCAGTGGTGTCTGAGGTCGTGAGGAGGAAGATGAGTAAGAGGCGGAGCAGGAGGTGGTGGTTGTCAAGGTGCTGTGCAGAGCTTCCAGTTGCTGCCGATCGCTCATCTTCATCGTTTTGCGTGCACGAAAGATTTTCTTCTGAGGTTCCTCTGGTACAGCAACTTCCATTTTCACCTGTGGAAAAATGGTGGGAGGATATGGTCAAACAAATGTTCGATATCCTAAACAGGCTAATTAGCTAAACTCCATCCAGTACTCAACACATTTGATTAATCTGACCAAGTACAAGTGCTTTAACTGAAGTGTGGCCACAAGGTGTCACTGTCACTCATCTAAATGCCATTTCCTGCTATTCTAGAATTTTCTCTTGGCCTCGATCCCAAAAGCTTTTTTTAACTGTAACAAAAAAGTAAGCACAACCCTGGACTAAGACTTTGGCTAAACTACCATCTAAAAAAAAATGGTCAAATAAAAGTACTAAACTGTTTAGATCTGTTTGCCCACACTATCAGAAGCACCTTTCTGATTAACAAGTCCACAAACCACCTGGAATCTGTTGTGAATGTAGTTGAACCTAACGAAAACCAATAACCTTCCTCAGTTCAATTGGCATAACTAGCGAGCTGGTAGGGCCTTAACAGTCAGCAGTGCATGTGATTTCAGAATCCTGAGAGAGCAGACTTTGTGTCCTCCCCCTCAACGTGATTGGTGCAATTCCTAACCAATGAGAGCAGCACTCTACAGAATCTGCTAGCGACAAGAGGAGTTCATTATATAATGCAGATTTTCAAAGCTACTATCGGACTTAACCTAGACTAGTACTTCAGTCTCAAGTGTTAATCACAAAAAGACATTAGTTTGTCTTACCAGGCTTCTGTGATGTCTTGTACTTTCCTGTTCATGGATTTTGAAGCCAGTCGCTTGAGGATCCTAAAAAAATAAAAATTTAAATTAGGTTTTTAAATGTAGCAAGAAATTATTTTGCACATATTCAAACTCATTTCTGCTGCATGACTTAGATGTGTTTAACTATTAGTTCTTCAACTGAAAACCTGATTCAAACATCCTTCAATTCCTTTAAGTACAGCTCCCTCATGTTTTATTTAACAAGTCGTTCTCAAAATGTTATGCAATTATAATAGTTTTAACGTAACACACGAGCACTGACATATTCTTGGTTATCCTTAGTTCTACGAGTATGACTTACAATCCATGCTGAATCTGCAACCAAATGTTATGACAAAGATCACATATGATAAACTCATTGGAAGCGGAGTAAAAATAACATTCTATATAGTCTATAGAGAGAAATAAAGAACTTGAGCTAAAAAAGAAACCTCATAAAGCTGGCGACATCCTGTAAGTACAAGTAGATAACACTTATTTTAGAAAATAATCACTACAATCACACAATATGTGGTACAGAAGTACATTGCGATTTGTTGTTATGATAAGTCAAGGTAATATTAAAACCTATTTGCAAACTAAAAAGACCGAATTTTACAGAAGGCCAGGGATTTAAAAACAAATTATGGTATGGTGGTGTTCTCATTCATTGCTCTGAGCTAAAAATAGTACACAAAGAATAGCCACCTGGCATAGTTCTTAATTATAAACTCAAGATGTGATGCACGAAAAATAGTCTAGCCTGAAAATAGTGGTACTTTAGCATCAAACGCTAAAACTTTTCTGAAGATGACACCTCTCAGCCAGAACAAACAGATAGAAATCAGAATACAGTAAAAACTCAAAATAACTAAATTTACAATAAGCAGTTTCCTGTATTTTTCAATATTCACATGAATAAGAGTTGAGCAAGTTGCTAGCATTGAAATGAACTTGCTATTAGCATTAAAGCACCGTCCTGGATGCAAACAATGAATCTGTCTTGTTTCCATTCTAATGCTTCACATCAACTCTACTTTAGTTATTCTCATCTCAGCTCTTCTTGGTTTTACTACACATCCCATAAAATATCTTGCAAAGAGCTGCAAGCATAAATCCACAGGACGCCGCATTGCTGCTGCACTGCCACATTAACAATAATCATCCTAGCAGGTGTAAATGACGTGGCTTCTATATTATATACCAAAATCTCATCCTCCTGGACCATTTGCAACACCTGTTAAGAGCCATTCCTCCGAGGTTTGGTATCCATGACAACAACGAAAAAGACTTTTAAATAATTCAATTGAAGGTTTTATAGCTTTGACTAATTTTCCTTCCTAAACTGCTGAGTCAGGAGCAAGACAGGTGACTAGACTGTACAAGGCACAAATGAAGGTGTCAAGTCAGTTGAAGAGAGATAGCAAATTGAGGTACCATTAGTAACCCATAAGAAAAACAAGTAACATTTTCATATTCCAACATGTCATCAACCCAAAAACAACAGACAAATGTGACAAAAACTAAACAGTAATAAAATGCATCTCTGTATTCCTCCATCTCCTCAGTTTTATGTCCATAAAAAGGACATTTATTTTATAAAAATGGCTGCTAGCTTCTGGAAAGCTTGTTCTTCTAATGCTGATCACCACGCACAGCCTCACTGTGGCCCTCCCCCACCCCGACTGTAAACATTAGCGCGGAGGTTCCCACTCGTTGCAAAATGGTCGCCAGAGCTGCGGTGTAAAGCCAGGCTCAGTTCTACATTACTCCTCCTCCTCCTGAGGCTCAGACCTGAATCCACAGAATCTGTGGTCACTTTCAACCAAAGCTGATTTCAAAAACAATCTCTTGCAGATTGCCAGTAAAGAACTGTTTGCGAAGCAAACACCATACTTCGTCTTGAAGTTACAAGGTCGATACCTGTCTGATAGCTTACCATAGAAATGATTTCAGGTAACACACACAAAAAAAAAATCTAAACTAAAGCAACCATTAAATCTCAAATAATAAATCGCAATCATTCCAAGCAAAAAGCATTAAATATGAAAAGATCGCAAAGAATCACATTCGTTTACGGATTACACGCAATCAGCACTTCCTAGTGCGAAAACCCAAAGCATTAATCTAATTTTCTAGTCGAATGTAAAACGGACGATCCCAATCATGTCAGAATTGCTAAATTCTCACTAACAGCCAAAACAAACGCAAAAGTAAAAATATTCGCAAAAAATGTCAACGTCCACAATAATACAAAAAGATGAAAAAACGTGTAGAATTAATATTTTTTTTAAATCCACCAAAAAGTCCATTAATCTTGAGAAACACCATTTAATATGAATGTGAATTTAAAAAAAATTGTTTTCAAGAACCAAAACAGCTTGAAAACAACCTTGCAGTGTAGTCTTCAGGAGTAGGCCTTGATTAGTAGCGAGCGCGAAAAAACAGGAGCATGCCTAGTTCCCAACTAGATCAAAGCACACACAACACCGAAAAGAGGAACAGAGAGAGACAGAGAGAACGGGAGGGGGAAGGGATCTCGCGTGCGGAGAGGCGGAGCACATTCTTTGTAAGGTGTTGGCTGTAACCAGAAGAAAGAAAAAAAAAAAAAACTGTAGTTACACACAATTGTAGCGTTACAACCAACAGGACAGCGTTATATGAAACAAAAGGTCACTTTTTGACTCCTTATGAGACTGAGATGATTCATCACCTCATGAAAGCTCACTGATCGACCAGCGGTATTCTAAAGCCTAAAGGTGTTCCAAAATATGGCATTCAACCAAAAAACCTTTAGAAATCAGAGGAAAATAAAGAATAAAAACCTCAGCAGCAAGAAAGAAAAACTGCCATGTGCTGAAAAGCAAAAACTGCCCCCTCCCCCACTGCTGCAGGCACAGAGAAAACAGGGTGGAAAATTACTGCGATGTGGATCGTACCATTTCAACATAGGAGGGGTGTCTTTACATACACCGCAAGGTGTCGACACAAGAGGGAGCACAGCAAAAATTAATCTACTTTGCTTTTTAAACACACAATAAGTAATAATTTGCCTATATGGATTTTTCAAATCCATATTTTTCAGTGAATAACTCCGTATTATGAATCTCTATACAGCACAAACATCTTTTGGCAGTAGCTTTGCACAGAACAGGATTATGAGGTAAAAGGTAAAAAATGGCGTCACATACAAATGTAAATAACTTTTGACAACAAAATAAGCTATAGCCACCATCTTCAATATACAATGCCAGACAATTAAGCATGTTTAGCATATCTGATCACTTCTGACTATTCCTTCTTACAAAAAGAGGTGAGTCACATTGAATCACTCACAGCTCATGAGCATTTCACACCTCTGCAGAAATGTGAGTAACTTTGTGATTGTGATTAATCACATGAAAACGCATAATTTATTCTGCTTAAATTTAGGATTTTCTTGTGAGCTATTCCCAAAGGCAAGCAGATTAAATGGGGAAACAAATCCCAGTAATACTCTTTTCATTGTTTTCCTAGTAAAGGGTCATTCGTAAAACTATCCTGAAAACCAGACTAAAAGTCACCCAACTGCATTTTATTAGACGTAGCAGCTAGCGTATGTGCTTCGACACATTTAACTCTAGCGTTCATGTAGCCGATGCAAGTTCGAATCCAGCTCGTGACATTTTCTGATCTCCTGTTTTCCCCATCCTTTCCTCTCTCTACTGTGCCTATAAATAAAAGTGACAAGGGCGGCATATAAAAGCCTACATTCAGTCCATGAGAACAAAGAAAAGGACCATCATTATCCAAACAAATCAATTCTAGTTCAAATGGCTGATATGTCTCAATTTCCACACAAGTCTTAAATTAAAAAAGAAAAATATTAGCACAACAGATTTTACAGATCTCGTAAAACCCTTACGACATTTGTTGCAACTGATTGAGTTCCTAACAGACAGTAAATACTGATGAGTTTCCACATAGTCCAAGGTCCGACAGTTTCCTAACCAGACTCGACACGATCAATGAGCTCTTCCACATTAATCTGCGCTTCTGTCTTAGCCATGACAAGCGACACTGCATTTCGCCAGTCTCTTGGTTTCCTTTATGCATATTATCGGGTAGCTCCGCCCATATTCAAAAAAATCTGATGTGACAAATACCTTAAGATCCACAAGGATATTAAGAAAAATGATGCTGTCTGGAAAAGCAGCATGGAAGTCTTGAAAACACAAGGTTTGTGTTCTTAGAGTCTTGACATTCAGCAGTAGTGTGCAAATACATTGCGAGGGCAAGAGAATGTACAAACTGAGAAAACCACATACTAATCGGATTAGATGTGATTGTTTCATTTCAGAGTGGACAGAAAAGATCGTTCGGCGTTAAAATCTAGTTGCACGACACATGTCTCCTGCACAGAGCTTGTCAATGTCCCTTTTGTGTTAACATATTTTGGCAGCATCCACAATCAATAAACATACAAAAGGTACACACACACACACAATGAACCTAATACTTCTCAGGTGCATCCTATGATCTTGAGAACGCAAGCACGTCTAGCCAACTCAACTCAAGGAACACCCCCAAGTGTGAATGGAAGGGAAAGAGGTCTTCGCCTAAAATCTACCATGCATGCAAACGTGTTGACTTCCGGTGCACTCGTGGCCTAATGGTTAGAGAGTCAGACTTGTAACCCAAAGGTCACGGGCTCGAGTCTCGGTACTGACAGGGATTGTAGGTGAGTGGAGTGAATGTACAGTACTCTCTTCCACCTTCAATACCACGACTGAGGTGAGACCCTTGAGCACGGCACCAAACCCCCAACTGCTCCCCGGGTGCTGCAGCAAAAATTGCTGCCCACACACACACACAAAAAAAAATAAATAGTAAAATGGGACAGGGAAAGAAGTTCTTAAATTTTACTGGGGGTGAGACTCTAAGAACACTCACTCCTCCCCCACTGCTGAAGAATGTGCAGTCATAACGGTATTAAAAAAAACAGGACAGACATGGATCGTACGATAACTAAAAGGGATGTGGAGATGCAGAACTTTGAATATAAGGTAGTCTGTGACAGCTTAAAATAATTCTAATTAATTCAAAAATTCATGTAATATTATACAGATGTTCCTAATGTCTGATGAAGGCCTTGAATGCGGCGGCAGAACACCAAGATTTTAAATCAGAAAAATCTGAAGCTCTACATTTTTATATGGAGGAGGTGTGGTGCCTTTTCATTAAGAATAGTCACATGGGAATAAAAAAAGGAGCATAATACTGCAGCTATGATGAGAACAATAAAGAAACCGTATGCTGTCAGGGTGTAAAATGAAATTCATTCTCTCCATTGTTTTCATTGCTCGCTATGGTTTTGCACTAGCTTGAGCTTTATACTACATATTACACTGCTCTCACTTTTCTGGTATTTTGAATTTCTTATTACAGCACTGCTAATATCGTTGGGTACATACAACTATTGGCTTGTTTTCTTTTATTCTAATTAAATGGATTAGCATTCCACAGTTAAAAATAGAGCCCAACCGATATGGGTTTTTTGGGGCCGATACCAATACCGATATTAGGGACTAAAAAAAAAAAAGGCAGATACCGATATATCGGCCGATATTCTTTGTGTATATTATAGTACAGTACCAGGCAAAAGTTTGGCCACGTTCCCATTCGTGTTCCAAACAAATTTTAGGGTACTAGATATAGAAACACAGATATACTAACAGAATTAACAGTAATATGATATTAGTATGTATATATATATAATATATATATATCTATATATAGTCATATATATACTATATATTACACACCACACACACACACCCAACACATACATAAACATTTTTTGCAATGATAACTCAAATGTGATCAAACACTTATAATGGTGACAGATATGTAAAGGCATTTAACAATAAACTTGCGATGAGTGCGATGCACAATGTAACGGGGTGTTAGTTGTAACACGTGGTTTGAATATTTATTTTACCATAGTAACATTTAAATTCTGGCTTAAGTAAATTTATCATCTCAGTTTTTATTACTCATTTAAAATATTATTTAAATCTCCAATCTGTTATTTATCAGTTAAGATAGTTTTTTAATGCTTTGATTACCAGCAGAAGACACTAACCAGTTTTAAATTCCAGTTGCGCGGATGGGGCACGTTGTAACACTGCGTTACAATGTGCTGTTCTATGACATTAGCGATGTAATTTACTATTTACTTTAATTAATTTTAATGAGAAACAACGAGAAACAGGTGAATAAAGACTGACAGTCAATGTTTAGAAATTATTATTTCGAGACATGTAAAGCATTTTTGCTCGTTTATGTGGGCCGTCCCAAGCATGGTTGCAATGTTCATTGTCAAACTCCAAAATCAGATTATTTTTAATTCTTAAAAAAACGCCATTTTATTTGAACAAAACAACAACCCAACAACAAAAAAAAAGTATATAATATTATAGATATATATATATAATCTATATAATCTATATATTCTATATATATAATAATATATCTATATATATAACACAAAATATTTAGTTTGTTCTTGTAGATTTTTTTCATGCACAGAACCATTAAGCTGTCATATGGTCAGTTACACGTACACCTCAGCGTTACCATGTGTTCCCATCTACGGGATGTTGTCACCTTTCCTTCCCTTTTTTGAGGGTAATAAAGAAAAACGTTATACACGGTAATTTATAAAAACAAATGGCGACAATGTTTCTAATAGACAAGTTAAAATTACGGGATAAAAAAAAAATTAAACAAATGAGGGGAAGAGTCAAAGTGAGAAGAAGTAAGGTAGCTTGTGTGCCCCGGTGACGTCCCCTTATTCTGTAAATTAAAATCAAAATATAAATTCTGTACTCGCGGAGAACTTTAAGCCCTTTGAAGTAAGTGTACGTTCCGGTGTGAACTGGAATCATGGCGGGAATTTCAATGTGAAGTCCACTTCGGCAGGGCATTACAGTAGATAAGACAAACGCAAGGTGAATGTAACCGGAAACAAGAGATCTCTTTACTGAAGGGAAAGTGTTGACTGGTGTCTCTATCTCACGAACGCGCCGGCGGATCTCCCTGAACCCAAAATTAGCGGGGATCGCTTCAACTCGAGCAGCCCTCTCGAACACCACCCTCCGCGCGTCGGTAGCCACCCCGGGCAGTCGACACTGTAGAAAGAGTAGCGGTCGGAGCGGGACCATCGAATTAACCACCCTTAATCACCGCCACGTAAACAAGCGGGGGCTATCGACGGCTAGGGCGGTGGCGTCTCATTCGAAAGAGGGCCTTGAGACATACACTCGATTCGCGTTCGAGAGGGTTCCTTGAGCTGAAGAGATCCCCTGAATTTGCCCCCAGATCGAAGGACCAATTTGCAGTGCCGTTAAGGAGTATTGGCCGTTCAAAGTTTCAATGGTTTTCCATTGACTTAAGCTTTAAAGCGTTTCATCCAGGTCGCCAATAGCAAACAATTCATATCGGCGGCATATTCACCGATACAGATATATCGGCGACAAGCTCATATCGGCCGATAATATCGGCAAAACGATATATCGGTCGGGCTCTAGTTAAAAATATGTTGTTCGATACAGATATATCGGCGACAGGCTCATATCGGCCGATAATATCGGCAAAACGATATATCGGTCGGGCTCTAGTTAAAAATATGTTGTTCACAAGACCCTAGTAGCTATCATTAAAAGTTCATTCGGAAAACTGATTTGATATAGCTTTGAGGGGGAAAAAACTGTTTTAATGAGGAGACCAAACTACATTTCATAAAGCATTAGTCACACACCTAATGTTCATCCTTTGCTCTTCATTATACTATATTAGCACCAAATAAACTGAAAAAGTGGATTTTATTCTTGAAATCACTTAAAACTACATCATGCCTTAATAGCGATTTCCTGTAGGTTCGCAAGCTGCTAAGAGAATGTAGCGCAAGTACAAGTGCAGACGACTGGCAACGGAATATGTAATATTTACAACAGTGAGTGCCACTGGTGAAATAATAACATTAAAACAACCTAAATCCATCTTAAAACCCTCAATCACAACAACTGTTTGCATAAAAACAGCTTCCTCTAGCAACTACTTTATGCGCAGCCTGCTAATAACAGACACAACTGACAGCAACAGGCTGAAACGAGTTCACACCTTGCGTGTCTAAAAACACTTGGGAGGATTCTGGTAAAGCAATTAAACTAATCAGCGGATCAAGCTGTCAATTTTATTTTCTCATAAATGAACTGATTCTCAAGTTTCCTATTTAATCTTTACTCCGCACTTTCAAAACTGTACTAAAATTGCCATTCAGATGCGTGAAATGGAAAATATTTCAGGCAATGGAGCTTCAAACTCACACTTGAGAAGATACAGGGAAACCAACCCTTAGCAGGAGAGAAAGTGAATGGACACACTTGCGCTCCATCGCAGAGCGCCAGACGTTACAACGAACAGAGCTTAGTGCCCCTCCTCCACTCTGCCATTTTATACTCGCAGCTCTACACTGCAATAACACAAAATGGCCACCAGCTCGGCTTCTGGCAAGCTAAACAACTGCAGTTGTACTATCCACATGATGTAAACCGGAATAGGCGATAGCATTTAAATGAAGTGGCTTGATTTCACAAGCGGTCTCATTTAGCCAACTTGCATAGAGCATGCGTTTGACTGTCTGGTTCCAGCAGCTGATTTTTTCACGTAAAAAAAGCCGGCTTTCAATCCATCCTCATGAAGGTTTCACCAACGATGTCTTCCATCAACCAAGGCTTTGAATCCCACAAAACAACCTGATGTGATAACACAGAGGTGGCCTTGTCTTCTTCCGTGTCTTCTGGGCAGTGTAAGGATTTTTCAATTGACACGTCAGGTGCGTGTTGCTCCTCTGCGCTGTGTTATCATCAGTTTTCTGGTTTTGCTTCATTCTGGTGCACTGGAGTTCTTCGCTTTTATAGGTACTCTTCAATCCACGTGTTCCTTGTCTTCGACGACTTGTGCTTGATGAGTCAGTTATAGAACAGCATTCTCTACACATTAATTATGCATGGGTTGGCTAATCTATATATTTTAATTAAATAGATCTACAAAGTTTTACTTCAGAAATTAAAAACATTGATATTAACAGAAAAGGCCTGTTAGCTCTACCACAAGGGTGCTCAATCCTACTAAAGATTTACCTTTGTGCAGATTTGGTTTTTAAGATTCTGATTGGTTCCAAAAAAGGACCTGAACCAGCTAATCATGCTCCTCAGGATCCCCTGTAAATTACCACAGGTGAGTTAAAAGTGGGTGGGGCCTAAATTCAGATGAACGGAAAAATCTCAGGACCGAGTACCCCCGAACCACAAATAAACTGGTTAATCAACAGACTTAACACATATGTTAGTCACTCATCAATATCATGTTATGTAGCCAAATATGTATTCTCTAAACAAAAAAAAACAAAAAAAAATGCTTTTTAGCATTTTTCCGCTAATGAAAACAAAAATCGCAAATCACTTCTAACTGCAATAAATTACATGTAGATACATTGTGCAATCTAGTAATATAAACCACACATTCACAAAAACATTTGTATGAAAAGAAACAAAATGACAGGAAGACAGAGAGCTGGGAGCTTACACTGCTATCCTCAAATGCAGGCCACCTTCTGCTTGGAGGAGAAATCTGCAAGCGTGACTAGCCTCCGTGCAATCAAAAGCCTAGCAGTAAAACTGAGCAGAGGTGGGGGAGGGGCAGTGCTAGGGCTGTACCATAGATTTTACAGGGGTGCTACTTTTATTTATGTTAATAAATATTGAACACACTAATATACAGAGTTTGACAATGATAAATGAACTATACTAGACTGTTAACTCCAAAGGAACTAAACAAGACTGTTCACTTAGCAATTACATTTTTCAGGGTTTACTTTTAGATTTGTTTTTTTTACTAAATTAGCTTGGACAAACAGACATGTTTTGAAACGGAATTGACACTGAAAACTGTTCAAACATGCATTAGGTCTCAACATATCAAACTGAAATTAGTTCTAGAGCACAGTCACACTGCAGTGTAGCTCCACCCTCTCGCTGCAAAGTAACAGCAGAGCAGACAATGGAAAATTACTGGGGAGTATGGATCATACCATTATATGGGCTGAGAGGGGGAGACACTCCTAACTTGGATGTTACAACTGTCCGAGTTCCAAACAGACACTCACTACAGGTCATTTCCATCGGAGGTCCAACTAATCAGTGGGTTTTTATGCATGCCAAACAGCAGTGAGGTGTTCCAATCAGAGCCAACCGGGTGCTGAAATATATACGCAGTAATTTTTTTTTAAATCTAAAAATACAAATAACTTGTGAAATTAACTTGTAATGCAGCGGTTCTCAAGCGTAGCCCATGATTAGTCGTGACTCAAGCACGTCTAGGCACCTTTCCTCAACGAGCACACAAAGAGTACATGGAGGGGAGCATTGGTTGGACTCTACCATGTTTGTATTTGTCTTTTATGTAATGTAATCTACCATGTAATAGTATTGTTTTTCTAGTGTAGAAGATAAAATGTTAGAAGAGATATATTCTATATATATAATATAATATATATATATATATATCTATATATATATATATATTATATATATTATATATATATATATATATAGAGAGGGAGAAGAAAGGTGAGAGGAGAGAATCTGTGGAGACTAGCGGAGGAGGGAGGAGAGAGGGAAGTGGAGAGAGAGAGAGAGAGAGAGAGAGAGAGTCTGCAAGACCTTGCCATGATTTAACAAGCCAAGACAAACTCTTCAAAATAACTGCAAGCTTTTTATTTAATTGCACACCGCAAAAAAAAGGCACAAAAGTATTGATGTATACGATAAAAAAAAAAGCTGTCATATTTAAGTGTGGATAAAAATCATGGATAAAAATGCCCTCCCCAATGCTGCATAGCATGCAGTCAAAACTGTAGAAAGTAATAGGCAAGGAATGCACTAGTTCTAAAAAGAGGGGTGTGAAAATTCATGGTCCTTTGCATACAAAGGAAGAACATGTTAAAACTGCCTAAACTGTCATACAATCATGATTTAATTTTAGTGTATTGCTGCATTCACAGATCATAGCTTACATCTAAATGGAGGCATATGCCAACCTGCTTCTCAACAACTAGGAATTTGGCAATTCCGGTGTAGCACTAGCTGTCAGAATTGCTAGTCAGATTGGTAACCACAATAGTTTCAATAATCAGAATCCAGCTTTCAGAGCGAGTTCTGAGCCTATATAGCCATTTCAGTATAGTACAAATTCACAAATGACAAAAAGAATTAATTTGAAATCTCAGTAAATTTATGCCTAAATGACAATTCATATCTGTGTTTTGTTCTTCATACGAATTCTGGACACAGTGTATCCAACGTGTTTTTGATTTCTCTAGTTGATGCCCCACATGCTTATTTTACCCTGCATAAGTAGCCACAGATTCTTCTGCACCGCTAATCAGAGGCAGCGACATGTTGCTGCTGAATCTACAGCACTACGGCAGGAAACAATTATAGTTGAGCTGAGTTTTGAGCTCACAATCTGAAGTGAATGTGAAGAGAAAGACCAAGAACTGCAAAATGCAAATACTATAAAGAGACAAAAATCAACATCTTTTTACTGCATGATTCTCGCTGACTGCACTGGAAACATTGCAGTCTGATGTGTGAACGAATTACTATGTGCCGCTTCTTTGTAATGAATCAAACATTTCGGTTTCAAACTTGAGTTATCAGGTTCAATCAGTCTCATGACTCGCTCAATGAATTAACATCTGACTGACTTAATGACTCATTGTCAAGTTAGACATGTCCAACTCAGAATGAACAGAGAATGGAATTGACTAAAACTTAAAACTTCACATGACGTACTGAGATGCCAATACAGAACAAGTAAATGTTACTGGAGCAGATTCCAGCTCACTCACTCACCATTAGCCAGGTTATTACAGGTTACAGTTTTTTAAGTCAAAACAAATAAAATCTTTGCCTTTGAAAATTGGACAGTGGAATTTTAGTTTTAAAAGATATTCATTATTATTGCTGTTGGGATATTTTTTTCCTAGGGAAACCATGAATAATTTAAACACTGAGAAGGAAACATGATGATTAGCTCAAAAAAACGAGTTACGATAATTATTGGTATACATTTATTGGTCTCTTATTTTGCATACTAAAAATTAAATTGAGGTTTATTTTTTATTTATTTTTGACTTTCAGTATTGTGTAACCAGGGCCGTCCTTAGGGGGGTGCAACTGGTGCGGTCGCACCGGGCCCCGCAGCGAACGGACCGAGGGGGAATTCCGCTCCACCCCCACATCACACCGGGCCCCGCGGCGAACGGACCGACGGGGAATTCCACTCCACCCCCACATCACATCCAAAGGTTGCGGGTTTAGAGGTCTCGTGACGGCAGGGAGTTGTAGTGGGGGAGTATAGGGAATGAAGTGATATCTCCCACTTCATACCATGGAGATGAGGTGTCCCCTTGGTTGAGCAAGGATCGACAAAACCCCAAAACTGCCTCCAGGGCGCTGCAGCATAAATGGTTGCCCACTGCTCCGGGTGTGTGTGCACTTTGGATGGGATAAATGCAGAGCACTAATACCGAGTATGGGTTGCAACCCAAAAATGTCACGTTCCTTTGTTTTTAACATAAGGACGGGCCCTGTGGGATACTAAATATTATTCTTGGTGGCTCTGTAAGCGTTGTGTGTTTTTAAAAGTAAGTTAACTAGGGTTGCTTTTAAGAAAAAATCTAAAGTATAAATACAAAATTATGTATGAAATGTATGGAAAAATAAATTTAAGACGTAATAAAACAGATGAATAATATTAACAGCAGTTATTATATGACGCAATCAAACTTATAGCCAAATTATATTCAAGAACAATATAAACAGAAGTCTTAAAGCATTTTAACACTATTCAACAGATTCCTAAATCTGTATATTACAATGACAGCTGAAAAATCGCTGCAAAATTACTTGCCGTCAACATGAAAAACAAGATTGGCCAAGATCTTCCCCAATCCTGACTGAGAAGGAATGGAATATCCCATTTTCTAAATTGCAAGGCAGCACAAACATTAGGAGGAGCTAATCCATGCCAAAAATAAATTGCAAAGTAGTATTAGAGAGTGCTACTAGTGAAATAGGTACCAACATAACCTGAATTCTTCGTAAAAATTTACAATTCAATAACTTCCTTTAAGGGGGAAAAAAAACAGCTTTCCTCTTGTAATGCTACTGTACGCACAGCCTGCTAATCACAGACACAACCTGCAGAAACTAGCTGAAACCAGTTCAGACTGGCTTAGCTGTGGGTTGTAGATCTCTCTCATGTGTCGGTTTAAACTGCGTTTCTGCTCAAGCTACCAGATTGAAAAAAAAAAAAAGAAAAAAAAACAAGAAAAAAAAAAAACAACATCAGGCTACCAGATTGACTTTTATATTAAACTAATCTAGATTTTCCTTGTTGTGTGATGAATTACTGTGTTCAAAAACCAACAGAATTATCATACAAGTACATGAAATGAAATATTTAATGGATTAAAGCCTATAAAATCCTTCTAGAATGACTTGAACCAAACACGGCACAACAACAGTAAACCTTGCACACTGCAGCCAGCACTCAGAGCCAGACTTACAGCGAGGTCTCTTTAAGAACCCTTCCCCCACTCTGCCATTTTATGCTCGCAGCTCTGCACTGCAATAACCCAACATGGCCACCAGCGCGGCTGCTGTAAAGCTAAAAAAAAAAAAAACTTGAGGTTGCTCAAATCACAGGAAGAAATTACAAAATTAAAATAAAGTGGCCCAGTTCCAGGACTGCTTGATGTAGTGTTTAGCTTGCATCCAGCATGTTCCTTTGCGTCGGATTCTTCTGGTTCGTTGCGTCAAGGTGTGAAACAGCTCATCCACACAGGAGCTGAAATTCTTGCTTTTAAAATTTAGTTGAAAATTTTAATTATGCTAGATTATCAGGGATGTACTGAGGTTGTGTTGGAACACCGTGTGTTCAGACATTCAAGCCTTGTTATCCCACCAAATGACGTCACGTGATAGAGGTGGTCTTTTGTCTTCTGGATAACAAAGATGGTTTCCATTGACATCAGGTGGGGGCTGCTCCTGGGATTCTTCGGAGTTATCAGATCATACTTCAGTCTTCTGGCTTTGCTTCATCCTTCTGCATTGGAGTATTAATGGAACACTTTTAAAGGGTTGTCTCTTCCATCCATGCAGGTGTTCCTCACCTTCAACACCTTGTGCACAGCGAGTGATAGTTATGGAGTAGCAGCAATGTCTCTGGACATTATTATTATTTGTATTGTATTATTATACAAATTTTATAATCAATGATTATCACTGCAAGTAGTTTTTTTTTTTTTGTTACTTCACTAAAATCTAGTTTTGAGTTTACAGCTAACTGATCCATAGTTAACAATCATTTTAAAGTGATGTGCAGCTTTACCGCTTTTAGTATAGACAAGCTGTAACACAGGGGTGCTCAATTTCACTCAATCCGTGAGTTCCTCAAATCTTGCCCTGGAGGGCCAATGTGCTGCAGAGTTTTGCTCCAACCCTGATCAAAACTCACCTGCCTGTAGCCTTAGTGATCCTGAAGACATTGATTAGCATAGTCAGGTCTGTTTGATAATGGATTGAGCTAAACTCTGCAAGAAAGTGGATCTCGTGGGTCAGATTTGAGGATCCCTGGGCCTAGTCTACTATAGTTTATTTCGGCCTCTAAACAAGCACACAAGGTAGCTAATCAAGGTCCTCAGTATCTTGTAAATTACCAGCAGGTGTGCTAAGGGGGGCTGGACCCAACCACTGCTGAAAGGAAAAGCTCCAGATGCAAGATTAAGTACACCTGTACATCTGTCAAAATCAACTGATTAAAAACCAATCTACTGCTTAAAGTAAATGCTAGCAAAGTCGTAACATAGCTAAACATGCATCATTGGCTAACACTTTCACGCTAATGCTAAATCGCAAGAACCCCACTCACTGCGTTAATATTACATTTAGTTGATTTAACATATTTTGTGTAGTTATATAAATACTTTCAGAGAGAAACTAATGAAAAGACAAACATATAAACATGAGCAGGAAGACAGAGAGCTGGGAGCTTACACTGCTATCCTCAAATGCAGGCCACCTTCTGCTTGGAGGAGAAATCTGCAAGCATGCGATCAAAAGCCTGGCAATAAAACTGAGCAGAGGTGTGGGATGAGCAGAGCTAGGGCTGTACATATGAAAAAATATGAAACCAGCTGAAATTAGTTCTAGAGCACAGTCACACTGCAGTGTAGAGGTCTTCACGGGTCCACTTGGATCCGAAAATCCGAGGTCCGACCCGAGCGGGTTTGGGTCCAAAACTTTGACGAGTACCTCGGACACGGGTCGGGTTCGGTATAAGAAGCCTTGGTTATTTAAAATAAACATGATTTTTCCAAATGGACCCGATTAGACCCAAATTCTTTTAAACTATCCCAAATGCATAGGCTACTTTCACTTTCGTGTTAAGGGAAGAAAGCACATAGAAAAGGAGCATACATTTGTAACCTTGCACACAGAAATCATGTTATAGATATGAGATCCATCAGGAAAATTCACTCGCTTCATTACACTGCGTATTCAAGCAGGGTTTTTCTTTTTTTGAGTGCAGAAGTCTTTGCTGGAGATCAGGTTGCAGACAACACTAGTGAATCCATTAATTATTAGTAGTTTCCGATTCGACCATATAGGTTTAGCGATGATTTATCGGCGGATAGAGGCTGCCCCCGATATATCAGAGGAAGTTTGCTGGCGTATAATATTGGGTTTTTAGGCAGAATATTAGCAACGGCCCCCGCACGCACACACTTGGGTTGGAAATGGTATTGTGTAATTGAACGCTGTAGTGTGTCCAAACAGGCAGTTCCATTATTTGCTACTGGCGACCTGGATGAAACGCATTGAAACTTTGAACGCCATATCTCTGTAAATGCGCGGCGAATCCGCACCAAATTCGGGGGATCCATTCAGCTCGAGGAACCCTCTCGAACGCGAATCGAGTGTACGTCTAGAGGGCCGCTTTCGAATGAGACCACCCCCGCATCAATAGCCCCCGGGGTTCGGGAGTTATGGGTGGTTAAATTCGCGGTCCCGCAAGGACCACTTTTTTCCCCCCAGTGATCAGTGGGGGGCTACTGACACGCGGAGGGTGGCGTCGAGAGGGCTCCTCGAGTTGAAGGGATCCCCTGAATTTGGTGGAGATCTGCCGGCGCGTTCGCGAGATAGTGACAACCAGCCAACACTTTCACTTCAGTAATGAGGTCTCTTGTTCAGGAAGCAGCATTCAAGCGTTGTCGTCTTCGACCGTAAGTGCCCTGCGAAGTGGACATTCCAGTTCCAAGGGAACGTACACGATACATTCAAAGGGCATTAAAGTGCGCGAGACATGAATTTAAATTGTATTTATTTACAGAGGTATATTATGTCACACTTCACACTTCTTTAGTAAGTTTCGTCTGTGTGTGAAGACAGTAGCGTAAATCCGTGAATGTATGTTCCAAAGTGAAATAAACTTCAATGGAATAAATCTGAATGGAATTGAAATAAAGTTGAATAAAATTCAACTTTACTGTTCAGTGCACTGAGGTCAGACTCATTTTGGATAATAAAGTTTATTGTTAAATTGTTAAAATGCCCTTACATATCTATGTCACCATTATAAGTGTTTGATCACCACATCTGAGTGATCATTGCAAAAAATGTGTTTATATGTATATATATTATTCTGTTCATATGGTATATACTTATTCTATAATAATGACAAGGCAAAATGTTTGGACAACACGAAACAAAATTTTTAATCCCTAGAGCGATAATATCGGTATCGGCCCCAAAAAACCCTTATCGGTCGGGCTCTAATTATTAGGCTATCGATTTATTTTTTATCAAACAGTCATGTTTATTTTTCAAATCGACTGATCACAATTGAAAGCCGAGCTCAGAAATAACTTGTATCCATCAGGCAGGCACTAATCTAAAGTAGCCTAATAAAAAAATTTAATAAATGTTAAATAAATCAAAGTAATGGAGAAGCGGCCAAATCAGTCAGCAGGGCACCGGGATATTTCCTGATTGACTGCGGGGCTGCAGGCTGTACACACGTCAATGCCATTTACGTTCGGGTCCAGTCGGGTTCGAAATTAAATGCTGTCGGACTCGGGTCTAATTTAATCGGGTCGGCTTGGGTAGGTTTTTCTTCACAAATGTATTTATGCACGTCAGGTTCGGGTAAGAAGTGATTTGGTCGATATGGGTCGGGTACAGATTTTAGGACCAGAGAAGACCTCTACTGCAGTGTAGCTCTTGTTACCAAGTAACTCATCAGAGCAGACAACGGAAAATTACTGGGAGAGTTTGGATCATACCATTATAAGGACTGGCAGGGAGAGACACTCTTATGGTCATTACAACTGCCTGAGTTCCAAACAGGTGTCAACTACTTGCCTGGGGTCCACTTACTCAGAGATCCGACATATCTGCCAATCAGCACAGAGGTTTTCAGCATCTCCTCTAATCAGTGCCCCTCACCTTTAACAAATGTGCGCACACATAGGCACACAAAGATTTGTGTATTTAAAAATACAATTGTGGAAAAAATAAAAATCAGCAATGCAGCGGTTCTCAAGCGTAGCTCATGATTAGTCGTGAGAGAACTCAAGCACATCTACCTTAAGGAGCACACAAAGAGAACATGGAAGGGGGAGGGGAGCATAGCTTGGACTATGTTTGCATAGGCGTCTTTAAAACATGTTGCCTTCTACACCAATAAACAATATCCTCTGGATCCCTACTGTATCCTGCAAAACCAGACTGACACAAACTGTCCTCAGTGACCAGAATAGCCTGCAAGACCTCTACACGATTGAACAAACTCTTGCGTTTCCAAGTACGAAAACACAAATTAAGTATAAGATGAGAAACGAGAAACAGAAATAAGTAACTAAATATTAGTGGGGGTAAAACTCATGGACGTGAGAACAATCACTCCCCCCTCCCCCACTGCTGCAGAATGAGCACAGTCGAAATGATAGGAAGGACAAGCACGGATCGTACTACTATTTAAATAGGGGTGTGGTGACACAGAACTTCCTTTAATGAAAGAAAGAACATGGCAACTATTTAAAATCTCCACCATTAGCATTCAGGCCACTGGAACCCTACAAAATCATACTGTGAATATAAACACATTCTCTTAACTCTGATGGAAGGACAGACTATGCAAAAATGCCAAAGAGGATTCATATGAAATTTTGAATCAAGCTCTTCCCTAATGCTAATACATTAGCAATGCAATTCTCCATGCAATTTTCATGCAATTTTCAGTGTACATTGCATCCAGCGGTTTGATGTTTTTGGCTACCTCTCTGGATGAATGCACACATGGATGTTTTAATCTGCATGAACAGGTAGCCACAGTGTTTCCTGCACTGCTAATTAGAAGCACCGATGCACCTCTGCCGAATCTACAGCAAAGGAATTTTTTGTTGTTGCCTAGCTATGAGCTTGCAGTCTAAATTGAATGATGACAGAGAACAATATATGCATATAGACTCCTCATTTTACACAGAACTGCATGGCCAAACATTGGTTGATTAAATACAAATTTAAAACGTGTTATTCTATCATTTCTATATTTAAGGTTAACTTACAGCAGCTATTACTTGAAGTCAGTTGTTTGTTACGAATGCCTTTGTCACTTGAAAATAAAATAAAACATGGACTTACTTAATGTATTGTAGCTGTGATAAGCAACAATTAATAAAAAAGTTGAATATCATCAGGGTGTAAAATTAAATTGCATACACTTTAGAAAATTAAAGCTGCTGCTAAATTAGGAAACAACTGTGACGCCTGGCGCTGGAATTATTCTCTGTTTTTTAGGTTATGGAGAATAATAGTACAATATTTGTTGCTCTCCTACTCCCCATGCAATAGCTTTAGCTTCATACACTTAATACTGCCTAAAATTTATACTATTCCTCTCCATTTTTTTTGGTCATTCTTATTTGTAAGCTGCTCTCAATAAAAGTGCCTGCTAAATGAATAAATATAAATGTAATGTCAATGCTTTTATATTTGCTAGTGCATTATAAAAAATAACTGACATTTTGTTCACAAGAGTTTTAAAAGCTTAAACATTACTATTCAATACAGACTTCTAAAAACTGCATATAATAAAAATTGCCTAGAGACAAAAAAATCTGCTGCTAACATGACCAAACCCCCACCCCAGTCCTGACTGAGACCGAAGGCGACTAACATCTGGAAGTGGAACATACCATTTTCTAAATTTCAGGGGAGCAGAAGCATTTGAAGCTAATCCATGACAAAAATAAAAACCAAGATATATTAAAACAGAGAGAATTGTTGGTTAAATACTTTACAATGTAAAAAAATCATCTAATGCAAGAACAATGTGTAAGAAAACAGCAATCATTTTTCAATGCTACTGTATCACAGATATGACTGGCAGAAACTGGCTGAAACCAGTTTAGACTAGTTCAGTTATTGGCTGTCATAGAGCTCTCATGTATCGGCCAGAATTTTTCTGGTAAAAGATTTAAGATTTAATCTGATCTACCATATTGATATTTAATTATAAAATTTCACAATTTTAAAGTGATCCATGATTCTCATTTGTTAGCAATAAGATGTTATTACTTTAAAAACCCCAAAAATTGTCAAGCAGGTGTATGAAATGGAACATATTTCATGCACTAAAACTTAAAATTCCTATAGAATGACTAGAACCAAACACGGCACGACGGCAGTGAAGCATGCACACTGCAGCTACCACTGAGAGCCAGACTTCAGCAAAGTCTCTTTAAGAGCCCCTCCCCCATTCTGCCATTTCATACTTTGGATTGCAAAATGGCCACCAGCTCAGCTCCTAGCAAGACAAACAGATGCAACTGCAGTATTCTTGTGAATTAAGTGAGAACAAACAAACATCCAAAGTCTCTTGATCTCAAAGGTTGTCTAATTTAGTCCACAGACCAAATTCATCTAGCACATTTCTTTAACCTCAGGTCAAGGTCATCTGTGGGCTTACTGTTACTTTTCATAATTCTATTTTTTTTTTTTTTTTTTTTACGGTTCCAACAAGTTTACACAACAATAAAATTAAGAATGACAGAAAATTAATACCTATCCTTTTACGTCATGTATTGCAAAGCCTCATTCTGACAGCAATTTAACATGAAGCTCACCAAAATAAGAAAGTACAGAGCAAATATACATAATCACAAAAGACTGATTTAGCATGCAACTGAAAGTTGCTGTGTACCAAAAATGCTGTTGGGAAATTATGCATTGCATTCTCAGCATTGCCACAAAGGGTGCTAAAGCAGACAGTGTAAACTAGGGCAGCAACAAACTATTATTTTGGCAATCGATTAATCTAATGATTCTTCGATGATTAAATTGACTAAATCAGCGATTCTTTCACGATTATCGGTAGGCTTTGACCCGCAATTATTCAGCTTTGCAATTCGGTATACAAATATTGAGTACATATTCTTAGGGCTGCACAATAAATCGAAATGGAATTGAGATCACGATTCGACAGAAGCTGCGATTGTCATGTGTATCTTTCAGTGAAGCACGGTTCTGTGATCAGCAGTAATTCAAATCAAAAGGGCCATGAGGGCGCTCTCACTCTAAAACTCCAAAATATGCCTGCAGAAGAAACCAGGAAAATGCCTATCGTGGCTGAATAAAACAGAAATTCAAAGCTTTCATTGATTCAACGGACTAATAAAACCCGCCGACTACGGCATACCGGTTTATCTCTAGTGGTTATAATTTCATCAAAGAAAGGATATTATAATGGCAAATGCCTTTATCACTGCTTAAATACTATGAATTATGTTGCGTGCCTTATTCTGTGTAATTGAAGCCACATCTCACAGAAGGATTTATTTCAAACACTATTATTGACGTTATAAAGTGAGTTTGGAGTAAAAAACATGTTATTAAATGTGGTATTTACACGTGCTTTCAGATGGAGCAGCATTAACTACACAGAGCAGTAGTTCACGGAGAAGAAGCCATGGCAACCAGCTGTCATTATCGTGAACGATCAATTCTTAATATAATATTGAACCGTTCGGTATGACATCCACGGTTCAATATGCGCTTATAAATTGCGTTATTTTTTTTCCCGGGTTTGCATTTAAATAATTTATGTACGTTTTATTTCTCTCCAAATTGTGGGTGCTCGTGAGTCTACGCGCTGAGATGAGGAAATGGCTCCCTGCTTATAACCTGCTGTTTGAAAAAAAGCACGCACTTGCCAAACATCTTCCCTTGTAATGACTTGCAATGAGAAGTGTTTCTAAACCTGTTGTCCAAAAAAAGAGAACATTATAACATGTTTTTATTCCACAACATCAGTTGAATGTTTGAAATAACTTATGATGTGCCTTAAAATTATTTCTGTAATAAAGGCTATGTCGATTATCAATGAATTACAAATATACTTAATTATTAAGAAAAGAAAATACTCGAGATGGCTTGAAGAACGCATATAAACTATATATTATCGAAAGTCGAATATTACTGTCTTCATGCTTCATTCAAAACATCTCTATATTCTTTTTATTCAGTTACAGCGATAGATGGATGTCTTTGTGCATATTAAGGATTTCCTGGAATGTAATAAGTTCTATTATTTCTGTGATGCACATGTGGATTTTCTGCGTGAGGGCGCCCTCTGGCGTCCAGTATGAATGAAAAAAACAATACATCTCTCAAAATCAATTTTAAGTAGACGTATAATAATCCATGTAAGAAGTGTACAGAAGTTTTTTTTAGAGATGCATTGTTTGAGACGGCCAGGATCGAATCTGACGCTTTTTCGCAGAGACTGGTGACTGTCGGTCAGTCCTTCACGTCTTGCCGATTCCGAGCCGATCCTTTTATTGCCAGCAGTGCTATATATTGTGTGTCTCCGAGCAACACAATGTCGGTGGTGTCTTTACGACTGAATCCACGTTTTGACGAATCGGTGAGCCTCAATATTCAGTGGCGTATTCATACGGGACAGTCACTTACCTCGTTCATAAATTAATATGAGTTTTTGAATTAATTGGTTGAATGAATGAATAAATTACTCACTCATTAAAACAGACATTTGCCACCACAGACTGGTGGTTTAGCCATATTTAAAAGTATCATTGAATTTTTCAACATTTCTTTGTATGTTTTAAAAAATATGTAAAGCATTAATCTTATAAAATTATTTATGCATTTGAAATTTTGCAGTGTAAATGCATTTATGGCACCTCAGCGTCATCAAACTATCTGTGTAAATGCATCTAATGCCACTTCAGATGCAGCTTCTGTTTCCTCAGCAGTGGAAAGATAGAGTTTGTTAATACTAATTTCATTTGAATGGTAACAACTCTACAGTTTCTTATTATTCTAACTGAATTAATAAGATAAATAAGAATTTGATGTGAAAGATGACACCTTTAATAAGGTTAGGGGGAAAAAATACCATTTATAAACATGGTGGGAAATGACATCAGTTTTGCTACATACAGCAACTCATTTTAAGTTATCTATTTCTTGCTTGAATCTACACCCTACACCACTGCTTAATGAGTGACAGCTGAGTAATATCTGTAGACAACTGAGCACTGCATCTTTAAAAGATTCATTCAAGTCATGCAGTATCAGATTATTAAAGTGGTGATGTTATTTACCAGAAAAACCCCAAAGGATGTTGCTCTTCCAAAAGTATGAAATTTTTCAAATCTGCAAATTTTCAAAACTTGATACAGAACTAAATAGGCACGGAGTCTGCAAAAGATATTAGGCATAATTTGTTGAAAATCTAATTTATATACCATCTAAAAAATCAAACAGTGAAAAATCCAGACTAAAGTTGGGTGCACACTCTGCGATTTATAGTAGTCCTTTACGAACAGGCTGTATGAAAATTATCGCAGCTATAAGCCATGTCACACAGTGGAATCTCAGTTGTAAATAATGTCAGGCTGTACAACATTTGAGCTTTACGTCATCAATCCATGACAGGTTTGGTGAAAATTAGTCACGTTCACATGCGGAACTGAAATGGTGGCTAGCAAGTAAAAACAATCTCTAATGTTAATTTTGATCATGGCTTGTCTTGAAAAGAAAAAATGGAACAGGTGTGGAGCAAGAGGTGGTTTGTTGTTGATGCACTAATTGCGTCATAAGGATTTTTGCTCCTAATGTATTCTTGATTTGACAGTCATTGTAGGAGAAGCCTCACTGCAGCACTATGCCTAAAAACCTCGGACACTGACATAAGTTCATCAGAAATAAAATTTGATCGCCATGGTCATTAATCAGCTGTTGGTAGGCCTGTCGCAATAATCAATATATCAACTTACCGCACAATATATGTACATGACCTCAATCATTTTTGGTGACACAATATATCGCTCATTATATTTACTTAAAAATGAATGTCACCATGCTTTGTACATTCCACTTGCGCCGGAGTCTTTTGCAGCTTCTCGTACATAACGTGGTGGTCATGAGGTGCTAGTTCAAATTTAAAACATGCTTCTACAAACAAAGTTTAATCTGCAGATATGGCCTTGTTTAGGGATCTGTGCCTTTGTGCATACGGACATCTGACTAAGTAGTGATTGTGTTTTTCAGCAATAGTGTGCACCCTCAATTTACAGAGAAAAGAAGGTCAGGGAAAAAATCTGTAGATGGAAAAATCTCCATACAAGTTCTTTGCATTTTTCTTTTTTTCTACTTGTTACTTTGCACTTTTTGTTAGAAATTGTTTATTTATCATTTATTCAAGTTTTTTAAGGTATCTAATATTTTGATACTTAATTTCCATGATCTAAATATTCTTAAAAATTAAAAGTTTGTTGTCATTTGGAAGTGAGTAGGCCTTCTTGCATTATTATGCTGTTACATTATGATTATATATTCAGTGGCATAAAATGGTCTTTAAAATTACAATAATATCGCTTATCGCAATTATTTCTGGGGCAATATATCGCACAACAAAAAGTTGTTATTGTGACAGGCCTAGCGTTTGGCGAACATGTCAAACTAGCGATCAAAGACTGCCGATTTTGGCCTAGGATCAGATCAAAATTCTAAGATCAAAATCAATAGCCAATGTCATATAGTGTGCACCTGGCTTAACACTCTTAACACGAAACGCAAAGAGTTTATAAATCTGTCTCCAGAGTAATGAGTATTACACGTAATGGATGCTTTGCGTTACATTGCGCCTTGGTCTTCAAACAGACACTAACAAATTAAAACATTAGAATTAAATTGTTTACTTACCTGCGGCACAGTTGAACCAATAGTAAAATGTGCCGAACAAACAAATCCTGAGGGAAAGAGTTGAATCAGCAGGTGTAGAACAAACAAATCCCACATTCGCGCAATCAGGCACAATGTTACCAAAAAAATTTCAGCCACCTATTCCTATTGTTTGGATCATTTGGAAGGGCCTGCAAAGATGTAGTTTTTCTATAACCAGGAACAAATTGTTTGGGGACCTTACCCGACATATTCATTTTTTTATAAGCAAAATGCAGAAACAATGGTAACCCTTTCAGTAATGGAGTACCTCATTCGCTCCCTCTTTCTTTATCAATTCACCAAGACAATTAGGTATATTGCAGGGGTGGGGACATTCAAATGAACCCCACATCCTGACATCACAATGTGACCTTTTTCAAAACGAGTTATTACTGCAGTGTGAAATACCTAAATGCTATTTGGACAGCAAGGAACTTTTGAGTTCTGTAAGTTTATAGTAAAATGACCCCTTATGTCAAAATATCAACAAAAATTTGATTCCTCAAGACAATCCTAATAAATTTGTTTAACATTTAGTCTGCTAAATGACTAAATGACAATCTTTTATAGGAAATAAATGACCAACATATTTCTTGAAGCAAGTTCTCCAAGATCAGGACTGAGCACACCCGAACCACGATATATCTGCCAAAACAAACTGATTAAAAACTAGGGGTGGGAATCGCAGGGTACCACACGATACGATATGAATCACGATATGGTAATATCACGGTACAACGATTCTGCGATAATCGATATATTGCTAGACAATTCTATAATGATACATCACGATATCTGTCTAACTATGAAAACAAAATGCCTGTGAAATGGTCAAGTTTTCTCTCTTTATTCAAGTCCAAACTGTTAGGAAACGCACAACAGTTCTGTCAATCAAATTGCACAGCTAAGGAAATTATCATGTTAGTCTTGGGACTTATTAAAGCTACAATTTTATTGGTGGTGTAAACAAAACAATTAAACGGATTACCAACTTTATATATAGCCTATATATAACCCGTACATTTCAAAATTTGCCTGGAGTGCTTTCTCAACATTACGTCCCTCTCTCATTCATAAAACGGAGGCCCGCCACACACGACATGCAGGGGGGAAGGGGAAGAAGGAAAGCGTTCACATATCGCGTCTTTTGCGCTCTCAAGTTTGTTATTTCAAATGTAGACGTGCGGCAAGCACACACACTGCACACTTTTGCGCCGCATTATGGCTCTGACAAGGTTTTGTTTCGTCGTCCATCTCATAGATTTATGTTTCTGCCGGTCGGTGCCCACTGCATAACGTGCACTTGTAATATCTGAGAGAGAGGGAGAGCATTCGGTTTTGTTGACATAACGTGCACTTGTAATATCTGAGAGAGAGGGAGAGCATTCGGTTTTGTTGAATAAAACTGTAGCGGCCGGAGTCTCTCTCTCTCTCTCTCTCTCTCTCTCTCCGCCCCTTCTTGCTCTCTCTCTCTCTCTCTCTCTCTCTCTCTCTCTCTCTCTCTATCTCTCTCTCTTCTCGCTCTCTCTCTCTCTATCTCTCGCTCTCTCTCACTTTCTCTGCTCTCTCTCTCTCATAGAGGGAAAATCCACGGCGATCGAGCGGAACGAGGGTAGGCTAATCAGGTGCATTTTCTGTAATAATTGCGGCTTCGAGCATGTCTATATTGAATATGCTGAGGTTTTAGCTCGGGTGAGTCCCGATGGTAAACGCCGATAGCTGTCCAGGGCCAGTTTTTAGTTACAAACTTCCATAAACGTGTGCTTATAGTATATATATAGATATATATATTCTATATAAATATAAGCACAGAGTAGCGCTAATAACATTGGCTGGAAATCTGTTTATCCTTCGGTTCCTCGTGCTTCCCCATCTTCACAGAGGAGAGAACGCGGTTCATGGTTGCTCAGAGCGCTTCGGAAAGAAGTGGAAAAATGGCAAACAGCTTGGGCCGCGATTTCCACGCATTTTTTAGATGCTGGGAGCAGGGAAATCTATATAGAGTGCCTTACTGTAGTAATATATTGTAGTAAATTGTAGTATTGTGTTGTAGTAAAATATCGATATTTGGCACCAGATATAGATTCTCGTATCGCATGGAGAAGGACAACGATATATCGCCATATCGACCCCTATTAAAAACTAATCACTTACACCTAGGTGAATACATGTTCTTTTCAAAATGCAAGCACTTTCCCGCTACTGCTAACAAATCGCAAACAAGCCACTCACAGAACATTACAATTAGTGCATTCTATGGAAACAATAAACCATACATTCACTCAAAGACTGTAATGATAACACAGACACAAATTTTTACAAAAGGACAGGAAGACAAGAGAACTAACCTTACACTGATCTGCTATCCTCAAATGGAGGCCACCTTCTGCTTGGAGGAAACATTTATAAGCCTTCTCTAGCCTTAAATCAAAAGTCTAGCACTAAACTGAGCAGGCTGGAGGAGGGGCCTGGGCGGGATTGTACCATTAATTTTGCAGGGGTATTACAAGTAATATTTATATCAACAAAGACTCTTGTATACTTCAAAATGGGGGAAAAAACTGTACTGTGCCTATAATTACACAACAATATTGTTGTTGTTTTTAATTAGCCTAATTAAAAATGTTTTTCTTTCTCATAGCATAAACTTTAATGTGGATATGTTTTCAAAAAGCGTTAAATTAGAAAACTGTCCAAAAAAATGGACTGAATAGCTGAAATTAGTTCTAGAGCACAGTCACACTGCAGTGTAGCTCCACCCTCTTGCTACCAAGTAACTCAGCAGAGCAGACAACGGAAAATTACTGGGAGAGTTTGGATCATACCATTATAAGGACTGAGAGGGGGAGACAATCTAACTTGTATCGGCAGAGGAAGCCAGGCGCTTCTGAATGCTAAAATGACAAATGGGGCACCCTACGGTCTCGTGGACTTAACGGACATGCGCACACGGTGGCCATTGTAAGTCCATAAGACTGCAAGTGCACATGAAGTGTTCCATTTGGGACAGGGCCTTTGGACCACCTTTGCCACTGATGGCGCAAAATGACACATGGCGCAGTTGACAGATTTGCCACTTACCTATGAGTCCAGTATTGGATTCATGCTGTCAGTTAAGGGCTACAGTTTGTGTGTGTGTGTGTGTGTGTGTGTGTAGCGGATTCACACAAACTACATCAAATGCACACAAACTTACAGATGTGCAAGCAGAGGCACAGATGAACAAGCAAAATTCCCTCACTATTCCAAGTTTCTTGGAAGCCGGTGTTTGACTGCTGGTAATGTTGTCGGTAATCTTAGCCCGGTTTCATCATGCCACTTTTGTGAGTGTGATAGACTTTTTCCACTTGAAATACTCTTAGTGTGTACTCACACTAGGCAATCTTAACCATGCCCTAGCGCGTTTGACCCCCAAAGCCCGGTTCGTTTGACTAGTGTGATCGCTCCGTGCCTCGCTCGGGCGCAGTTCGTTTAGCCGTCCCTGGCCCGGTTGGAAGAGGTGGGCCAGAGCACAGTTCGGTTGGGCTCGGGCACGATACGCATGTAGTGTGATCGCTAACCGCGCCGGAACAGAACACTGGAAAAAGAACACTCTTTAAATAAAAAAAGTTACGCTTTCTGTCCCATATTTCATATTTGTGTCCATCCATGTGAGCAAAGTAAATTAATTATTGTTATTTTTCCTGCTCAATTACGATGTAATTTTTTCTTCTTCTGGAATAATTGGATATTACATTTAGAAACACAACTGAAAAATATGCTGAGATACGCCTCATGATCATTTGCTCATACGTTTATCTTCATGGAATCTGCCTTTACATGATAGATACTATTAGTTTAGTAAATGTTCCTGTTACCTGACACGCAAATCTACCTACTATCTGTTTATATCATGGTATCGATTTATATGGAGATACCAGAGGCTGGTCATCATACTGAAGCCAATATTTGGCGTTGAGCCAAAGCAGTATATGTTTAGATGATGATGCTTGTGTGTATTTTTTTTTTATCATGTGGAATTAAAGAAATAACATAGTCCACCCAAAAAGGAAACTTTGATTGATGAAACATCATCATTTACTCGGCCTGAGTAAATAGTACCAAAATTTTCATTTATGTGGCACTAATGTGTGGCCACTCTAAATTCACCCTGATCTAAATTCACACTTGATCATATACCACAATCATAATACAATCAGTCTATATTAAGATAAAAATAGTAAATTACGCCTTTTTGATATGAGACCAAGAACACAGACAGCTATTTGGTTTACAGAGACTTACGGTATAGGCAATCAATGTAATATTCACCTTTTTTTAGTTAACTTGATACCTTTTAAAAGGTAGACTCACTGAAAAATGACAACTTGTAATTTATTTTTACTCAGTCAAATTTAATCTCTTTTCTTTGTTGGGATATTGTTGTTTGTCCATGTTTTTCTATTAACCTTTAAACCTAACATTTCTTAAAATAACCAGTTATTACAAAAACAGCATTAAGAATCGTAAAATCACCTAAAACACAAAATAGTTGTATTTTATGTACAATTATGTACAATTAATAATAGACTTATCACTATCTGTACGGCACAAATAGCTAGTGACCTAAAGTCATTGTTGTTCACAGTGCCGCTGTGCATTCAGCAAGTAATGCTGTGCTACCACAGCCGGTTTCCTGTGCTCTCCTTCCATCCCTTTTCAATCTTTAAACTAAAACCTTTTTTTAAACTATTAACAGTCAATGAAAGAATTAAGAATCGTGAAACACCCTAAATTTATGTAATTGCTTAACGCACAAAATAGTGTGTACAGTTTGACTCTTATAGAAACAGTAACACAGGATTTTTGTGGCACTAATAGCTAGCGACATGAAATCTTTGTTGTTCACAGTGCCACTGTGTAATCAGGAAGTAAACCGGTTTCAGCCAGTTCTGTCCTAGTTTCTTCACTCAGAATATGATAAGCTCTCTTACTCCTTCCTTTCATTTTTCCATTTTTGAGTTTGTTTTGACAAGAATAACTCAATACATGTTAGAAGATTCGCATTTTCCTTTGAGATTAAAGTTTGTTCTTTCAAGTCATTACACTATTTATGATATAAAAAAACGTATGGACAAAAACTAAGAAGTAAAACATTCTGATGTATTTCCTTCTTTTTTTATTGAAAAATTACAGCACAACCAGGACCTGTGATATAACACCACCCATTATCAGTGCTTAAAAGGGAAGGGAAGACTGAACCATGTACTCGTGGAACCACAAGTTAAACACGTTGTACTTGCCACTGCACAGCTTGCATCAGTAATTGCATTTTAATCAAGTACACTCAGACCTGACGTCTGTGAAACAAATGTCTACGACTGTCAGACAGCATATAAGTGAAAACATACCAGGGAATACATAGAACAACAGCACAGCTACCCTGTGACTCAAGACTAGCACAGTCGTTCCCCTCCCCCCACAGTGAATGTCAATGGGTGAGTGGAAAATTACCAACAGAAAGGGTCGTACCATTTAAAAGATATTTAGGGGTGGGACTGAAAAACGTACATAGTTCAATAATGTATTATAAGAAAATACTTTTTCCCCAGACAAGGAAAAATTAAGATATTACTATACCATTGCTATACTAAACAAAACAACTATTAAAACGGTGGAATAAGTAGACAGGCAAGAGAAGTAAGACAGTTCAGCTAGGTGGCACATGACATCCACATGATGCGCAAAACATGTTATAGATATTATATTAAGGATCAAGAATTTTCAATAGCTTTCCATAACTCAGTCTTACTCTCTAGTGGTGAATCAACAGCTCAACTTCAACTGTTCAACTACATCTAGATGTTGCTCCAGAGGGTTCTGAACTCAAGTGAATGCTCCTTCAACTAGGCCTGGACTATTTGAAAAGAATGATGGACATCAACGAATGTTCCAAAGGATTTTCTTACGATCTCTTATAATGGATCTGTTCCATTCTAACAAGATGTATTTACTGACGTCTACTCTAATCCCTGGTAACATGATCCTGCAGGCCATTCTACCCGTCTTCAAATGTCGATGTTCACTAGTCCACAGAGCGTTTCCAGCCAAGTGACGTAGTGTTAATAGTGGGACAAAATTTGTCACTGGCTTCCAAATCCCACAGTCTACCACTTAGATGATCAAAGAAATGTAAAAAAAAAAATGGTGAACCATGTTCTTAAGCAAAGCACAAGCCAAAACCAGCCACAACATGTCAGTTTTCTTTACAGGAGTCACATCTTCAAAGAAATCTCTTCATGAAGCTGTACAAATGCATAACCTTTTAAGGTATTCTCCATTTGATAGCGTGTGCGAACAAGGTCAGTCAACACGTGCACTAAAAATTTTCATCCCTGGCCCATGTCTGTGCAATTTCTCTCCAAAAGTTATAAGCGACCCATTCATAAAATCATGTTTTTTTCAGCTGTGAAACAACGGCTTGGGGCAGTGTTGCCACCTTGTAGACAAACTAATTAACGCAAACAAATTCAAGGTGAATGGAAGAGCTGCGCGTAAAGTATGCAAAAATCGTCTGGGCAAGTACAGTATGCACATACAATAAATCAAATCTTCTATTCATATGGTTTCAAAAGAAGTCAAAGTCATAGAACATTTCATAGATTCATAGAACAATTATGAGTGTTTAAAATAAAGACGGGACACCTTTATTGATCATATTTAATAAGTTTGCTTTTAACAGAAAGGGTCATTTGTGTGATATGATTTTTTGTCAGTATTGTTGTTTGATTAAAGGGGTCATATGATGTTGCTAAAAAGAACATTATTTTGTGTATTTGGTGTAATGAAATCTGTTTATGCGGTTTAAGGTTCAAAAAACACATTATTTTCCACATACTGTACATTATTGTTTCTCCTCTATGCCCCGCCTTTCTGAAACGCGTCGATTTTTACAAAGCTCAGCGGTCTGAAAAGCGAGGTGTGCTCTGATTGGCCAGCTATCCAGTGCGTTGTGATTGGCCGAATACCTCAAGCGTGTGACGGAAATGTTACGCCCCTTACCATATTGTGATGCCGTCTCCCTGCACGACCAGATAAAACCATTCAAGCCCATTATAAACTAGGCATTTGTTTCATCCAGTGGGGACATAATTACGGATTATAATGACTTATACTGTCTTTTTACGTGCTGCGTTGCATCGCGCCGCGTAAACATCAATGGCAAATCCTTTAAATCCTCCCAGGATCATGAAACAGTCCTCCATAAAATGCGCTGCACACATCTTAATATTTGGGTTGAACTGTTCTGGAACAGTGTTGTAAATACAACTTAACCACTGATTTCTAGTCGTGTCCTTCCAAAAGAGCCAGCGGCTTGCCTGTGAGAGGAGGGATGGCGGGCTTGAGGCAACCACATGTGACAACCCCGGGCAGCTTCGTCCACGGTGAAAGCTGATCCAGCGATCCACAGCGCGAAGTTGATGTATTTCCTCAGCGACCAGCACGGATCAGCTCCAGGCATGACGAAGCGGATATCGTCCTCTTTTGGAAGGCCAAACAAAGTAGTTTCGCTTTCACAACGAAACACACGGCAACAACAATACTACAGCCTTCTTTCTTTGCGTGAACATTTGGGCGGTGTTATGCAAATCTTCTCACATCGTGAGGTAGACATGTGGGGGCGTGTTAGAACGAGCCGTTTTAGGTAGGCGTGGTTGACTCTTAACTTTTATAAAGAATATCTCTTTGGATTTGAGACTTTATTCTTTGCAACTTTACAGATCTTCTTTATGCACCAAGAGCTTGTAACACTCCAAAGAGAAAGGAAAAATTTAAATCACATCATATGACCCCTTTAACACACAGTTCCCTACCTTTTAAAGGCCTCTGGCCTAATTTACCCAATCTAATTTGGTAAATGCTTTAACTCAAAGTGATCTGCATTCAGGGCATCCATTTTTTATCAGTTCATGCATCCCTGGTCATCAGACCAATGATCTTGACATTGTTAGTGTCATGCTATTCTGTTTGAGCTTTTCTATATTGATACACACAACTTGCTATTAATATTATATTAAGACTTAATAACCGCGAGCAAAATAAAATAATGATGAAGTGCAGTACTTGGAAAACTGCAAGACCTATTACTCACAATAACATTTCAGTAGATCCTTAATTCAGAGTCCTTGTAGGTGGCATGATTGTGAGATTGAATCTTTAAAGATGAAGTGTGTCATTTCTACAGCACAAACAGAACCAAATGGAATTGCAAAAACAAAAAATAATCATTTCCAAACTTTTTAGAAAAAGTAATCCTCCTCCGAACCACCAAATAAAGTTGACATATCAGGATTTTTTGAAAGAACACAGAAAAATGTTACTTATTTATCATTTAAAAATGGATTCGTTTTTTAAAACTACAAAAATTATTGGCTAAAACTACTGGCTCAACCAACGGCATAAGTGTGGGGTGGGGCTATCTGTTTTCTGACCAATGGCAGTCATGACAGAGTGTTGTGGGAAACCTGTTTGAAAACAATTTTTTAATCCTTTTTTTTGTGACAGTACTAGTGGTAAAAAATTATACAATTTTGCGCCATTTTTGTAGCAATTTTAAGCTATTTTTATGTTTAAAAGCATGTACATAGATGATATGATGACTCTGGAAAAAACAATATCCATAGAATAATTGCAGCTGTTTTACTTTACATGGAATGGGGGCTGACATCTTGAAATCACATGACCATGCAAATAAAACTTAATTTTCTCAGTAATTTCCCTGTTATAGGACACCTTCACTAATGGAATAAATTAATAATGGCTGGCAAAATTATGACATTTCTCCAATGACATCAGTGACAAAACTTTTGCGAACAATATACATTCACACCGATATTAGTAATATCGTGAATATTATATAAGTCTACATGTTCAGCCCTTTTAATTTTTGGATTTGTAAATAAGTGATTTTTCCATGTTTGAAAGAAATTGCCCTGTAGTTATCACTTTGGAAAACCAAACCCAAACAAAAAATGTACTCAAGTTAAATTTCACCTTGTATAAATTTAACATAAACGGCCTAGAGAGACTAATTTATTTATGAAGTTTGTAACTTTAAATGAGTTTACACCTGATGTCCTTATGTGGTAAATCACGCTAAATTTTAAACACAAACATAGCCCAAATTCAATATAAAATGTATATAAATAATACATTAATCACACTAAAATGTATATTAAAATTACAAATATTATCATAAAAGTAGAACAAAAATTGATTTACCAGAAACAATTGTGAAAACTCACCCAATCTTTTGATCAGTCGGAGCGCCTTACAACCGGTATCTCCAAGAATACGTTACTACGACGGTCTCGGTTTCGTATTATACCAGTTTAAAAACGCGGATTGTGTTAGTAACGTCTTTATCGTCCCGCAACGGAATCACATACAGTCATACAGACAGCTGCACAAGGTGACTGCCTGTAGGCTACAGTGAGAGCGGGCTGACAGCACCTCTGCAGTGTAGTTTGCTTGGTGACTCGCGCTCTCTTCTCCTCTCCAACGGTACAACAACAGGGGGAGGAGACATGCGTTTCGCGGGACAACGGGAGATTCGAAAATTAAACGCCTCCTGCCAGTAGAGGAACGTTTCGGTAACGCGTTTTCACAATGTTGAATCAAAATGTCCGTTAGTAAATTTGACGTAGTTTCTAAAGTCCATCAGCAGTGATTACAGTCAGACTCATTTTTTGGGTGCAACCCTGTTCTCATTCCTCAGTCGAATATTTATTGGGTTTGATGTATCAAAAATGAGAGTATATCAGCAAATAGAGGCGAATACGAAATTATTTTTAGCTGTGATTTTTGTATTGACACCATGTGCCTACCGCCGTTACAGAGCCGTTCAACATAGCTCGAGTTTCTGTTCTCACAAACCCTGGCATGCATGTGCTCGGTTTTACATCCTTTCTGATCTGCTTCATAGCACTAGCTTTCTACATATAAAAATGCTGCCACGATACAACAAAGCTCATAAGCGTTGCCATATGAACAAAAAGTATACTGATTGAGTCTTAATTGGGCAATAAAACGTAGTATTGTTTCATTTCGAACATTTTATGAACATAATTTGTGTGAGTTATCGCTCCGACTGATCCATACCTGTTTTTGATTCAGAACCGGTTCATGAGAGTCATTCGTTCGCGAATCGGACTACCTTTGTTGTGCTGTATATTTCGGTTCGGTTCTAAAAAAAGAGCCGACTCAAAAGAGTCATTCGTTCGCGAATCGGACTACCTTGGTTGTGCTGTATATTTCGGTTCGGTTCTAAAAAAGAGCCGACTCAAAAGAGTCATTCGTTCGGGAATCGGAGTACTGATATGCTGTATGTTTCGCGCTGTTTATTCTGAATAGAAGTGCAGGAAGTACTAGTCAATGTTTTAGGAACATCAATGGAACCAGTGTTGCCAACTTAGCAATTTTGTTGCTAGATTTAGCAACTTTTCAGACTACCCTAGCAACTTTTTCTTCTAAAAGCACCTAGCAACAAATTTAGCTATTTTTATAAATTTATTTGGCAACATTTAGCAACTTTTGATAAGTGACTCAAACGATAAAAAGGCACAACTTACCATTTAAATTACACAAAAAGAGAAAACCAAAGATGCCTAGCAGTACACAATTCACATGAATTAAGTTGGCTGCTATTAGCAATTGTTTAATTTAATAGTAATAATAGTTCATTTATGATACACCTTGTTAGTAGCTTGTACTTGAGTTTGTTGATCAGTTAGTGCACGGTAAGAAAAATATCTAGAAAAAGGTAGTAATTTTCCGGGACATTATCCGTTATCCATTGTAACCCGAAAACACAAAATACAACGCGTAATTAAAAATACAGGTACAAAAACCTGTGGAAAAATCAATCCAGAAAATCCCTTCATATTAACACAGTACATTGGGCCCTATTTTTACAGACTTTTCTTAGAGTGTAGCATACGAACTACTAATACACTGCTTAAAACTAGAATTGTCCAGAATGAGTAGTTTTACTAGTTTACTATCTAATAAAAATAAACTTAAATTGTAACTGTTCAAAAATGTGTGCGTTTAATAATTCAATGTTGTATTTAAAATTAGTTATTTATATTATGCATTTATATTATTTTATAAACGCATCTAAATGAACATATTTACTTTTTTTTTTTGGCTGAGATTTGATGCAGTGACACAATTTTGCATCGTGATTACGCAAGGACATCATAATGTCATTTAGCAACTTTTAGCAACAAATCAACCTTCCTTTAGCAACTTCCCCTGAAAATGAGTTGGCAACACTGAATGGAACAGAACATCATTAGAGTTTAAATTGCTCTTGTGTTTTAACTTATGCCCATTATTTGGTCGAACAGCTACTAAATATTAAAGGGGAAGGAGACCGTGATGGAGAGGGAGGAAGATGGGAGGGGGATGGGAGCTTGACCCGTGGGAGGACTTTTTGTCTGCTCATATATAAATTGTTTTTCAGATCGCATTTTTTTAACCAACATGGTAAACAAAAGGTTCAAAAAATAATGCAATGTTTTAAATACACATAAAGGGCACACGCCCTATACATTTTAGATGTTGTCAAAATTAATAATGTATTTTAAATGGATTCACATGTAAACAAATGTTTTTCATTTTTTTGATAGCAAACAAACCCAGTGAAAACTGCGATCGCTGTGTATAGGCTAATAGAAAGTAGGCTTTGTTCTGGTGAAGGTCAGCCATTTTGTTGTTGACTTGCAGCGTGTGGATTTCTCTGTATGAAATGTCTACTAACTGCAGTACCGCCTGCGAGCTGTTGGGCCGCTCACAAAGATGACAGAGACGTTTTATGCAACCAATATAGAATAAGCTTCACTGGAGAAGGTCTATATTTGAGTACACAACTTTATCTTAATTAAACATGAAAACTAAATTACTAAAGATGCTATATTTAGACCTAATTAACTGAAAAAACATAGTTCTCCCCCTCCACCTAAAGCTCAAACGGTTTCAGTTGGATTCCACTGGATCGGTAACTTAGATTAATTTAAGTTACAGAGTAAAATGTGGTCTGAAAATACACTACATTAGTACACTACACTACCTACCCAACACTCACTACAGAGAAGTACTTCTCTCAGATAACAGAGCAGGGAGAACATTTGGCTCCGCCTCCTTTTCCAAGCCAGCTACACAAAGACCCTGAAACGACACGCGGAGACAAAGACGACGGTATTGCAGTATCGTCTAAAGCCACGATAAATAACGTTGCCGACTTCAAATCAATTACCTTAGAGTGCCAGAGTCTGTTAAAATGTCACCCCGCCAGTTGGGTTTTTACATAGAACACACTCAAGAGACAAATAGCTCCTAGCTCTAATACATGACAAGTGAGGGGGAGTTTAAAGGATTCATCTAAATACACGGTGACTGCACTTATAAAAGGGTTTTCATCAAGTCAAAGCCAAGTTACAGCGTTTGAAACACGATGGCAGGCACGAGACATATGAGAATTCGGATGGACTAGTAGAACGCTGTGTGAACCGAATAGAGTGGACTGATGTGCTGTGGCGACAGGGTTGCCAGGTTTTCACAGCAAAACCCGCCCAGTTGATACTCAAAACTAGCCCAATTGCTTTTCAGGGGCGATCCCCCCGTAAAAATCGCTTGGAGGGGGGATACACATTTTTTGGGTGGGGTTCAACCCGCGGACATGAAAAACATCCCGCGGCAACAGTGTTAAAGTAGCCCAATTCCGCGGGAAAACCGCGGACTTGGCAACTCTGTGGCGATTCAGAATCGCGCCACTCACTGGACTCTGTGAATACTGACTCGGTTTAGTCTTTAGTCATACAGCTCCCTCTACAGGCAAAATGTGGGAAATGCCGAGATGACAGTCTCTTGTTTCTGTTCTATTCAATACAACTGAAACAAATCACTAACATGAACTGAACTGAAAAGACATCTGGTAAACCGAGTTGTGTTTGGACCCGAAAAAAGTCAAGGCAATTATGGCAAACATGTTTATTAAATTAAAACATAAACATCATAATAAATACAATATAAATAATATTTCATAATTATTGTCCAAAGGTGTTTTATTATACCACACCAGCATTAATTAAATGTGATATGAAAAAGATCAACTGATTTAGGATCAGTATGTGTAGACTTCCTACATATATAATGTTCTGTGAAGTGATATTGTGAGATGGAATGTAGAAGTAATTACTCATATACACACAATTGGATATATTGGCACACATGGGAAATGAAAATAAAAATTCCATCACATTTGAAGACAGAAATCACTATTACCGTATGCAAAACTTTGAGAAAGCTTTGTAATTTTCGTACTCATTCGCACAAACATGGGGTGTCCATAGAAAATGTGCTTGAAGAAAAACCTCAAAACCACAACTCTTGATTTGTTAAAGGCACTGATCATTTTTAATCAGTGTTCTTTCAGTTTCCTCCTGAAGTTTATTTAAACACGTTAGCCACTGTAAATCCTGGCATGCCTTTAAACTGCTGTACCTGCTTGGAATGATCTGTAGGAATATGCTTCAGTGGTCACTTCAAAGTCCTCGGAGACTTGTTTTGGCAGAGATACACAGCAATGGTAAAAAGTTAGTACTAGAGAATCTAATGTACTTAAAGAAACACTGCTGTACTCTTACAGGGCCAAAGAAAATGAGATACTTATTAAAACACTTGCGTGTTAAAATTTAGTAGGCTTACACATAACTTGAGTATGTTTAATTGGCATAGGTACTAAAAGTGTGCTAAATGTTTTAATAAATAAGGCCCATTGAGCTGCAGACTGCAGTGGCAGTATAGGTTCCAGTAGTAGAGGACAGAGCAAGTGATATGCCAACACTGGGCAATTTCCAATTACAAATGCTATAGCACAAGGCTATTTACCATCATGTTAGACCTGAACATGATTATCACGAGCAAACTTGCTCACTAAAGTCAGCAGAGTGAGCAACTGGGGAAGGCTTTTTCTAATTTTCAAAGGTTGTGCAACAAGAGATAATGACATGTTCCACAAAGGGTTAAAAGGAGAATAAAGACAAAACCTCCACAGCGATGAAATCTTCTGAGCACGCACAGCTGACAGCTGAATTTTATACAATATTGAAGCTTGTGTATTCTCCCTCCGCATCCTTACTATGCCGCTTATTTGTTTCGTCACAGGTTTGCTACTTCGTGTGTGAGTCTCTGCCCAAGGGCGGCGATGGGATGTAGACCTCCATTATCGTTGAGCCTCTTGGCACGGTACGTCTCGTAGTGGATGTTATGAGTAACCTCCTTCAGGTCCTGGAGGTGAGACCTGAGTGTATTATACAATTTATTTGGTTTGAGTTCACTGTTTCTTCATTTTTAGTATAAAAAAAAAAAAAATTACTAATCAAGCCTGCAAATTTGATTATCTCACGGTTTTTATTTTAATTTTTTTTTATCTTATTATGATATTAAGAAGCAAAACATGATACATGATAAAATATACATGTATAAAGCCACCGTGCAAAGACCCACAATGGCCCCCAAAGACCGCTCGCTCTTGCAGTTTTGCATTGCCCAACATCATCCAGATCAGGCCCTTTCTACGGAGCTGCTGCGCACATACTTCTGTCCGCCCTTGTATCTCTAGGCTGGACTACTGCCCATGCTCTTCTCTGGCTGGACTCCCATCAGCACAATCAAACCTCTCAAAATTATTATCAGAACCAGGCGCACGACTGTCTTCAACGAGCCCAAAAGAGCCCTGTTACACCCTCTCTATCATCATCTCTTGCTCTGGCTACCGTTTGCGGCTCGGATCAAGCTATCAGTTTCAAGACATTGATGCTTCGCATATAAGACAACATCGCCACAGGCTCAGCACCCACCTACTTCCAGTCACTATTACGATTCTACATCCCCTCCAGAAGTCTGAGACCCGTTAGTGAGCGACGTCTCGTGGTACCATAACGGAGAGGCTCAAAATCATTTTCCAGAACATTCTCGTTTACCATTCCTGGTTGGTGGAATGATCTTCCGACCCATATCCAGAATGTTGAATCCTTGACATTTTTCAAGCGACAGCTGAAAACTCATCTTTTTCGAAGCTACTTGACTTCATCATATAAAAAAAAAAAAAAAAAACAAAAAAGCTTCTTATTTATTTCCTTCTCTATCTAGCTTGTTACGACTCTTACTGAACAATTCCAGAGACTTGGTGTATTACACCAACCTTCTTGTGTCTCTTTGCTTCTCTTAAGAAGAATCGGCTTTATGTAATCCCCAATTGTAAGTCGCTTTGGATAACAGCGTCTGCTAAATTACAAAATTTAAATATAATGTAAATAAAACTAAACAACAATGCTAACTGTTCAAATTGGGAGACAGTGGATTTCTATGTTTTTTAAAAGTCTCTCATGCTCATCAAGGGTAGTTACGTACAGCATTACGTAAAAACAGTAATATTGTGGAATATTATTACAACTGATTTTTTTAAGTACATTTTAAAATTACATTTATTCCTGTTATGCAAAGCTGAATTTTCAGCATCATTATTCCAGTCTTCAGTGTCGCACGATCCTTCTGAAATCATTCTAATATGCTGATTTGCCACTCAAGTAACATTTCTTATTATTATCAATATTGAAAACAGTTACGCTGCATAGTATTGTTTGTTTTCAGGGTGAATAGAAAGAACAGCATTTATTTGAAATAGAAATCTTTTGTAGCATTATGTTTTTATTGTCATTTTCCTTGCTGAATAAATGTACCTTTCAAAAAAAAAAAAAAAGTCTTACTGACACCAAACTTTTGAACAGTAGTGAATACAATAATATTAAGATTAGTATATCAAATAAGGTTTTATACATCACCTAATCATGAAATCCCGAAGTAAGGAGAATTCGCAGTGATTTGGGTTTTCAACTACAGAGATTTAAAAAAAAGTGTTTTGTCAGAAAATATGTATCAACACAATACACTGTACACAAGTACAAATACACAAGGTTTACTGTAAAATAGCTCATTCTTTATACACAGTATCTTAAAAAGATACCTTGAAATTGATTGTCTTGTTTGGTCAAGTTAAATTGTTAAAGCTGCCCTAAGTACATACTGACAGGGTGGAAAACATATAGAAAACATGCAGTTTCGTTTTGTAACCTTTTGAGATTAAATTTTTTATAAAATGTCAAAAGGTGACAAATAGCACCTGAGAGAACTGGAGAACCTCATCTGATTGAAAAAGTGATTAAAATTCCTTATGTTCACATATTTGTATTATTTTGTGCAAATATACATATAATCCTCAAACATAATCCTCTTGAAAGCAATTTCAGTCCATGTTTTAAATGCAACAGACAGAAAATGCTCCCAGTATAGAAAATGACCCAAATATTATAGGTTTGTTTGCCAGCTGCGGGAAGTTCTCATCAATTACTCTAAGATTTGACTTAGTTTCAAAAGTCCACTTATCTATTTTGTTATAATAATAGAACCACAATAACAAAAATAAATATTTTAATCTAGCTTGGCACAGTGAAACAAACAGATAACCTTTTTTTTAATTCCAGAAATCTGCATTAAAGGTTTGAAATAACACAGCAAACACTTCTGCCTACTCACCCTCCACCACTCCCCAGGGTGTCTTCCTGCCCAAAATTCGTTTGGCATTGGCCTGGTACTCTTTATCACTTCCTACCACGGCAAAGGGCATTGCCTCCTGTAATGCACAGATTTAATGAGACAAACATAATGTGAAAACACACAGACCAACAGATGAGGGATGAAAGATGAGATAAGATGTAAAGAAAAAGAACAGCATGCAAGATGTGAGACGTGAGAAGTTCCCCTTACCCTGATCTTATCATTATCACTCTTATCCTCCATGTCTTCATCAAACTCCTTCTGTGGATAACACTCAATCCCACATGCTTCCAGCTCCTTCCTCACCTACAAGAGATTATAGTAAACTGTAATTAATCAGCATGAGAAAACTGACTTGATTTTAAATCACCATGTGAATCTGTCTTTCATTCTTACCTTCTGTTTAAATTCAGTTTTCTCATCAAGAGTGAGTGTGTCTGACTTGGCAATGACAGGAATGATGTTGACCACACGACTCAGATGTTTCATGAATTCAATATCCAACTGGCGAAGCCTGTGAAAGATATAATTAATAGACTGATAGAAGCAGATTTTATTACAGGGCCACTGGCCTTTCTGAGGTTCACAGTTTGACTAATAAAGCTCAGTCAAGCATTACAGCTGAATGAATGCTCACACACACGGTCTTAAATCAACACAGCGGCTTACACAGCTGGAATACACTACACGACTTTTTTCCCAGATTTTTGCTCCAATTTGCAATCTGGATTGCAATGCAAGTTGTCGAAAGTCAGAGCCATTCTGCAAATTTGAGATGACAGATTCCACAGAAAACCATGTAGAGTATGATGATCACAGACTTCAATTTTTAACAACAGACTATGATTCTATGCAGTCTGACGATATCAAACATGTTTGATATTTTGAGCCAATTTTTGAACACATTTTGTTTTCATTTGTCATGCATCTGTGTGTTCGGAATGACCTCAAAGTCTGATAGTGTGTGATCATCAGATGCCGAGTCGTTCCTCTGTAACCATGTACAACGTTGACAAGTTTGAAAAACTATTCAGATTTCACTAAATATTCAATAATTCAATAATTAATGAAGCTGCAACTGAAAGCATTTTTCAACTATTGACAAATAATACAAATAAATCTCAAAGATATTAATACTCCAGAGAAGCACACAGAAATCCATTAACTTATTGGTGTTCTCGACAGAGACCAATTTGGTTAATTACAGTTAATAATATGGCACCAAAATGTGAGCTGATTCAGTATGTGATTAGCTGTGGCTGATCATATACTATGCTGTCATATATGATGAAAAAATAAACTTCGATACATACTGATAGAATCTGGTACAAGTATGTGAGCTGTTTTACATGGTATACGAACTAAAGTAAAATGTTCTTATGTAATTCAAACTCACGAGTGTCCAGTTGGAGATATGAAGTACAAGCAGCAGTGTACTCTGGTATCAGGGATGCGTTTCTTGCGAGCAATGTTGACTTCTTCCTTCAAAAATTTCTCGTATTGTTCATTGATGTATTTGGATATGGGCTCCCAACTCGGAACACAAAGGGAAAAAATTCAACAATGTTGCATGTTGAGAGCTATGTTAGAGCACACGAAACGTTGAAACAGCAAATGAAAAACCAGACTAGACCAAACAGTTTGTTTGTAACAAACACACGTACCGGAGTGATGATCCTTTTTAGTAGAAATTGAAGTTGTAATTCTACTTGAAACCAAGTGACACTGATGCTGTTATTTCATGTTCAATGATAAAGCCGCTTGTTTTAAAGCAATCTGTTGTATGAAGTTCTACATAAATAAACATGACGTGACTTTACCGGAGTGCTGAATTACAGAGCTATTGCAAACATACCCACATCACTCTGATAAGATCAACTTCTGTTTTCTCAGTGTTGTAATTTTTGTTGTGTATTTGTTTCGTTATTGAGAGGAAAGCATGCAGCACATATTTACATATTCATCTAAATGCCTCTCTCAACATCATGGGTGGCGTCGGGATATTTGCAAAAAAAGTATACCACTGCTCACGTATTTCAAACTTCTTTTTACCCCAAGCGAAAAATTAAAAAGAAGTTTAGGTTTTAAGCTTTGGTTCTGTATGAATAAAAAGCTGCATAAAAGGCAACATTAACACCTGATTCTTGTCTGTGCAAATTAAGTGCATATATGGAAGTCAAAACACTGACCCTCACACTTGGAACATTTTTGTTCATTTTTTGAAGCCAGTTAGTAGCAGCCAAAATTAAGCACACAACTGACCCCATTTATTTTATCTAACACAAATGCGTGTCCTCAGTTTCCCAGATGCAGTGATGTAGGATGCACTGGTATTTTGGATCATATGCAACAACTAAATTAGTTAAAAATAGCTACCGGTCCTCTGGCTTTAACAGAGAAGTCACAAATAACACAATACTCACCAATTTTCATTGTTGATTTGGTCCCCAAAACCTGGTGTGTCAATGACTGTTAACTTCATCTTCACCCCTCCTTCCTCAATCACTGCAAAAATCAGTATTTATCAAGCTACAAATGCAGTAAATGCAGCCAGTGATTGTTTCTGTGACAGGATATAGTGGTTCAGTGTCACAAAATAACACCACCTTTGTCCATATCATGAATGCAGTCCAGTATTAAATCGACACCACTGACTTTTATTATATGGACAAAAACAGTTGAAACGTTCTTAAAGGGGCAGTTCACCCCAAAATAATAATTATGTTATCATTTGCATTCCAAACCATAAGACTTCTAACACAGTGGTTCTCAATTCCAGTCCTGGGCTACCACTGCTGAGCACATTTTGTATGTCTCTCTTATCTGACGATCTTGGTTCAGTTCATGGATCTCCCTCCTAACGAGCTGATGATCTGAATCAGGTGTGTTAAATAAGGAAGACATACAAAATGTGCTCAGCAGTGGTATCCCAGGACTGGAATTGAGAACCACTGTTATAACACAAATTTTTTATATTTTTAATGAAACCTGAGAGGTTTCTGTCCAGGTAACCAAAACTTAGAAGATCCAAAAAGGTCATAAAGGCATCGTAAAATGAATCCATGTGAATCAAGCGGTCTAATGCAAGTCTTCGATCTTCTAAGTTTTGGTGACCTGGATATTCAAAGCAAGTACAGAAACCTCTTAGGTTTCATTAAAAAATGCCTTAATTTGCGTTTCCCAAAGTCTTGTGGGTTTAGAACGACATGAAAGTGATTAAATGATAAGTTGTGATTTTTGGGTTGAGGCGAGGGGGCGTGGTTCAGTGAGGTCTGCAGCGGGACAGAGGGATGGGAAACGAATGGTGAGTAAGTAGGTCAGTATTGCAACCAATGACATCCCCTGTGACTTCTTGCAGTAATTGGCATGGAGAGACCGCTTAAAAGCCACCGGGACACAGCAATTGAGGCGAACGAGAATTGGACAGAGGACATGTGTGTGCCCCCATACCAACACCCCCCCCCCATCCCCCCCCCCGAATGCTCTGGAGAGCTGCCCGTGAATTTATTTATTTTGGGACTGAGTTTGTTTGAAGCACAGTGAGCGTGACTTTGCCTTAGAACTGTGAAAATGTTCAATAAAGATCACGAGTCTCAGTAAAGCCGACCCTGACCTCTTCCTTCCTTATCTGAACTACTTTCCACTGGTGCCGAAACCCGGGAAGGAAGAAGGGACGGCGCCACTGTCATGCAGTCCCTGTCAAGTTCGCCGTTTGCAGAGGTTATCCAGTCGTTTGTGGGACTCCACCAGGAACACCATCAGGCGCTGCTGGACATGCGGGACGACCAGGAGCATAGTTTCCACGTGCAACAGGAGGACCGCAAGCTGTTCCGGAACCTCCGGGTCGTTCAGGCAAGAGGGGCTCCACCACCGAACCCAGCCACACCCACTCATGTGCCTCTGAATAAGATGGGGCCGCATGACGACCCTGAGGCCTTCATCTATCTCTTTGAGAAATCAGCAGAGGCATGTGGGTGGCCACGAGACCACTGGCTATTGCGCCTCATTCCACTGCTCTCAGGAGAGGCGCAAGTGGCAGCCCAGCAACTGCCTGTAAAGAACCTCCTGGTCTTTGACGACCTGAAAAGAGCCATCCTGCAGCAGGTCGGCCCTTCATGATGGCTCAACAGCTCTAGCGCATGCTGCAAAAAAACGACATCGACCGTGTGGTACTGGAACAGTTTATCGCCGGTCTCCCAAGGAAGACGGCAGAGTGGGTCCAGTGCCACCACCCGACGTCACTGGACCTGGCCATTCAACTGGCAAAGGACCAGATGGTGGCGTGCCCAGGGGTCGGCAAATCCCTTCCAGCTGCCTCTCTCTCGACTCTCCTCCTCCCCTGGTTGTCCTCCCTCTACTCCCTTGGGAGCACTGCCCAGGGAGTTGAGGATGGCCAGTGCTGGCGCCGCGTCAGCTCATTTTTCCCTGCTCTCTCCACATCAATCCCTTGACCCACTTCTTGCCACTAGGGTGGCGGGGAGGTCTGGGCCGGCCTGTTGGCACTGTGGGGATCCGGGGCATTTTATTGACAGGTGTCCAGTGATGGGGTTGGGACAACGGATCCTGGCCCCCGACGCCCCACAGGCTGCCCCCTTCAAGCTGGCTTATACCAATCCTGCGAGTACGTTAAGGAGTACTTAACCTCTTGGCCCATAGCATTTGGTAGATTCAGATGGATCATAACCATGCCACGTGACTTCGATTGTGACTAAGCCTGATTTCACCCTCGAAGGCATTGGATAAAAGCCGCATGGTTCAGGTATGATGTGTGTATTTAATCAGCTGGGTGGCAATATCCATCCACTTGTCCACTGTTTTACTTACATTGTTTGGGGACAAAATCCTAGTGTAGTGGTTGCAGTTAACCCGTGCCTCCGACATCCACTAATTTTGGGAACAAATTGGTCCCCGTTTAGTGAATTATTGGGATATTTATGTGTGGATGTCTCTTGTGGGAAGAGAGAAAGCTGGAGACAGGAGTGGACGTGCAGGTGGGAGAGGCTGAACCGGGACCCTTGGCACAGCATGATGATTTTCCCCTGGAACAGTCTCAGGATGAGACATTAAAACATGCTTTTGAACAGGTCCAGTCCATCGACGGTCAACCTCTCCAACCTGCTCGTCCCCTCTCCTATCCATGTTTTGCTATTTTAAAAGATAGGTTGACACAAGACACTCAAGACAAAACAATATACAACCCAATTATTAGTACCAAAAAGCCATCTGGAAATGCTGTTCCAGGCGGCTCACTGTAATCCTATGGCAGGACATTTTGGACAGGCAACGATAATAAATCGTCTCATGACCCGATTCTTTTGGTCCGGCATTCACGAGAATGTGCGCTGTGGTTCACGGCTTGTTGTGAATGTTAGCTGGTAAATCTTTCGATTCCCCTTCAAAAGAATTGGTATGGACCTCATCGGGCCATTAGAATGATCTGCACATGCGCATCGCTTTGCATTAGAGCTGCTGGACTATGCAACACAATACCCAGAGGCAGTGGCACTCCACAGCATTTCCGCAAAAACTGTAGTGGACGCACTATTTCGTTTGATCTCCTGAGTGGGAATCCTGAAAGAGATTCTCACTGATCAAGGCGCGGCGTTTATGTCACGAACATTATGTGAACTAAGAATTATTGGGCATTACATAGATTTGCACCAGCATCTATCACCCACAAACAGACGGCCAGGTGGAACGATTTAATCACACATTAAAAACCATGATTCGAAAGTTCGTTCACAAAGATGCCAAAAATTGGGACAAATGGCTGGAACCCCTCTTGTTCGCTGTGCGAGAGGTCCCACAAGCCTCCACAGGGTTTTCCCCCTTTGAGCTTCTTTATGGACGTCAGCCCCATGGGGTGTTGGATATCCTGAGAGAAACTTGGGAGGCCGGACCTTCAGCAACAAAATTCAGTATGTGCTAGACCTAAGAACAAAACTCCACACTTTGAGGTGGCTCTCTATAGAGAATTTGTTACAGGCCCAGGACAAACAGAGCCGGCTGTACAACAGGGAAACCAGACTACGTGAATTTGCACCAGGAGATAAGGTACTTATATTGCTTCCTATGTCTGGCTCTAAATTACTTGCCAAGTGGCAAGAACCTGTTGAGGTCACACGGCGAGTTGGAGATCTCAATTATGAGGTGGTTCGAATGTGCAGGAGGGGGGCACATCAGATATATCACCTCAACCTCCTTAAAAAGTGGAGTGAGGCGGAGTCAGTGATGTTAGTGATGGCAGTGAGCAGAGAGGAAGATCTTGGGCCAGAAGTGAGCACCAAAGTTCAATCTCTTGCTCTGTCCCCAGGAGGAGATCGCCTCTCGCCTTCACAGCTCACTGATGTAGCTAGGTTAAGCAGAATTTTGCAGACATGTTCTCGCCCCTGCCTGGTCGAAAAAATCTCATTCAGCACCATATTTAGACCAAGCCGGGCGTGGTGGTGCGCAGCTGGCAGTATCTTTTACCTGAACACAAAAAATGTGGTTCAGACTAAATAAGAGGCGATGCTAGACATGGAGGTAGTAGAAGAATCCCACAGCAATTGGGCAAGCCAGATAGTTTTAGTGCCAAAAACGGACGGCTCTGTATGATTCTGTGTGGATTATCGCAAGGTGAATGCTGTGTCGAAATCTGATGCATATCCAATGCCGTGGGTTGATGAATTGCTTTATCGGCTTGGTACAGCTTGATTTTATTTGACACTGGATTTAACTAAAAGGTATTGGCAGATCCCCTTATCGCCCATATCCAAAGAAAAAAAAGCGTCCACAATGGCATTTGGATTGCACCAATTTGTTATGCTTCCTTTCGGGTTGTTCGGGGCACTGGCCACTTTTCAACATCTCATGGACATGATTCTCCGGCCACGTGCTGCATATACCTCAACCTATCTGGATGACATTATCATCTATAGTAATGATTGACAGTGTCATTTGGGGCATCTGCATGCTGTCCTGGGAGTGCTGAGACTGTCCGGATTGACGGCCAACCCCAAGAAGTGTGCAGTTGGGTTGTGGAGATCAGGTGTCTGGGCTTCCACTTGGGTCACGGACAGGTGCATCCCCAAATTAGTAAGACGGGAGCAGTTGCAACCTGCCCAAGACCCAAGAACAAAAAGGAGGTGAGGCAGTTCCTGGGGATGGGGGGATATTACAGAAGGTTTGAGCCTAATTATTCCGACCTCACCAGCTCACTGACTGACCTCAATAAAAAGGAAGCACCAGATCCGGTCCAGTGGACGGAGCTGTGTCAGCAGGCTTTCACCCAGGTAAAGGCTGCTCTGTGTGGCGGACTGCTGTTCCATTCTGCTGATTTTCTCTCCCTTTTTTGCTAAAGACGGAAGTGTCGGATAGAGGGCTTGGAGCGGTCCTGTCCCAGGAGATAGAGGGAGAGGAGCGGCCGGTGCTGCACATCAATCAGAAGCTCTCTAAAAGAGACGAAGTACAGCACCATTGAAAAAGAATGCTTGGCGATCAGGTGGGCCGTTCTCACTCTCCGCTATTATCTCCTGGGATGGGAATTCACTCTCTATTCAGCCACGCACCCCTGCAGTGGCCTGAGTCAGGTGGTGGGGGTATGTGGAAAGGGGGTTGTGGTCCAGAGAGGTGTCTGCAGCAGTAAAGAGGGACTGAAGATGAGCGGTAAGTAAGTTAAGTGCAAAATGACAATCACCTGTGTCTGCTTGCAGTAATTGGCGTGGAGAGACTGGTTAAAAGCCACCAGGAAACAGGAAGCGAGAGGAGGGAGACTGACTGAGGACTCGTGTGTGTGTGTGTGTGTAAAATGCTCTGGAGAGTTGCCCATGGATTTATTATTTTGGGACTGAATTTATTTGAAGTGAAGTGGGCGTGACTTTGTTTTGGAAATCTGAAACGTTCGATAAAGATCACGAGCCTCAGTAAAGATGACCCTGACTTCTTCCTTCCTTATCTAAACTACGTTACATGGGTTAACTATTTTTTTAAGTCAGACATGTTTATCTAGACACAATGTCATGATGATTTAAAACATTTCCCACCTGACACCTATTTTACACCTACATTTCAAACACCATAAGAACAATATCTCACAACGTCAATAAGAAATAAATATCTAGCGTTTTTCTGTACACCATTTGGATACATATGATATCATTTAGTTTTCCAGCTGTTCACTTACCTATAGGGGATTCACCAACAGCTGGCCTCCTAACTTTGCTTGGGCACAACACATGCCAGTCTAGACACATCTTACTCAAAAGCACATATGCTTTAGGTCGCCACTGTGCTACAGGCCCTGGTGTGTTGATTACATCAGCAGTAACTAAATGAGTCTTTCTTAATTAGTCCATGATGTCTATTTCTGTCAAGTGAAAGGTCTGTCCTTTAGCAACCAGTGCTTAAAAGGTTTCCTTGAACAAACAACGGATGCTGTTATGAATCCTTGACACAATGAGACAGTTAAATGTTTAAAAGTCACGTGATCAGTATGCTCTTACCATGAGATACAGATTTAATCTCAACAGTCTTTGGGATCTTCTCATCACGACTCCAGCTTGTGCTCCTCCTGCTCACCTGTGACTTAAAGAGAGTATTCACTAAAGTAGACTTCCCAAGACCACTCTGACCTGAAGATAGAGAGAGAGAGAGAAAGAGGGGAAATGGTAAGAAAGTGAAAAAAGTAAAAAGTAAATGTGAACAAACTGCTCTCCCACCCACCAACCACCATGATGTTGAAGTCAAAGCCTGTCTTCATGGTCTTCTTCCGCATCTGCTCGATGATGGTGTCTATTCCGATGTATCCAAGCAATGCAGATCCTCGACCTGACCCTTGACCTTCACCCCCCGTTCCTTGGGGTGAAGGCACAAAGGGAACGCCAGAAGGCGGGGCCACATGAGATGGCTTAGCTGGGACGGCAGGTTTGGGTCTCACTTCAGGGGGCACAATTTCTGACATGTCTGTGTGAAAGAGTGAATCATAAACAATCAATACATTTAATCAGGCAAAATGTTATTTCACTATAAATGCTACACTGTGCCGCCATTAAATCTAGTAAAGTAGATTTATGTGATCATATATTTAAGGTGCTGCAAATTATCATTTTTTTACTTTATTTGTATTATTTATTTTATTTGAAGGTAGTATTTAACTACTTAAATATACTGAATAGTGAACTTTTAGATGAAAATAATGTAAAGGCGAATTATACTTATTTATATTAATATTATAATACAAATTTTATTTGAATATAATCAGTATATAACTACATTCAAATATTCTGAATATTAAACTTTAGAATGCAAATCGTATGCAGCAAAATACATTCTACTATAATTATGTTTATATGAATATTAGTTATGATAATATCATTTTAAATGTAAGTTTTAAAAACTACATTCACATATTCTGAATATGAAGCTTTTGCAAATAATATGCAGCATAATATGACTTAAAATAGTTTTGTTTATATTAATATTTGTTATGATAATATTTTTAATCTCTAATATGACAGCATAAGTATGTGGATCACTGTTTATTTTGTGTTGTGAAGCAGCATATCTATGACTCTGTTACATATGCTGCTATATATTTTCAAATTACACTGCACAGCAGAAATCTTACAATATAGAAATATTCGTTTTACCTACACTTGACTAAAAGTCAATGGCTACCATCAACTGTCTGTTTACCAGAATTCTTCAAAATATCTTCTTTTGTGTTCAGCACAAGAAATCAACTCATACAGGTTTGGAAGTGGATGGTGAGTAAATGATGACGACAGAATTTTAACATTTTGGTGAATTATCCTTTTAAGCCACATTTCTTTTTGCCTAAAGGACAACATAAAAAAAAGTAGTACAGCTTACCCCACTCTCCTCTACTCTGTTTTGCATGTACAATGTGTTGTTGTTTAGAAAAAATAGGATTTGCGGAGGAAAACCACAAAGATTATACATCAGTGAATAATTTGTCTTTCAAATCCTTTGTATGCTATTGTGATCTAGTGCTCCTATTTCCCAGCCTAGTCCACTTTAAATGCTCCACTGAGTTGTCGGCCTATATTAACACATGCCACCCATTATCAGAAACAAATAATGAATTATTAGAGAGGCCACTCAACAAATCTCTTTATCGGATTAATCACCCATGGTTGGACCTTTCTCACGCACCAAGACGCTCTTTAAACACCAACACATAACTTGCGAGGTTTCCTTCAAAGCGACGATGATGTGCGTCTTTCAATAGAGAATAATATTAGTATTAATGGCATTTTAAACGCTACTGACGGTTTAAAGGACGGGAAGCCAAACATACACACATTACCCTCCCCGTTTGTTCCATCATGTTTTTACCTCAGAAGGATTCCGTATAATAATCAGAGGGAAACTTACCGATCCGTGTTTTTGTAGCGATCGAAGGATATGTTTTATTTGTCGTCCTTTCTCTGCCTCTCACTGTTTTACAGTCTATTGAAGTATAAGTATGCTAAGGCAGGAGTTGGACAGACGTTAGGGAATGATCATGTGTTCAGGTACCTCTCTCCCTCTTTCTTTCACCCCGTCTCTCGCCTTTCTATTCGCAGCTCGATGCACCTCAATCCTTCCTCCACCCTTTTTTTTGTTACCAAGGAAACTAACGGGAGACTGGGTGATGCAGTGCGCATGCTCAGTGCACGGGTCAAACTGAAATTAGGGATTGGGGTCGCTAGGTGATTTTTGATATTTTTGCGGCACTCTGCTATTTAAATCGTTGCCGTTTGTCTATGTTTGCTTTAGTAAGCTACATTTGTAGATATATTTATATTAAACATTACAATGCATGTTGTATCAAGCAGAATTATTAGACTAGGCTATTACAGTGGCTAATGATTAAAAACAGGACTGGTGAATAGTGTAAAACAACGTGATATACAATGACTTTCCTTAAAGGGGTCATATGATGCGATTTCAAGTTTGCCTTTCTCTTTGGAGTGTTACAAGCTGATTGTGCATAGATAAGATCCCTGAAGTTGCAAAGACTAAAGTCTCAAAACCAAAGAGATATTCTTTATCAAAGTTAAGCCTCTGCCACGCCCCCCTAAAACGGCTCGTTCTAACACGCCCCCACATATCTACCTCACTATGTGGAAATATTAGCATAATGCCGCCCAAATGTTCATGCAAAGAAAGAAGGCATGTCAGGGAGACGCTGTGTTTCAATGTGAAAGCAAAAGCACTTTATTTGGCCTTCCGAAAGTAGATGCATTTAGGAATCTTTAAGATTACTTACAACAAAACAGCAATGCATTTTATGGACGACCGTTTCGTGAACCTAGTAGAGGAGGTCATTCTGACTTTGCTATGACAATCTGGCGCTTCTGAATCAGCTACTGTTATTTATTAGTTTAAGTATTTGCTATTGACTGTTCAAATGCAGAGTTTTGAGCATCGTGTGTGTGTGTGGTGTGTGTGTGTGTGTGTGTGTGTGTGCGCGCGCACACGTGTGAGCGAGAGATCGAGAGAGAGAGAGATTGAGCAAGACACATCACAGTGGAGTCAGCTGTCTTAACCGTGGCTTGTGTACTGCAAACACATATTCATCACTGTGTCTGTCACGAGACTCTATTCCCCTTTCAGGCTCTGTCTTTACATTTATTTTGAAAGATGAAGCTTGCGATTATGGTAAGGGGCGTTACATTTCCGACGAGTGCTTGCGGTGTTCGGCCAATCACAATGCACTGGGTCAGCTGGCCAATCAGAGCAGACTGCGCTTGTCAGAAGGAGGGCTTTGTAGAAAACGAAGCGTTTGAGATAGGCGGGGCATAGAGGACCTACAATAATTTACAGTATTTAAAAAAATAATGTGTTTTTTGAACATTAAAGCATGTCAACATATTCTGTTACACCAAATACACAAAATAATGATCTTTAAAAAAGCATCATATGATTAGAAAATATATGATAATCAAGAATATTATATATTCTTAATTCAATATATATATATATATATATATAATAATTAAAAATAATTAATATAATAATAACTATCAACTAAATCTATTTCCGTTCTGCTGATGTCATCGAGTCCTCTAATTTTCCAACCACCTTGTTCCATGCAACATTTTGTCCTCATTGAATATCCTGAAATACATCATATTATGTAAATAAAAGTCGGTTTTATATAAACTTAAACTCGCAATACCACATAACTGTACAAAACAAAAGATTAATTTTGATTAATTGAAGATTGCGCGTTTTATGTCATCAAAACTACTCACATTTCACGACTGTGCCTGCTTGTCTTATGCACTCTGTTCACATGTGAAGTGTTTGTGGCGTATTCAGTGGCCACTGAAGTGCCGTTGAGCCTCAGTGTGTCTTTTACCTCATAACTGGGTTATCTCACTATGTTTAGACAGGCCTGTGCTTGATGATAAGGCAGAGTCCCTATTTTGCACACTATACCATTTACGGTTTGTCCAATGTCATCTATATACAGTATCATGGCTTATATTCAGCAAACACTCACATATTAGGGTTTATATGGTTCAGATCTCTAGATACATATTGAGTATTTTAAAAAACTGATTTACCACAAGCCTTTTTGACTTGACCTTATTTTTATTTGGTGATATATATTATATAGCATTGTCCCTTTTGGACATTGACGTCACATTAATCACCAGTGTTTATGTTACATGATCCCAAAGAGCTGACTGTAGAGATCATTAATGTTGTATGAATTCATATTAGAGTTACAGGCTAGTAGCATTCCATTAGTAGCCTAGTATTAGTAGTAGTAGTAGTATTCCATTAAAAATTTTCCTGATGAAAATGCAAGTGCTCGCTCACGCCAGGTCAATGCAATTCAGTTGCAAAGGTGTTCCGAGTGATTTTTGCATGTTGCTGTGCAACTGCTAAGGTGTTCTGGGTGATTTTTAGAACTTTGCTATGGGGCTGATAGTGTTTTGAGTGATTTTTTGCAAATTGCACAGTGTTCTGAATTATTTTTAGCATGTTGCGAGTATTTGTTAAAGTGCTCCTTGTTATTTTTAGCACATTGCAATGTGGCAAGGTTCTAAGTGCACATTGTTGCTAAAGTGTTCTGAGTGATTTTGTAGCATGTTGCTAAAGTATTTAGTGTGATTTTTAGCACATTGCTATTTAGTTCCTAAGGTGTTTGGTGCAATTATTTTTTAACGTTGCAGTGCAGTTTCTAAGGTGTTCTAGGTGATTTTTACCATGTTGTTATATGGTTACAAAGGTGTTTTGGTTTAACCACATGATTTAAGGTATCAAATTAAAGTATCATATTGTGCACTTAAGTAAAAATGTTAATAGGCTTAAGGGCTGGTTCAAATCTCTAACCCTAAACATCAAAATGCTAACTGTGCTTCTTGCCCAAACATTCACCACTAATGACAAGTTCAAGTCTTCCTCCCTGATACATGATACTTTACATGCCTAGGCTGTTTATATACTAAATTTAAATAATACCGCTATGTATATACAGTACATGCTATTTGGGATTCTCATGTCTTTAAGCAGCTTTATATACAATCCTTTTAATGCAATTCCAGTAACTTAGCTTTGCACTCACCTGTATACATGCATTCTTCAAGACAGGACTCTAAGTCTGCTCCACTCCTCATGTCTGTGACTACAGATGGCTGTACTGGTGGGGGGTCTTCTTGGTCTGTTAACCACAAGGAGTTTATGTCTTGAAATCTCTCACAATCTGTAGAATGAAGTGTGTGTTTGGACTCTTGTTGTTGATCGAGAGTGAATGGACACTGCGGCATCCATCCAGCCATGGAACATTTCAACATTTCAGAGTTGTGTGTGTGTGTGTTTGGGCTGTCCGAGAGGTCCGGGTGAACAGCTGCATCGCATTTCTCTCCAACAAATTTAGTTGGACAAATAGTCGCACACTTTTTGTATAACCGCGAGCCTCTGTATCTTCTTGCAAATCTGTTATCTTCATGCAAGGTCGCTTCGCTTGAAGAGGATTTAGAAGAATCTGAATCCGAAAAGCTGCATCTATTTTGGGATGAATTGCTGCCATTCCTTCTCGTGTTCCCTGTTTGGTTTGAGGAAGATCTTCTCCATGCCTGAGGAGTTTTGAAGTATGTAGGTCTATTGTCAGATGTTCTTTTGATCACAGGTCTACAGATTCGGCTCAGCTGACTGCATTCAGTGGATGATCTGTGACTCTTCAAAGGGAACTGGAAGCAGCTCATCTGGCTGCACTGACCTGATGTTTTACTGTAGCGGGATGTGATGACAGCGGTGTCTGTTTCAGAAGCTGCAGACTGAGGCCTGATCTTTGGTTTAGACTCTTGGTTGTCATTAGCACTGGTTTGATTCTGTCGGGAAGAGTTCATCATCATATTACTTTCATGAGAATGATCATTGGTTGCATTACAGTCCTCTGAAGCTCTGTCTTGAAGCTCTGAGTTGGATGAAACCAGTACACTGTATTCCTTTGGAGAACTTACATTGTCCAGTTCTTGAAAAATATCCTTTTGGTTTGTGATACTTTTAGGTGATGAGATTGGATTTGTAAGTGCTGACTGTGTGGAGAGTTGTCTTGTTCCTTCAGCTGAAACTTGTGGGTGGTTTTGAGGTTTCCCACAGCTCCTCTCACACATCATGGTGGGACTTATTATCTGCTTGGCTGCCCCTAACATTATCTTTGAACGAACAGGTTGTTTTAACTTCTCCGAAACAGCAGGATGTCCATCGCTCTGAATTTTTGGGTTGTTCCCTTCACTGCTTTTCTTGATCTTCTCCAGATTAGAAAACTGGGCACCAGAGTTTATAATCCTGCCTGTTTTAATCAATCCAAGCCGGATTCGAACTAGAGTAGGGTCTTTGGATTGGCACTTCTTTTGATAGCTAGCTAAATTTTGTGTTCTGAATGCATTTTTTTCAACATGTCTGAGGTTTTTAGGGCTTAAGCTTTCAGACATTGAAGACTTGGTAACTCCCCTGCAACAGATGTTCGAATTTTGCTTTAGTTTATCCTGCTGTGGAGGTCTGAATGGATCTTTTTGTAGGCCAGTTTGCTTTTTTTGACCCCCCGTGTTGGATATGGGGATTGATCTCACGCTTCTCTCAGTGGATAAAATGGGCATGAATCTAGACATTTTGTTTTCTACTGGCCTTGCTTTACCACGCATATCAGTAGAATGTAATGGTTTGTTTTCGTCAGTTGGTAGCACTCTAATTGTTGTGTCTAATTGAGAAGAAGTCTTGACTGACTTCAGTTGTGGTGAATTTAGGGATGTATCCACTGTATTGATGATACTGTAGAACACAGAACAGTAAAAATGGACAAGGTAGCATTAAGTATGATGAATAAACTGAAGTTTTTTTATAGTCAAATTTTTTCAACAGAGTAAAATATTGTAAAATTAAAGACATTAGCAATATGTAATATTAGGAAATGACACATGATAATGTAGTATATTGGGACAGGGGTTCTCAAACTGGCATCTAGGGACCCCCTGGGGACGCAACAGGATTATAGGGAATCCATAGAATTTTTTTAAATGTATTTTTAAGGATTTAAAAGTTAACTGTAAAACTGTGTTTTGTAATTATATTTAGAGTTACAATTTTGTACAAATACGTTTTTATTTAACTGAAAACTTTTCACATTAGGTTTTTGTATCAAATTTAGTGGAGAGAAAAATAAACACTCAACACCAAGTAATTATTTTTCAGATAACACTTTAATTATTTGCTTTGATAGAATTTTTTTAGTATTTAGTTTATAATATTATGTATTATTGTATATTAGTATTTAATTTTACAAAACGCAATGCTTTAAAGTATCATTGTTTCTCACACAGGAAAAAAACGAGTCTTTATATTTTAGGAAGGAGGTTCCTCATGAGGGGATCTGCAAATTTGGGGGTCCTTGGCATCAAAAAGTTTGAAAACGTCTCTGCTGAGTGAAACATACCTTTGTGGAGAACTATCAATCAGGTTCTGATGTTCCAAGCTTTGCCCGGTCTGACTGAAGGAGGAAATATGGATGGGCTTTTTTAAGACAAAAGAGGGGGAAAGAGGTATGGGACAGGGGGACACTCTAGTGGGTGAGGTAGATGGGTCACAAGGGGGGCAGGGAGACAGACGAACAGGAGAGTACGATGAAATAAAGTGAGAAGACGGACTGAGACGAGAAGGAGAAGTGGATAATGGTGAGAGATGGGAGGGAGAAGAGCTTGAGGTAACTGGACATGGTGAAAGACGGGAAGGGGAAGGAGAAAGAGGGATACGACTTGGGGAGAGTCTTGCTGAGGACAAAGAGGGTGAGTTGAGGGGAGACCCAATAGGTAATATGTTTCCAGTTGGATCTAGTTCCCTTGGGTTCATTGCAGTATATAACACAGCCTGTAAGATTTCATAAAAAAACTTTTGAGCATGTAACACAAAATATATAGTAAGTTGTAAAATTACGAGTTCACCGTAAATAAAGAGAACCATGACTGAAAATATAATTAAATATGGTTTCCAAAGTCAAATACTTCACTGAATATGCAGAAAAAGGGGTTGATTTTAGAAAAGAATATGTAATATGACTGACCTGTGATCCTGTGGTCTGTTTACTGGAAGAGAGAAGCGAGAGAATGAAGGGGGAAGATTGCGTCAGGAAATGGTGGGAACTAGACTTACATTCCCTCCATTCTTCTCATCTGAAGCTCCACTGTCTCATTCACCCACTCTCTTCATATCATACCCGCTAAATGGCAGAATTTGTGAAACTCCAAAAATTAAGTGAAAACATGCAGAAGAGAAGGATTTCTTGACCAGTTTGTGTTTAATATAATAAAGTAATATTTGCAAGAGGGGGGAAAAAACATGCGACAATTCATGATACAATTATCCACTATATTGCGAATGCCATTATTTCATTTATTTATTTAACCAGGAAGAGACTCACTGAGATTAAAATCTCTTTTCCAAGAGTGTCTTGGCCAAGATAGGCAGCCGAGTTTGCATATACAAATAAACAACGTAGTTACAACATACATTACAAAACCAACATATAACTGGTTAAAAACAATTACACACTATTAAGTTGCTCTCAAGATTACATAATAAGGACTTAAAATAATTATAAGACACCAAGTTTTGTAACTTCCTCTCCTTTTGAAGAAGATTCCAATCTGAGGCTGCAGCATATTTAAAAGAGGTTTTACCAAGCTCAGTTCTGACAAAAGGCATACAGAGATTGTAATTTGATTGAGAACGCAATGAATGATTTCCAAATAAAGTCCTTTGTATAAAACAACAGAGATACTTTGGCAAATAACCCAAAATTGCCTTATAAATGCCAGTGCATTTTTCTCCGTATTCTCAAGGAAGGCCATGCAACTCTTTCATATAATTCACAATGATGAGTTAAAAATTTACAATCAGTAATAAATCTCAGAGCACCATGGTACAAAGCATCCAAGGAAGAAAGAAGGTAAGAGGGGGCATGCTGGTAAACCACATCCCCATAGTCGAGAATCGGTAGAAATGTAGCGGACACTAGTTTTTTCCTCACCTTAAATGGGAAACATGACTTATTTCTAAAGTAAAACCCTAACTTCTTCTTTAATTTTTTACTCAGATGCTTAATATGTGGATTATTACATATATACAATTATTATATATGATTGTCCAAAGTATGATTATAACCAACATCTTAACACCATTTTAACCCACATTAAAGGGACAATTGTATTTTGTTGACAAAATTGGTGTGAATCTAGATGTTACAGACCAAAAATAATCTAAGTGACACTAAACTACTGGCACATGAAAATAACAAACGAATAAACTGCTAATAAACACTTCCAGGTCCTCAGAAAAGAATGCTAGCTCACTAATAAGACAATTTGAACAGTGTGTTTTTTAGTATTTTAAAGACATTGCAAAAGTTAAAACATCTACAACAGATGATACGACTAAAATCTAGTTAGCATTCTTAAAAAGAACGAGTCTCGAACATGCTTTTGAAATATGGCACTTTTTATATCAGAAGTCAGTAACTGCTGCACAGTTTCCAATATTTCTACAATTATTTAATGACTAATGACAAATAGCATGCTGAGTATTTTGAGTTCCCTACTTTACTCTTCACTTCACAGTATAATGTATGTATCTTAGGACATGGGTTTTCCAGATTTTTCAGGCATGTTCTAAAATGTGACCTGGAACATGACCGTCATGACCTGGAAACATTCCCTCTTGTTTGTACATTGTTTGCAATGTGTTTTCACACAATACACCCTTCACATAAAAGTCAAGGATGTTCTACAAGTTTGGCCAAATGTCACCAAAATTTACTCTGACGCCAACTTGTGTGGGAAGCATCACTGGATGGCTGTTTTATGTTATACAATGATCCCAGTAGAGCAGTGGTTAATATGACGTTATTTTTTCTTTCTTTCTTATTCTAATTTAGATTAATTTATTTAATTTTATATTAATATAAATTGTTAATGACACACCGACATTTCAGCAACTAAAAATATCTGGCTGAAACAGTTAAATAAATAAATGCTAGAATAGCAATACATACTTTTGTTGTTTTTTGGCTGAAATATTGAGAGACGGCTCATTGCAAAAGATCTTTATGGTTTATCACCCGAGTACACAACAACTTGAACATCAAACCACGTTTGGTTACCCAAATTTAAATTACTGGTTTTCAGCTAAATTAATACTTTGTGTAATAATTGAATGGTTTTGGTAAAAAAAAAATTAATGCATCATTATTAATTCTATTGATAATAATGTGTAACCCTGATCACAAACCCCTTAAGTCGCTGGGTATGTTTGTAGCATAGCCAAATACTTGTCTGGTCAAAATTATTGATTTTTCTTTTATGCCAAAAAATCATTAGGATATTAAGTAAAGATCATGTTCCACGAAGATATTTTGTAAATTTCATACTGTAAATATATTAAAACTTAACTTTTGATTAGTAATATGCATTGCTAAGGACTTCATTTGGACAACTTTAAAGGCGATTTTCTCAATATTTAGATTTTTTTGCACCCTCAGATTCCAGATTTTCAAATAGTTGTATCTCTGCCAAATATTGTCCTATCCTAACAAACCATACATCAATGGAAAGCTTATTTATTCAGTTTGCAGATGTTGTATAAATCTCAATTTCGAAAAATGGACCCGTATGACTGGTTTTGTGGTCCAGGGTCATATATGTTAATTTTAAATCATTTTAAGTGCCCTAGTGGATTCTGGATCCCTAGTTGAAAACCACTGCTGTAGAGACCGTTTTCATGGTTAGTTTTGAAATAGCAGGGGAATACATCTAATTTTGTTGAGATTACAAAGTTTAATGCAAATAATATTCTTTGTAAATATAAATGAATCAAGTTCTGCAGTGTATTATACTATTTTGCTCTGTAATCTGATTGCAGATCATTGCATATAACTATAGAAACCCTGTGAAAAGACAATGGATTTTGATAAAGTGGCATCAATATACAATATGATTTGGCACAAACGTCTCATTGCAGCATCCACACATGCCCTATCATAACAAGGCATTGCTGTCGTCATCTCTGCAGCATGTTTGTCTTATGGGAGCCAGCGGCTGGTGCCTCAGTGACTTGTTGCTCCACTTGTGGGCATCTTGAAGACCCGGCTCCAGAAAATACAGACACGCTCCGAAACCAGCCAGGACAAGGACCGAGACCAGCAGATAGACGGGGACGAACCAGTCCAGAAACATCCAGGGCATCGTGTTATCTCATAAGTATAGAAAGAGAGAAACAGAGAGACAAATATTATTCTCTAAATGAGAACACACCTGTGCACTGCAGTATATGAAATGCAGCATAATCCAATATCAAAGTATGACGGTACTCATACTTAACAGTGCAGCAGGTTCTGTCAATGAAGTACAACAAAGAATGAAGATGAAGTACACTAAAAATTAATCATATTTCTACAGCATGCGATAAAGCATCACTTCCACACATGCACATATTTATCATATGTCTCTACATACCTGTAGTCTTTCCTTGATCGTCTGTGAACTGGCGCTTTTGGGTTTTAAGTCTCAAACCCAGGCTAAGCGGATGGAATCGTCTAATTAAAATGCTGAATAACGAAGCCAAATAGCAGCTAGCAAAGCTAAGTGGACAAAGACATTTTATTTTAGTCAGTGGTACGGAATGAGGGCTTTTCTCACACCCTTGCATTCGTGCTCTCCTTGTCAAAGCTGTACCATCCCATTCCAGTTGGGGGGGGGGGTAACCATGGAGATATCTCTGACGAGGAGAGGGTCAGAGCAGAAGTTACATAATTTTTTTGTAACCCTTTCTTCTCAATCTTGCTCTCACATTCCTAATAATTTCAAGTCAAACTGAAACATGGCAATTATCACTGGAAATTAGAGGACGTTTTTAGGAGGAATGTTATGTTTTATAAATGTTTTCACATCCCCAGAATGGTTAGAATAACACATAGCATTGCACACATCAAGGATAGTTCACAATTCTGTCATTATTTATATTTTAAACCTGTATGACTTTCTTGTGGAACAGAAAAGAAGAAATTTAACAAAATGTCCTTGCTGTTCTTTTGCATACAATGAATGGTGGGCTGGTACACTGAATCTGTAAATATAAAAAAAAAGATCATAAAAATTATTCATATGCTAACAAAGCTCTCAAATCGAATATTTGCCACATATGCATAATCAAATTTGGCATGTCATTATCTGTAATGAGACTATTTTTATTAATTTTATGGAAACAGATTGAAGAATTTTGGTAACTATTTTCCGTTCCCATTGACGTCAATCATATGGACAAAAAAAAAAAAATGCATTGGAAGTCAATGGGAATCAAAACTGGTCATCAACATTCTTCAAAATTTATTTTGTGTTCAGCACAAAATTTGGGTGGACTATTCATTTAAAATCTCCTTTTGTGGTGTATGAAAGAAAGGAAATCATACAGATTTGAGGGTAAATGATTACAGAATTTAATGTTTTTAACATGAATGACACTTCCCAGAATAATCTTCCCAAAGCAATCTTTCTTGCATGTCACGCACCACACAACACACACACACACGCCACTTGGAGCTGCTACATGACTACTTGAAGGGAGCAATGGCCTGACTGAATATACATAAAGCAGATTTATAAACACAAGCACACAGAAATACAATCTCATCACAATAGCTCCCATTACACAGTTGTTGGCCTTCAGAGTATCATGCTATTGATAGTCTCAAATGTCAGGCAAAACTGAGCAGCACTGACCTACATATGAGCACAAGGCAAATGTGCAGCTTTCAGCAAAGCCTGAAGGAAATCAAACACACAGACACATTAACAGCACTTCTGGGGGGTAACCATGAGATATCTCTGACGAGGAGAGGGTCAGAGCAGAAGTTACATAATTTTTTTGTAACCCTTTCTTCTCAATCTTGCTCTCACATTCCTAATAATTTCAAGTCAAACTGAAACATGGCAATTATCACTGGAAATTAGAGGACGTTTTTAGGAGGAATGTTATGTTTTATAAATGTTTTCACATCCCCAGAATGGTTAGAATAACACATAGCATTGCACACATCAAGGATAGTTCACAATTCTGTCATTATTTATATTTTAAACCTGTATGACTTTCTTGTGGAACAGAAAAGAAGAAATTTAACAAAATGTCCTTGCTGTTCTTTTGCATACAATGAATGGTGGGCTGGTACACTGAATCTGTAAATATAAAAAAAAAGATCATAAAAATTATTCATATGCTAACAAAGCTCTCAAATCGAATATTTGCCACATATGCATAATCAAATTTGGCATGTCATTATCTGTAATGAGACTATTTTTATTAATTTTATGGAAACAGATTGAAGAATTTTGGTAACTATTTTCCGTTCCCATTGACGTCAATCATATGGACAAAAAAAAAAAAATGCATTGGAAGTCAATGGGAATCAAAACTGGTCATCAACATTCTTCAAAATTTATTTTGTGTTCAGCACAAAATTTGGGTGGACTATTCATTTAAAATCTCCTTTTGTGGTGTATGAAAGAAAGGAAATCATACAGATTTGAGGGTAAATGATTACAGAATTTAATGTTTTTAACATGAATGACACTTCCCAGAATAATCTTCCCAAAGCAATCTTTCTTGCATGCACGCACACACACACACACACACACGCAAACTTGGGAGCTGCTACATGACTAGCTTGAAGTGAGCAATGCCTGACTGAATATACATAAAGCAGATTTATAAACACAAGCACACAGAAATACAATCTCATCACAATAGCTCCCATTACACAGTTGTTGGCCTTCAGAGTATCATGCTATTGATAGTCTCAAATGTCAGGCAAAACTGAGCAGCACTGACCTACATATGAGCACAAGGCAAATGTGCAGCTTTCAGCAAAGCCTGAAGGAAATCAAACACACAGACACATTAACAGCAATCTGCACATTCACAAATACAGCTGATGCAAACACATACACTATAGTGGCATACAGTAATGTATTTGGACACTTGAAAATGTCACACCCAAAAATGGCCAAATTTCGGTGACAATAAAATATCAAACCAAGTGGCACCTGCAAGTAAATTTTGCTGGACCTTTTTTTTCAGACCCAGTTTCACTCTTATGAAATATTTCTGCAATTATTTTTAACTAACTGTTATCACAGTGATTTTAGTGAATATAAAGTGAGCCCTTAAGTTAACACAGGTGTAGTTCATCACTTTAAATAAGGTCACTAACCTAACAAACAAGCATGTGTGTGATATAAATAAATTTGGTTTAGTATTTTTATATATACTACTATTCAGTAGTAGTAGTTCTGGGGTCTAGTTAAAAAAAAAAAAAAAAAAAAAAACAAAAAAAAAAAAAGACAAAAAAGTGTGACAGTCAAAGCATTTATAAAGTTACAAAAGATTTCTATTTCAAATAAATGCTGTTTTTTTGTACTTTGTATTCATCAAACAAACCTGAATAAAGTGCAACTGTTTTTAACATTGATAATGATAAGAAATGTTTCTTGAGCACCAAATCAGCATATTAGAATGATTTCTGACGGACCATGTGACACTAAAGACTGGAGTAACGCTGCTGAAAATTCAGCTTTGCCATCATTTTAAAATATATTAAAGTAGAAAAGAGTTCATTTAAATAGTAATATTTTACAATATTACTGTTTTTACTACTGTGATTACTGGTTTTCTTAATGTATGCATAAAAGCACCTTTCAAAAACATAATTACCGACCATAAACGTTTGAACTACAGTGTAATTCAATAACATTCATTCATTTTAAAACCTGATTTAATTGTCTAAATACTTTTTTGGGCCACTGTAGCTTCAGAATTTATAGTGACAGACCTATTACCGTACTTGCCCCAATAATGGCACAAAGTCAAATTATTGCACAAATTACATAACACACTTTAATCTTTAGTTTTGCTTCAACACAACAAAAGTAAAAACGAACAGATGTTTTAGATAATATTTACTATACGTGCTTATATATTAATATATAATATATATATATAGATTATTCTATATATTAATAAACAAACATACAAAAAACAACAAAATCACATATAGCCAGCTTCTCTTTGAATAGATTAAAGTAATGCATAAAGTCAGTTCAGCACTAAACCCATTTTTTGGAATACTGATTAATGTATGTCAGCAGCATTTATTTTGTATTTTGCCAATATAACACGGTCCACATCTCAAAAAGCACCATACCTACTGTGAGGTGTGAATGTGGTCGCATCATGCTGTGAGGGAGATTTCCAGCAGCAGGGACTGAACAGCTGGTTAAAAATGGAAGACAAATGGATAGCGAAAATACTGGAAACGTTGTTACGGGGCTGACAAGACGTGAGGCGTGCGGATCCATAAGCAAGCGCTATTTAAAGCAGAGGAGGTCAGAAACACAGGCAGGGTCGAAACAGTGGCAAACAGGTATATGGCGGGCAAGATACAAAAATAATCATAGGGCTAGCGAAGGTTCATGAACGGCGAACAGAATCAAAAGGGGCAAGACTAAAGGGAGAAATCCAGGAAAACAGGTGAAGATCAAAACGGAGAAAACAGACAAGGCAAGGCAAGGCTCTGTAGAGTAGCTATCAAATGATAGGCGCTAAACAATACTCGACCGAGGGAAGGGATCAGAGTGAGTGTTAAATAGTGAGTGAGTGATATGAAACAGCTGTGTGCAATCAGTGAACCAGCTGTGTGCAATCAGTGCAATGAATGATGGGATATGTAGTCCGGGGTGATATGCCAGAGTGTAGTGCGAGAGTCAATGAAAATGGAAAGGGTGACCTCTGATGGCTAGCAGACGGAAGTTCATGGACCGGATTCGTGACAAATGTTCTGAGCGTTTTCTAATAAAACCTTTTGTGAATTGAAAAAATTAATTTGAGGTTTTTGATGCTTAAAGCATCACAGTATCATACAAAATTACGAGAATTGGTTAATGGTGCGAATATTTTGAATCAGTATACTTCATTATTTGAATTGGCATGTGTGTGCTATAATTTGGAAGACTGATTTTCTGTTTCGTCAAGACTGTGTGACTGAAGAAAATCAGTGATTATGGAGGCTACAGACTCAGGTTTGTTGAGGTGAATGTGATGATCCCCTTCTATGTTAAGAATGGTGGCCTGCAGAGGAGTGAGAAAGATATTTCTGCTTAACAACAGACAGATATTTTGCACTTATGTTTGTGTGTATGTGTGCACATCTCACTTTTTGATCAACCCAGCTCTTCTGAATCAAATCACCATATCCATTAGGTAGAGTAAACGTTTTGAATAGACCATCTTTTGCCCTGAAGAAAGACACATCTTTCCTTATGAAACAAAGCAGCAAATATGTCACAAGACATGAATGCAAGACACAAATGCAGTCTGATATTGTATAAAACCGCTGTGTGGATAAATAGTGTTTTTAACTGTAGTTCAATATGACAACTCTCGGAAGATTTTAGCATGGTAATGGATATAACAATGTTAATGTATTTGGTCTTGGCGGAACAGATCTGCTACGCTGCTGCTGAATTGCTGCTGCTGTTGGTTATTGCTGTAGTTGTAGATTATTTCTGCTGCTGCAAGCAAGTACAGGAACTTGCTACTGACAATGCATACAGCGATATGGTTCTGTGAGTATTTAAGACATACTGCTGATGTACAAATAGCATATAAAATAACCCGTAGCAGATCTATACAGGTGGAGCGTTTCAGAGAAACTCTGAAAACGCGCTGCAGGAATCTCAAGTGAAGGCAAGCCAGCCATATAAATGCAAGGCAGTAAGCTCATTGGCTGCATATGCAGCATGAACCAATCAGCTTGTGCCAAGTCGTTTAACTCTCTGAATATCATCAGTTAGGTCAACACCCCGCCAGCCTGCGCCATCTAGAGTTTCATGACTGAACTATATATTTAAAATGTACTTAAGCCACACTTAACATGCATTCATACAATTGTCCGCAGAAGCCACTAGGTTTATATATCTTATCGAATACAATGACATTCTGGCATATTATATTTGATTTAATGCTTTTTTAGGGCCAGTATACTGTACATTATAATGTTGTGATGATGCCTAAATTGACTTTTAGCATTTAAATTGACTGATTTTCACTTTTAGTTTTTTTATTTAGAATTTATTTAGACATAATAAACAAATATTATAGAATTTAATATCTGCCAATTATTGGTTTCTGGCCATAACATGAATATAATTATCATCTTATCAGTACTGGACAGAATTTTAATAATCGTGCATCTCTAATTTTGAGCATTGTGGATAAATGTGCACAGTGTTTCTCTTGAACACTATGAAAACTTGTATGTGTGTGCGCGTGTAAACTCACAGCAGTAGCATCACTCTGGCTTTAACTAGTGACAACATGTGGAGGCACTGTTCCATATTATTATTCACAATGTTTTTCTGAAACAAAACCAAAATTATGAAGTGTATAGTGTGTTTTTAGACATTCCTTCCTTAACACAAGACATTTTTATAGCAGAAACCACAACAAAAAAGGAATAAACTACTGTATATGATAAATAAGGTTTTTTTGCAGATCTGTCACATAAATGTGTCAAACAGTCAAACTAAATATGAATACTTGTTATCAGTAATAAGCAAACAACTGAAATGCAAAGGAATGAATAAATATATTGAAATGGCTCACCAAGTTGATCCTGAAATCTCTGGAGAATAAAAATCCTTTAAGATAAAGGAAGTAATTTAGAGACAAAAAATAAAACGTCAGAAAATCTAGGTCTGTAGAGTGAGAATACAATTGCTGTATGTCGTCTTACCTCCCTCAACTTCTCTGACAGCTCGCTCTAACAGAATGTCTGCAGACTGATCGGAAAGGGAGGGGTTTGCAGCCTTCAATCTAAAAGAGGATAATAATAATAATAAATGCAGTTCATTTGAACTTTTTATTCATCACAGAACCCTGAAAAAAGTGTATCACTTACCACAAAAAAAAAGAACAGCTGTTTTTAACATTGAATCAACACTTGAAAATGGCAAATATTTAGTTAAAGGGGAATCATTTGAAAAAAGTTTAAGTTGACATTAAATGGAAGTTGTGATCACCTTTATTTCCCTATTGTGACGTATATATCAAGTGAAATGGTTTCTCGAATAAGAAAAAAAAATGTGGGATGCGACTTGATTTTGTCTAGGATAAATCATGTATAATAAACACTGCAATATTTCGTAAACAAACAAAAAAAAAAGTTTTCCATTTTGAATTTTGGGTGATTTTAAAGACAAGACACTCAAAATGTGGGAAAGAATGTGGCTGAAACTCAACTGAAACAAGAACACTGATGTGCTATAACCTACACATTTGCCTGTAACTGAATGTGAGGAATTCTTCACCTTTCTTTGGCTTTCTCATACGTGTACACCCTCTCTTTCCTCTCATCCGTCTTGTTGTCATAGTGGATTTGATCATTAATCCCTTTCCTCATGTTCTTAAACATCTCAGTCTAAGGAAGGACAAATAAACATGTATGTTGTTATCATTGCCGCACGTATATTGAATAAGAAGTCTTCTCTATGATTTACAAATAATGACTCTAACATGCTCCATTTATTGTTACCATTTGTGTTGGGAGGTATCCATAATTATCCAAGAGAACTACAGCATCAACCATCTCTGGGTACAAAGCACTAAACTGGAAATCCAGAAGGAACTGTTATCACACACACTACATTTACACATTACAGAGACTTTATTTACTAAAACTTTGGTTCTCAACTGTTGCAAAAACCAAAATGTAGCCGCTCAAGGACAGCAGATAAAAAAACAATGCTAGCCAGTCTTATACTCATGCAGAGCAAGATAGCAAAAAGTTAATAATGTTGCAAACTGTTTGACCTTTACAGCTCACTGTAATATTAAATCATTTAAAGACATTTTTGGTTACATTGCATCATTTCGGTACTGTGATAGGTTTTTCCTTTATGTCAAATCTGGGTCATGAAGTAAACCAGCTGAAAAACACTGTATTACACAACTATAACATTTACATAAATAGAAAAGATTATGATGGATACTCACTATTCCTGCCACATTCCCACCTGTTAAAGAAACATCAAATTATGGTAAATTTACATAAATAACCCAGTTCAAAATGAGTTTCCACTTACTTGAATGTCATGCTTATTTGTTACTTATTTGTGAAATGTATTGATTTTTTAATTATAATTTCATTTATATTCCAGTGTTATCCAGTAACCATGATTATTATTTATTTTACATTTAAGTATTATCAATAATATGAATAATATTATATTACTGTAGTTATTTTATGTTACTTCAAGACTGTGCATTAATTCTGATTATATATTTATGTAAGGTAATGTTAATGAATGGTTCACCTTTTTTTCTATATCTTTACCCACGCCTAACTCCTTAATTCATTCAAAGTTATTACTCAAAACACACACTTGTTTCCTACTGTGGAATATTTAAATCTTCGGTCTTAAAATATATTTTAATTAACTAAAGCTCAAATCCTAGAAAATAATACTGCAGGTACTCAAACTTGCTCATCATCTGGTCGTGGATAAGGGTGACATTAGAGAAGTGGTGATGCTATAAATAGTAGGGAAATACGAAGACAAGTTTGTGGCATTCCTCCCAGAGTGTCCTACTAATGTCCTTTTAGTGATCTACTAACATACATTTATGTAATTGAAGAAAGGCTACAAAATATAAAGGCTTTACAGAGCACTACAATAACACAGCTTCACAATAAAATTATTTATCATCAGTTAACGTACGGTTTGCATAGATCCTCTGACCTTTCACACACTAAAGAGAACTTTGACCTCTATCAGTGAATGAAGTGTTTACTCACCCATACTATGTCCAATGATAGAGAATTGCTTCCACTGAAGAGCTGCAAACCACTGGCCGCCCCCCCACACCAACCTCACCATCGTGGTTTATAAATAGTTTAGCTCCGGGTGGACTGGTCAAGGATATTAGATAAGCCGAGCAGAATAATCAAGAGAGAGTTCAATAACAAAAGAACGAACTTACTTAGGATGCAACAACGGCCTTACCTAGTGAGGGAGCTTTCATTGATGTATCTGCGTGTAGTTTGTATTTTAGTTGCAAGTTATTGTTTTTATACTTGTGAGTTGAGCTAAAGCAAGCGTAAAAAAAGCTTGCCAAAATGACTGAAATTTGAGACATATAGCTATACCGGGAAGCCGAGTCTTTAACTTCTAACAGGATGCTTCTCAAGTACATTTATCTTGTTCCAAGGATTTTTAGATATTTTGATTGGAAAGTAAGGCAAAGATACTCATTTAAATGTTGTTTTTTTTTTGTAATGAAGATGAATCATTAATGGTTTGTAACAAAGGCTGAGTTGCTTCAAACCTTCTACAACTCGCCGAACATCTGCCACATACAAAGGGAAGGTGTAAAGGCATCCATCAGGCCTATGAGACGAGAGACCATGACCTGGAAAGTCAATGGCTACGAATCTCCAGTCTGGGAGAGATGTGGAGAAAAACAGAGAAATTGAGAACCAGTTTCACTTCACTGATAGGTATGCAAGAATGAATTCATCCATGTGGACCTTCATAATGTTATTAAATCCTCTGGAATCAAACACTACACCTTTAGGAAGCAGTGGAACCAGGGTACTGAATGTCCCGCAGTTGTCAGCCCAACCGTGCAAGCACAGCACGGGGCGACCATTAGAAGGACCCCAAACCTGACCTCTCACCTCTCCCCACGGGACAGTCATTCGAAACTCAGACGCTGTGTCAAAATACAGATTCATAATTAGTTACATTCATGTATATCCTATAAAATATGCTCCCTAAATGTATTTCAAAGTTGATTTTGAAGCAACTATGATGAATGTTAACCTATGTTCATTTTCAAAAAAAACTAATAAAAAAATATTAAAATTGAATTAAATTAAATACATTTTCTTACCTGCTCTCCTCATCGTAGTTGTGGAAAAGTGTCTGAGGCTCGTGAAGGCAGGAAGCATTCTCACACCTTGCAGTGCAGTTTTAAACCCCATTACAAGATAAGGAGAAACTTATGTTTAATTGAAAAACATATTTGTAAATGTTCGGAAGGTACCCTAACCTTGTTCATCTGAACATGACATGCATGTAAGACATTCAGACTAACTTCACAGATGCAGAACAGATATAAAAATCAGATATAGAAGTATAAATTCTCATTCCTACACGGTCCTGGAACGTGAGGAGAAAATATAGCTACATAAAATATGTTAATTATATAGTTCCGCTTTCCAAATTAATTGCAAACTTACATAAATCGATATAAATCAGGATATAAAGGGATATAAATCGCCTGTCCTCTTCAAGTTTAGTTACTATTTACAAGCACATCACGCACTGTAACATTACATCCTGGCCAGTAACTTTTAAATGACTTTAAAATAAAAGTCGTTGCAGCTGAATCATCATTTCGTTAGAAAATGCTTTTCGAAAATGAAAAAAAAAATAAATACATTTCCAAAACTCTTACCACTACAATACACTATGCTTCATTTCGAAAACGTAAAGTCATTGTTATTTCCCGTCGTACTTTTATATTGAAAATATCCGGTCACAAGGGCAAGTGCGAGGATTTCCACTAATCTTGGCTTCACGCTTCTGGAACTGACACCCAAAACACCAGGTATACGCCAAGCAATGAAATATGCTTTGATTGTGATACCTACCTGCTTTATAATTTCCTCATTTCTTTACAAGGTGGCTCGTTCGGTGTATTATTCAGTCCCTATATAATCAAGAAGCCACATAATATAATCAGAGACCAGTATTACATGATAAACGCAACGATGAATGACAAATCAATTAATTGTAAGGTTAACTGACATTTATGTATTCCTAAATATTTCTTTGCAGATCATAATATGCTGGTTTATAACACTAAATTGTTTATATTCCAGGACTCAGGCACGTTCGTTCTTTAATTCAGATTGTGATTCAGTTTCGGTGTGGACGGAATGGAGGTGCGCTTCACGCGAGGCAAATCTGCGATCCTCGAGCGCTCGCTCACGCGCCCCAAAACCGAGGTGAGCGTGAGTGCGTTCGCGCTGCTCTTCTCTGAGATGGTGCAGTACTGCCAGAGCCGCGTGTACTCGGTGTCGGAGCTCCAGGCCCGGCTGGCAGACATGGGTCAAGGTGTTGGAGCCAGTCTTCTGGATGTTCTTGTGATGAGGGAGAAAAATGGAAAAAGAGAGACCAAAGTTTTAAACATACTTCTCTTTATTAAGGTATTACTGTTTATTTGTTTACAGGTTGTAGATCATTTTTGGTTGCAGGAATAGTCCACCTAAAAATGTAAAATGACAGAATCCGAGATGTTGGTTTATTTAGATTTGGAGAAATGTAGCATTACTTTATTTGCTCACCAGTGAATGGGTGCCGTCAGAATTAGAGTTCAAAGAACTGATCAAAAACCTCCGTAATTCACACCATTCCAGTCCATCACTGCAGAGGATCCACTGTTGAGCAAGCGATGTAATGCTACATTTCTCCAAATCTGTTTTGATGAAGAAACAAGCTTATCTACATCTTGGCTGGCCTGAGGGTGAGTAAGTTTTCATTTCATTTTGGGGTGAACTAATCCTTCAAAGTTACATAGCCTAGGGCAGGGTTCCTCAAATCTTACCAGGGAGTCCAATGGACGCAGAGTTAGCTCCAAACCCTGATCAAACTCACCGACTTGTTTTCTTAATGATCCTGCAGACATTGGATTAGCATGCCAGGGTGTGTTGATTAGGGTTAGAGCTACTCTGCAGGAAAAGTGGATCTCGTGGGCCAGATTTGAGGTCCCTGGCCTCGGGTGACCATATGGCCATTTTCCCGGAAGTGTCTTGCCAGGATTGTTTTGCGTTTGTTTTCCTGTTTTCAGCTTGCCTGAGGTAATGACGGAAAATAAGTTTGACCAATAACATTGCAGGCATCTGTACAAGGCCAATCATGGTGTTCGGTGTGGAAGGTGGGATCTACGTCAAAGCGATGCATAGGATGTGTGGTCGCCTTAAAGCAGCTCAGCTCAGGACCGATCGGTGTATGACATCAGAGTACCTCGAGAGCATTTTGAAAGCATAAGGAACCATCTGTATGGTATTTTGATGTCATACACCGATCGGTCTGCACACGCAAACAAAGCCAAAACCTAGATATTTTAGGCAATATAGAAATCCTGGCCAGGACGCGTCCTGGGAAAATGGCACGTATGGTCACTCTAACATAGCCTTTAGTGTTAATTCTGTTTCTTTCTTCCTAGGTGAACGTATGGAAAGCTTTATCGGAGGAAGCAGCCAATAGGAAAAGCCAACGGATGGACAAAACATACTACATCATTGAAAAGGAGCCTTTGATCAATGCCTACATTTCAGTACCGAAAGAGAACAGCACTTTGAATTGTGCAGCCTTCACCGGTGGCATCGTGGAGGCTATCCTAACCCACAGTGGCTTCCCAGCCAAAGTCACTGTCCACTGGCACAAGGGAACCACACTGATGATCAAGTTTGATGAGGCAGTCATTGCTCGTGATAAATCTCTTGATGGCAGATAGCAGATTGCTTACTTCACCGAGTCTCAAGTTTTAGCCTTGAGTCTGGAGTCTCAACATTGTTCCCCCCCCCACTCATTTTTATAGCTTTGATAACAAATTCACTGCATCTAGCACAGATCTCAAAATAACTTAAAGTCTGTCTCTGGCTGTCCTATTTTTAATGATGTTACAGAATATTGCTGAGGACAAGCCACATCAACACAGTCACCTCATTAGTCCAGTGTAAAATGATGTCTTTACTGATACACTAATGCAGTGAAGGTTATTATCTGTGAATTTTACGCATGTCCCATAATAAGACATGAATAAATTCTAATCAATTATCAATTAAATGATTATTGAATTTAGGCTTGGATCTCAGTGGAATTGAGTATCACTGCACTGAAGTTGTGTGGAAAAAAGATAATTACATACACCTTTAACTCTTAGTTGCTTCAGTATATCACAAAATTGTGCAGACAGTGTACATATGTCAAAATGAAAAATCTGAACTAGTGGTAGCAGAGAAGTTTTATTTACAGCATGAATAATTACATTTGGACTTCTTGATGTTTGTATTATAGAGGATTGTTCTATGTATGTGTAAATGTTTCATTTGTTCATGTTGTTTCATTTTTCATCACACAATATAATAAAGATTTTGTCAACCCCAAGGAGAGAGGAGGAAATATTGTCCCTTACAAAAACGTACCATGATAACAATATGTTATGCCTAAAAGCTGTACAGTAGTTACAATAGTTATTGTTAATACTTACATAGCATAATGATTACATTATTATAATGATTATAGATTTTCATAATAACTTAGATATGAATTATCTCTGACATAATGTAATATTTTGTCTGTTTTTCTTTTTAATGACATTTACAACAGTTTTATTGCAGTAACAGTAAATAGTAAATAGTAGGGACATTTTATCAGGAACTGGATTTAGCAGTTTTGTGTAATTAAGTGTAATGGCGTTGAGTAGTGTCTTGATTTCCTGTAAATGGTGTCATGTTGTAAAAAATCAGCACAAACTGTTCCCTGTAAGTCATATGTTTCACACTGATTCTTGAGTACTGTGACAAAACTGAAAAATAAAAGATTAATATGTTAAACATGTTCAGAGATGTAAGTTTGAGTGCAATTCCTGGCCTCCATTTTATCAAAAGGTATTCTTTTTTTCACTCATAGGTCAAAACCAATTAAAAAATAAGATACTATCTGAATATTGAAAAATCTAGTATCACTTTAATAAACAATCAAGGAATTATGAATAAAGCATGGTTTCCAAAACTTATTTTCAGTTTATATTGAATCACCATGATTATATATATAATATATATATATAATAATCATATAATTTTAGCATTAGCAGAGCGCTTTTATCAAAGCGACCTTACAATGCATTCAGGCTAACATTTTTTGTATGTATGTGTGTTCCCTGTGAACGAACCCATATATATTATAATATATCTATATATATATAGAGAGTATACTACAGTATCTCAAAGAAGTGAGTACACCCCTCACATTTTTGTAAATATTTGATATCTTTTCATGTGACAACACTGAAGAAATGACACTTTGCTACAATGTAAAGTAGGGAGTGTACAGCTTGTATAACAGTGTAAATTTGCTGTCCCCTCAAAATAACTCAACCATTAATGTCTAAACCGCTGGCCACAAAAGTGAGTACACCCCTAAGTGAAAATGTCCAAATTGGGCCCAATTAGCCATTTTCTCTCCCCGGTGTCATGTGACTCATTTGTGTTACAAGGTCTCAGGTGTGAATGTGGAGCAGGTGTGTTAAATTTGGTGTTTTCGCTCTCACTCTCTCATACTGGTCAATGGAAGTTCAACATGGCACCTCATGGAAAAGAACTCTCTGAGGATCTGAAAAAAAAAAAGAATTGTTGCTCTACATAAAGATGGCGTAGGCTATAAGAAGATTGCCACGACCCTGAAACTGAGCTGCAGCACGGTAGCCAAGACCATACAGTGGTTTAACAGGACAGGTTCCACTCAGAACAGGCCTCGCCATGGTCGACCAAAAAAGTTGAGTGCACGTGCTCAGCGTCACATAACAAACTTTTTGCGGTGCGCTCTATTGCACCGATATAATTGCGATAATAGATAAGCGATATTATTGTAATTTTAAGACCATTTTATGCCACTGAATATATATTCATAATGTAACAGCATAATAATGCAATAAGGCCTACACACTTCCAAATGACAACAAACTTTTAATTTTTAAGAATATTTAAATCATGGAAATTAAGTATCAAAATATGAGATACCTTAAAAACCTGAATAAATAGTAAATAAACATTTTCTAACAAAAAGTGCAAAGTAACAAGTAGAAAAAAAAGAAAAATGAAAAACAAAACATGTATGGAGATTTTTCCATCTACAGATTTTTCCCTTACCTTCTTTTCTCTGTAAATTAAGGCTGCACACTATTGCTGAAAAACACAATCACTACTTAGCAGTCAGATGTCCGTATGCACAAAGGCACAGATCCCTAAACAAGGCCATATATGCAGATGAAACTTTTTTTGTAGAAGTATTTTTTTTTTTATTTGAACTAGCACCTTATGACTACACCACGTTTTGTACGAGAAGCTGCAAAAGACACAGGAGAATGTACAAAGTGGAATGTACAAAACATGGCGACATTAATTTTTAAGTAAATATAATAGGCGATATATTGCGTCACCAAAAATTATTGAGGTCATGTTCATATATTGCGTGATAAGTCGATATATTGATTATTGCGACAGGCCTACACGTGCTCAGCGTCATATCCAGAGGTTGTGTTTGAGAAATAGACGTATGAGTGCTGCCAGCATTGCTGCAGAGGTTGAAAGGGGTGGGGGGGGTCAGCCTGTCAGTGCTCAGACCATACGCCGCACTGCATCAAATGGTCTGCATGGCTGTCGTCCCAGAAGGAAGCCTCTTCTCAAGATGATGCACAAGAAAGCCTGCAAAAAGTTGCTGACGACAAGCAGACTAAGGACATGGATTAATGGAACCATGTCCTGTGGTCTGATGAAACCAAGATAAACTTATTTGGCTCAGATTGTGTCAAGCGTGTGTGGTGGCAACCAGATGAGGAGTACAAAGACAAGCGTGTCTTGCCTACAGTCAAGCATGTTTGTGGGAGTGTCATGGTCTGGGGCTGCACTGGGGAGCTACAGTTCATTGAGAGAACCATGAATGCAACATGTACTGTGACATACTGAAGCAAAGCATGATCCCCTCCCTTCGGAGACTGGGCCGCAGGGCAGTATTCCAACATGATAAGGACCCCAAACACACCTCCAAGACGACCAGGGTAAGGTGATGATTGGCCAAGCATGTCTCCAGACCTAAAACCTATTGAGCATCTGTGGGGCATCCTCAAACGGAAGTTGGAGGAGCGCAAGGTCAGCTCAGTGATGTCTTCAAGGAGGAGGGGAAGAGGACTCCAGTGGCAACCTGTAAAGCTCTGGTGAACTCCATGCCCAAGAGGGTTAAGGCAATGCTTGAAAATAATGGTGGCCACACAAAATAATGACACTTTGGGCCCAATTTGGACATTTTCACTTAGGGTTTACTCACTTTTGTGGCCAGCGGTTTATACATTAATGGCTGTGTGTTGTATTTTGAGGGGACAGCAAATTTACACTGTTAGACAAGCTGTACACTCACTACTTTACATTGTAGCAAAGTGTCATTTCTTCAGTGGTGTCACATGAAAAGATATAATAAAATATTTACAAAATGTGAGGGGTGTACTCACTTCTGTGAGATACTGTATATATGAACCTTTCAAACTATTTTTTTATAATTTGTGATCGTTAAATATAAGAAAAACAGAACATATAAAACATAATACAGCTGTAAATGAAACTTAATATAGTTTAATATGTTTTAATATATGATGGATAATGCAATGTCCTTTTTAAAAGAGAAAATCAAATGGTACATTAGTGTTCTAGCATTCTAGTGATCATCTGATTTACTTCAAAGTAGAATTGAGTATACATCCACAAAGAACTCCCTTTTCCACTATCACATATCACTTAATGTGAATAATACACAACAAGCTCTGTTTACAGTATCCACACACACTCCAACACCATGAAAGTTTTATGGCACACCTCAGGCCGCAGTTTGTCACATGATGTTGTCTGGTCACGTGACCTCATCGGAAGTTGCCTGGTGCTGCTCGCGAGTGGACGCTTGTAAACATGCGGCAACCGGAGAGGAACCCTTCAATCAACCACTGAGGGGCAAAACAAGCCTGTTGAACAGATTCGGGTCCTGTTGTACTGTGAATTAAACTGGGATTTTAATGCCGACGGCCTCTACGCGGGATTTTAAATCGCTGACATGGCCGAGGTGGACGCGAATAAAGTCCATCATGTTTCCTCCGGTGAGTTTCGCTGTGTCGATGGGGTGTTAGACAGCAAGAGTGGAAATATAGTCCTGTATTTTTATGGAATGGAGTACAGAATAGTTTTCTGTATTGTGAATGTGTGTATTATATATTGTGCACAAAATTAGTTAATGCACAAAAATGTCAAAGACACAGGAGTCTAGACTGAGCATTAGTGGTCACGAGCGCGGTGGCTACTTTTTAGTCTTAGTCTCGCAATATTTTATTGTTCTAGAGGTAAATAAATGGCTGTTTTGGTATGTGTTGCAAGTGCCATTATGATAATTCATGTAATACTTGTCTTAAACTACTTTTTAGTCTTAGTCTCGCAATATTTTATTGTTCTAGAGGTAAATAAATTTCTGTTTTGGTATGTGTGTTGCAAGTGCCATTATGATGATTCATGTAATACTTGTCTTAAACTACTTTTTAGTCTCGCAATATTTTATTGTTCTAGAGGTAAATAAATTTCTGTTTTGGTATGTGTGTTGCAAGTGCCATTATGATGATTCATGTAATACTTGTCTTAAACTACTTTTTAGTCTTAGTCTCGCAATATTTTATTGTTCTAGAGGTAAATAAATTTCTGTTTTGGTATGTGTGTTGCAAGTGCCATTATGATAATTCATGTAATACTTGTCTTAAACTACTTTTTAGTCTTAGTCTCGCAATATTTTATTGTTCTAGAGGTAAATAAATGGCTGTTTTGGTATGTGTTGCAAGTGCCATTATGATGATTCATGTAATACTTGTCTTAAACTACTTTTTAGTCTCGCAATATTTTATTGTTCTAGAGGTAAATAAATGGCTGTTTTGGTATGTGTTGCAAGTGCCATTATGATGATTCATGTAATAATTGTCTTAAACAGTCTTTCCTGTCCTACACCCTCAACAGAGCCCATAGAAATATTTCGTTTCGAGCATTGTGCAGACTTAGTGAACCTTCGTTCGTAATGCAGATTCGTGTGGTCACCATGTACAGTTTCACTTATGCTCAGGGCCATAACTACCATTGATCAGGATTGCTCCCCCCTAAAATGCAGAGTAGGCATTTGTGTGGAGTTTGCAATGACTTGCATCTCTTACCTTTGTTCCCCTCAGGCATCCTTGCCTTTCCTGTTTGCGAATAGCCCTCTTTGACGTTGAAGGATTTTGTGGTTTTGATGATTCAGTATTTCATCACGAGGCTGGATAGACTGCAGTGTTAGTACATGCATTGTGTATGTGATTTATTTTCCACTTGCTTGTTTTCGTATTTTCTTCCTCATTTGTGTCCCATTGACCTTCTTCCTACAGTAACACCATAATGTGCTTATGGAGTCATAAAACATGCTGGAAATTATAACTACATTTGCCACCTGTTTTAATTTTCATTTCACTTGGTTTATAATGACCAAGTGACTGTTGGGCTGTTTTTAAGTAAACATTAAGTAAAAAAAAATAAAATCTGGTATTGGCTTTCATATCTTTGTCTTAGTTCCTGGTCTATTATTGAAAAATAATAAAAAACATCTTTGTAATCTTTAGCAACTGAAAATACTTTATACTGGTTATTTGATAATGTTAACCAATAGTCAAAAACCTATTTAGGATTTATTAAAGAAAATTTTAATTCAGTTTAAGTCTGTTCTGTATTGTAATACCCACTTATCAACATCCAATCAATTCACAATTGAATAAAGCAAGTCCTCCAATTATGCAGTTTCTCTCAAAAATATGTTTACAGAAAATTACGGAAGTAAGCTGGTTTGCAATTACATACATTAATTCACATTGTCTACAAAATTATAAATCAGTTGCATAGGGAACGTTCTCACAGAAAGCCTTTTCACATTTGCAGCTTTTCAATTGTTTTTCTTTGAAAAGCATGCGCAAGACGAACATGTTTGGCTGTTGCCCTTGCATCTGTTGCAGCACATAAAAAACAATTTAAATGTGGTGCTTAAGTTAATAATTTAAACTTTTAAACAACACTTCTTTTTTTTAAGTGTTAGTGATTTTCTAAATAAATGTCTCCCAGTAGTTTTACATACAAGAAAAATATCTTGGGAATGCTTTTTCTAGTGTTGCACCATTTTTTTTACATAGTTTTTTTACAGAGACCAAAATTAAATTTTTAATTTAGCTAAAAACCAAAACTAAAGTAGTCAGTCATAGTAGGCAATGAGACACGTCTCAATATTTCAACCAAACAAATTTTACATACTGCTATTCTATCATTATTTTCGGTCACAGTGAAGTGTGTTCTGTCCACAAAGCTTACAAGTTCAGCTGTTGTAGATTATCCATATTTTGTGCTCGAAAAAAATCAGTGTTTTGGTCAGCAATTTGACCCTTGGCCAAAATCAATTATTTTTTTGTCATCTGAATTATTTTTTGGTTGCTGACATTTCAGTGCATCCCAAGATTTTCATAATATTTAAATTCATAATTGTGTGACCTTATGTACCCCCAAATTTGTAAATTACTCAGGCAGAATGACAAACCCTGATGTAATCTGTGATAAGGTTATTATAACATGCTGATAGTCATACCCTTGACTTATTATGAAAGCAAAAGCGTGTGAGGAGCCAATGTATGCCTGTGCTCAAAAACATGGCTACCTGTAAAACTGGACGGATGAGATTTTTCTGTTTATTTTTCGGCATTTGATTGACTCCATCACTTGTAGTCTAAGGCTCATGAGCAGTTTCAATCACCCATATCCACTGCAGTTTTGCTTTTCCTATCACTTCACTAGATTACATTGAAATGTTCCTGTTATACAGTAGCAAGAATGTGGCGCGTTTAAGGCATTGTGTCTCGGCTCGGACAGACCGGCACACAGATTTGCTGCTAGATGAACAATGATGGTTTTGATTAGTGAGAACAATGAGAGCCAATAGGTAGAGTTTCGTGAACACTCTCAGTCTCTCTCCATTTTTACTTAATCATGCATGCAGTCATCGGCAGGTCAGATGTTCAAGAAAGTAAAGAAATCAGGGAAATCACGGCAACTTGGATACTCAGTGTGAACAGTGCAGGAACTTAAAGGAGTGCATTTCGTCCACCAGTCTGTACTTTTCTGCTGTGCAGTAACAGCATGAAATTTCCCATTTGTCAGCCCACACACATTGTGATCATTAATCTCATTTAAGTGGCTGACCCACTTACTATTGTCTTTTGTATTTCACTTTCCGTTCAGCCTAGATTAGACGCTGTCACTCTGGATTGTGATTTATGAGGCATGAAAAATGGTGTTCCACCATATTTCCGTTACATATGTAGGCGTGTAGCTGTGATAATCTCAATAAAACAGAAATTAATATGGCTTAATATCATTATCAAATCGTCTGTTATTTAATTATATAAATATATACCCAACACGTTTCAAAGCAAAGAAACATGCACCAACCATCTTCCCTTAGCTTGTAATGAGAAGCACTTATATATTATTGGCTTTTGTCAACAAAAGAGATTTTTTTTTTCTTGATTTTTTTATTTTAAAGTGAAATATTGCAAAATTAATATTTATTTTGTCATATTTTTATTTAGTAATAATATAATGCAGTGTATTGCATTATACAATTTGTCCAGCCTACAAACACAGTAAACCTTTTTATTGAATTTGAAATCACAAACACAGTTTTTATCAGACAAATTGCAATTAGATTTTTCACCAAAGTGAAAAATATATAGCTTTGTGTGATTTATAATTTACTCAATGAAATACCTGCCATACTCTTGGCAGTTCTTTGTTTATAGTCATGTAATTGAGATAACTGGTCATTGTGGTAGAGCTACTGCATAAAAAACACAGGACTGAATGAATCACTTACCATTTTGGTTTGAACAAAAATCTTTACAGAATTGCACAAGAAAAACCTGCTTATATTTTAGCCACCATTTTCAAAAGTCATATTTCTGGTAGTTTCAGACTTAGAAATGCTTTTGGGAAGTGTTTAGTCAGTGATTTGTAGAGAAAGAAAGAAGCAAAGCATATTTTTTGACTGTGTTTTACAGAACAGCAGTACAGGAAGTGCATAGGCAGTATTGTGGTTTTTGACACTTTTTCATTGTGAGAAATAAAGACAAGCTGATAATGTTTTGTTAAACTCACAGAGATTTAAGACTGGAATAAAATCCAACATTCATTCACAAATCAGTCATGCTAATTTAAAGATGTGTCCTTGACAAACTAACCAAGCTATCCAGCCTTAAAAGGGTCCTATTATGCTCTTTTACAAAGTCTTGATTTTGTTTTGGGGGTGTACTAGAACATGCTCTCATGCTTGGTGGTTCGAAAAACGCATTATTTTTCATAATTTACATTATTACAACACCTCTCTCCCCAGGCTGGCACAAACGGCTCGATGTTGACTTTGATGAAGGTCCGCCTTCCGAAAAACAAAATGTTTTGTGATTGGTTAGCTGTCCCAGTGCGGTGTGATTGGCGAACAGCTTAGACGGTGTTTCCGTACTGCAACGCTCTTGCTCTGTCTTTCAAACAAAAGCTTTTGGTGAATCCGGCACTTCTCACTCGTGATGTGGAAGCTTTCCTCAGTAAAATGCGCAGCACACAATAGCAAATTGGGGTTATAATGCTCAGGAACAGAGTTAAAAAGTAAATTGCAACCACTGTTTCCTGACATCATCCGCTTTTCAGGCGTTTCAGGCGCTCACACACCGGACGAGAGGGGCAGCGTTGCGCCATGTCTTTAAAATTCAAATACATTATTTTCTATGAGTGTAGGCACACCGGCGCCGCCTTTCGGCGTCTGTCTGCGGCATCCAGCTACGTCATGTTATACTTGTAATTGTTCTAGACCAGTGGTTCTCAATCCCAGTCCTAGCGTACCCCCGCTCTGCACATTTTGCATGTTTCTCTTATTTAACAAACCTGATTCAGATAACCAGCTCGTTAAAAGTGAGCTACGTGCATGAACTGTGTTGATTGACATGGTCCCTACACAGTGTTCATTGCTCCCTACAACCTGAGCAGTGGAAATCTGTTGAAGTTTACTTCACTTCGGAATATTCATTTACAGATTTGTGCTGCGCTGCTGCCTGCAGCATCTTCACACACAATCGAAAATTACTAGAGAAGCGTGAAGTAAGACATAATATACCTCTGTAATTAAATACAATTTAAATTCACGTCTCGTACACTTAAATGCCTTTTGTATGGAACATATACGCTCCCTTCAAACTGGAATCATGGAGGAATATCCGGTAATGTCCACTTCGCAGGGCACTTACAGTCAAATATAGCAAACGTATGAAGCAATAAGAGAAACATACAAAATGTGCAGAGCGGGGGTACGCGAGGACTGGAATTGAGAACCGCTGTTATAGACCTGCCAAAAATTTGAGGCTACAGCACAGCAGCTTTTCTTCTTGGTTTTCTCTGACGCACTAACTCTGCTGCAGCACTTCTTCATCGTCTCGTCTGATGCGCTCACTCAATCAAGTGTTCTAATCACGACCTCGCCCCTCCCCACCCCCTAACCGTTCACAATTCTGTAGGCGGGAATTCTTTGTAATGAAATTCTAATGAGCCGCTTTGTGATATCACAAAGCCCGGAAACCAAACGCTGTAGTCCAAACGAGCCGTTTGCTGTAGTTCTTGAAAATGGATTTTTAAAAACTAAATATCTCCCTTTGGAGTGAACTTTGAGATTTGTAACTTTCTAGATATTTTTATGCCCAAACATACACACTACACACTGACTAAAATGTAAAAAGTGAAAAAGCATAATGGGACCCCTTTAAGGCCCTTTCACAAGACTCGCTATGGAGGGAAGCATTAAGATTAGCTGCATTGCAGGTCAACGATAAAGGCTTGGCAATTTTGTATTCTTTTCGAGAGGTCTTTGACAATCTACCCAGCCATGGTTTCAAAGCCTTTAGAATTTCTCAAGAGATCTCGCATCACTTTAAAGAAGAGAACGCTCATCAGATCTCAAGTTTCGGGTTGTGCACGTATAGGTGATCTCTGGCTAACGTAGAATGAAGTTTATGTCCTAATTAGGCTTTAGTTGAGGTCATCTTCTCTTTCAGTCTGTCTGTCACTTTAAAGACAAGTTCACCACTGTGTCCTGGGGATCTAAGTATGAACTTTGATTCAAATTGAATTAACAAGTATGTAGGGTGTAAGCGTAATTTATAAGTGTAATTTAAACCTTGTGATGCAAAGCTGATTTTTCAGCATCATTACTCCAGTCTTACTCCATTACTTTGTTATTGTCCCAGTTGAAAACAGTTGTGCTGCTTCTTGTTTTTGTGCACAAACTGTGATGCATGCTTTTCAGGATTCTTAAAACAAAAAAGCATTTATTTGAAATGGAAATGATTTTTATCATTGTAAATTTCTTCACTGTCATTTAATCAATTTAATGCATCCTTAGTGAATGAAAGTATTGATTTATCTCAAAATAAATAAATGAATATAAATAAAATGGAAAAATTTATGTGAATGTAATTGAAAGGGTGTTAGAATAGGAGTTTTGAAACAAAGAGACAATTTACATTGTGTTGTATCCCACTGGCGCTATCTGTGTCTTTCTTTCTCTTTCAGAAGAGGATAGGCTACTGTTTCCGGTGACAGGCTATGGTTTGAATGACTGCAGGGATGAGTATAGCAACCCAAGGCCATCCCCAGTTGCAGGTGGCTGGATAGGTGCTGACCAAGAAGAGGAAGCATTGCGCAGGAAGTTAAAGTATTTCTTCATGAGTCCCTGTGAAAAGTACCAAGCCAAAGGCCGAAAACCTTTTAAACTTGTTTTGCAAATACTGAAGATTCTTATAGTAACTATACAGGTATTTAAAATTAATCTCTTTTCTTAGAATTTCTTTCTAGTGTTATTTTCTTTCTACAGCTTATATACTCACTAAAGTAAGCATTGCAGCTCAAAGTCTCAGTTTTACCCCCAAATTATTCTTTAACCACTATGATGTGCCCTACTGTGGGCCCATCTAAATTAACCTTTGGTTCTGCACTCTGAAGTATCACAGAGTTTCATAGGTTGGCTAGTAAGCATTAATTAGTCTTGTAGAGTTTTAAGCCACACTTTGAAACCAAGATCCCATCGTTCAGTGCTCACTGAAAGGACATTTTTGAAAATGTGGCCTTTACAAAATATTCAGCTGACTGATACACAAGAATAAATAAAATAAATAGAATAACAAAACTATGAGTGTGTGTGTGTGTGTGTGTGCATATATACAGTAAAGCAATAGTTAGAAAGCAATACATTAGTATCTATTTTATGTATGCATATATAAAACTTATTTGGAGGAAACTACAAAAAAATATATATACACGCATACATATGTTACATTTTTTCTTGTTTCCTCTCAAAAAGTATTATATACATAAAATAGATATTGATTTATTGCTTATAATAATACATTCATATTTATATAATAATAATATGTAGTAATATTAGTGAATTGATAATTATATTTAAAAAGTATATATATATATATACAACCAATTTTTGGTCTCATTTGGCTCTTTAATAAATTGTTATTAAAATAAACAATTTTTCTCTTTTTTGCTGTTTCATTATCTCTAGCTGGTACTTTTTGGCTTAAGCAATGAGATGGCGGTGACGTTTAAGGAGGAAAACACAGCCTCGTTTAAACACCTTTTTCTCAAAGACTATGATGATTCAAATGATGCACTTGCTGTTTACACACAGGGTGATGTTTATGACCACATGTTTTACACAATAGAACAGGTAATGTATCAATTTGCTAATTCATATATTTTGATGGATATATTTGGGTAGTGAGCACAGTAGTCATAGCACAAGTTGACTTACATTTAATCTGTCTTTTAAAAGAATCTTATTTTTTTGTCTGTAAAACTTAAAAAAAGTCTATTTTTAATTATTTTTCAAATGTATATGTTTATGAAAAACCATATTACTCTTCTATAGAAGCTATTCTGCCTTTCCCAGCTGGAGTTTGGTCATGTTTATTTTTTATCGACTTATATAACACCAATTCTTTTCACTTGTCTTTCAGTACCTGGCTTTGCCAGAGAAGACAGTGGGCCGTTATGCGTATGTGTATAATGTCGGTGTGAATGGAAGTGCGCTCTCTCTGTGTCAACAGTATTATAAAAAAGGCAGGATTGACCCAGCTAACGACACCTTCAACATCGATCCGCATGTGGTCACAAGTGAGTTTTCCAGCCTCTTTTTTCCTCCCAGTTTGTTCCTGTTCTTATTTTAGTTATTGTTTTAACCAGAACAGATGTTAGGATCAAGGCAAAGGTTTAATGAACTTGAAATATTGATTTTCTAGCACTTATAAATGCTCCGGTTACTTACATAATCTCGGTTCCCTGAGGAAAGAGCGTTGCGTTAATCACACTATGGGGAAACTCCTGTTAATTTGATACTGAAGCCTGATTTGATCACGTTCATGTAGCTGCACGAACAAATGGTGCTTCAGCCCACCAAAAGGGGTGGAGCTGACTGCTATATAAGTCGGCTCTGAGTGCCATTTCATCAGAATATTTCGACTGAAGCGACAGTCGTCAACTCGCATGCAGCCTTATAGCACGGCAGCTCACGCAATGCCGTTCCCTTATATCAGGGAACTGAGGTTACCTAAGTAACCAGGTTTGACCAGGAGCTTAACGCCGGTCTGCCCTCGAACAGAGCTCCCCAACCCGAGTTGGAGGCATCTGTCGTGACCACCTTCCTTCTGGAGGTCAGGCAAGAAGTTTTCCAAGGGGCCGAGCATCCTCTGGAAAGCCCTGAAGGAATGTGAAGTCCCCAGCTTGAATGATGTCTCTAGCCGCTGAACTATCAGGGAGCGTTCCGGGTAATCCATGCCCGCACCTTGGTGCTGTCCCCAGAAAGACTACTCGCTGACTGGAAGACAAGCTTTAACTCTTGGCTAAATTGATTTTCAACCCAAGAAGCTCCTGGTGGCTGAGCAGCAGTCTGGATGTGAAACTAAGTCTTTCAGACCCACCAATATAAACCAGTCCCATACTTGCACAAGGATCTGTTTCAAAGTCAGCATCTTGAATGGCCGTCTCATGGCTGAGATCGAGAATGGGCCTGAGCCCGCCATCTTTTTTGGGAACGAGGAAGTAGCATCTGTAAAAGCCCAACTCGCTGTTCGCTAGAGGAACTGTTTCTACGGCTCCCTTTGCATGCAACGTTTGCACTATGGAACATGAGCATCACTGTCCCGTACCGAAGTTTGAATAATACCTCTGAAGCAAGGTGGACTGCGAGCGAATTGAAGCGAGTAACCTTGTTCTATGATGTTTAGAACCCAACTTGACATATCCGGGATAGCTTTCCATGCCTGAAGCCGGATGGCAAGTGGTCTGAGATTTTCATGCATTGTTGAGCATAGGGATGGAGAGCGGGCGTGAGACTTCTTCAGTGAGACTCAAGCTCTCGCAGTGAGAACATTCTGCCTCGGTGAGCACAGCCTCTGCGTGGGCGCTGTCCAGACAGGCGATGCATTCACCGTACCCATCTGCATCGTGCAGGGGTTACCTGCATGAGCCACACTTGCGGCACGACATTTGCAACAAAGTTGCAGTGGAAATTTGCTCAGAAAATATGCTCTTTTTTAGAAGCCGGATGGTCACAGGGGAATGCGTCAAGCTTCTTTCGCTGCCGGTGGCTTCTTCTCATGGTGGTGAGCAGGAGGCTGAGCTTCTTTCTTCTCTTCTCTTCGGCTTCTTGCTTGCAGAGTCAGTAGAGAAAATTGTGACGAAATGGCACTAAGAGCTGACTTATATAGCAGTCAGTGCCACCCCTTTTGGTGGTTTGAAGCATCATTGGTTTGTGCAGCTCCACGAATGTGTTCAAATCAGGCTTCAGTATCAGAGTAAACAGGAGTCTCCCCATAGTGTGATTAACGCAATGGGAGAGACCGTTCGAAAGGGAACTCATTTTTTGGTTTGTTTATTAGTCGATGAACTTGATGAAACTAAAAGATCTTGTTATTTCCTCTTTTGCACATTGTTTTGCACTTGCAGTTCCTTGTTACTGAGTGTTCCACAGGAATCACTTTCTAATGTAAATCTAAAAGAAATCTTGCTGTTGACCAAACTTGTCTCCTGATGACTTTGTCAGTCACTGAGGCTGGTTTAGTTGGTAATGAATTTCTCTCTTCCTCTCTGTAGACTGTATCGGAGTGAACCCATTGTCCGCTCCCACACCAGGTCTGGGCCTTGATTACAGGAACTTCACTCTCAAGTTTCACAAGTAAGTTAAACGGGTTTTTTAATGCAAGTTTCAATTTGATAATCTAAAACTCTAATATCAACACACTCTCTCTCAGGCTCATTAATGTCACCATACAGTTCCAGTTGAAGGCTATAAATCTTCAGACCATCATCCACAATGAAATTCCTGACTGTTACACGTTCTTTATCATGGTGAGTTTCCACATAAAATGCTGCTGCTTTCACTCAAGGAAAAAAAAGACCTAAAATATAAATGTAAATATTTTAAGAAAACAAACCCTTTAACAGAGCTGTTAATGGAATATAAAAATAAAAAAAATATATGAATTATTTAAATGTAATTTAAAATGTCTATACTTTTTATGCTTTTTAATAAAAAAAATCAGTTTTAGCCCAGTGTATCTAGATTTTCTGTTTCCAATTTGGGGCAAATTCATTTGGTGCATCGCTCAGTAATGTTATACCTTTATCTTATTTTTATATAAAATTATTAAACGTTGTATTTATATTTGCATGTATAGATCTCGTATAGTAAAATATATATCCTTTAGTTTTGAGCAATATGTCTAGATTTTGTTTCCAATTTGCCAAGTATGTTAGTGTATAACTAATAATAATTCATATATGTCATTTATTTATTTATTTATATTCGTAGAATTATAAAATATTAAAATGCATTATTTAAAGAATATGTAATTTTAAATGCCTATAAAAGAAAACTCTTTATCTGTAATTTTAGTTTTGACCCAGTATATCTACATTTTCTATTTCCAATTTGTAATTTATACTGTATTTTTAAAAGTCATTTATTATTTTGAGCATAACAATGTTATATATTTCTGTAATCATTTTTATGTAATTGATCCTATTTTATGTTCAGATTCTGCTGGATAACAAGGCCCACAGTGGTAAAGTTAAGATCAGTCTTGATAATCAGGCCTCCATTAAGGAGTGTAAAGACCCAAGTGTGTCTGGACACGGTAAGACTCAACTACCTCACATCATCATTTTTGTACATTGTGGATAATTACTATATATGTTATACTCATGCTGTCTCTCTGTCTCCAGCTGATAGTTATGCTCGTGTGTGGTTTGATGGGGCCGTTTTATTGGTGTGTGCTTTCTCTCTGCTCCTCTGTGGTCGCTCTATAATCAAAGGAATAATTCTTCAAAATGTAAGCCATTGTATCAAACAAATACACATTCATGTGACAATCATTATATAGCGAATCATGTCCTAACATTCTGTCTTGTATTTTCTCTTCAGGAGTTTGTGAAGTACTTTAAGACCTCTCTGAAGCGTGATGTTTGTTGGGGAGACAGAATGGAGTTTATTAACGGATGGTATATTCTGCTCATCATTAGCGATGTGCTAACTATCACAGGCTCCTTCATCAAGATCGGCATTGAGCTAAAGGTCAGTCAGCACAGATGACTGTCAGCTTCAGAAAATTGACATTTTGAAATATTTATGTATATGGATGCATTGCGTTGGATCACCACAATCAGCACTGATACTTCACGATACTTTGTTTCAACCCTCAGAACCTCTCATCCTACGATGAGTGTGGGATCCTCTTGGGCACCTCAACGTTATTGGTTTGGGTTGGAGTTATTCGCTACCTCACCTTTTTTCAGAAGTACAATGTGAGAAACAAACACATCCACACACCAGTGTTCATGCAGTTACACATTTCACATTTTCCTTGGTCTTTAGAGCTGAATTCACTATGATTTAAAAAAATAAAAAAAAACATTATTTCTTAAATTTTTTTTAACAAGGTTGCTGATGTTTCTAGATTTTCACTTTCATCACCTGAAAATAAACGTAAAATTCCTGCCTAACCTTATTCATACTGCACATTCGAGATATTAAAAATATTTGAAATATATCGCTACCAAGCCTGGAACTCAGTAACATTTTTAATAGATGTATTACAGTTTGAAAAACAGTATTGTCTTGAAATAACAACTGTATTCGTTTTTGTAAATGTTTTTATTTTTGTGGCATTCACACTCATTAAATGCACCTGAAATGTCTCCACATCTCTAGTGGAGATTTGCTTGTGAAACAATTGAGATGTTTTTTTAGGATGTGGATTTTATATGCTCTCTGTTGTTTTCCTTTTCTCAGATTCTCATTGTCACTTTAAGAGCTGCATTCCCTAATGTGATCCGTTTCTGTTGCTGTGTGGCAGTGATCTATCTCGGTTATTGCTTCTGTGGGTGGATTGTGCTGGGACCCTACCATGTGAAGGTATGCAACTTAAGCCTGACAAGGCCAAGCAAGCATAATACAATTAATTCAAAATAATTCAGTGTGGAACTACATGGAACATCTCCCAAAAAATGGCATACTTGGTTCTGATATTAGAAATGTTCCTCTTTCTCAAGGTGAATGTGTTTTTTTTTTTTAGTAAAATGTCATTTCTTTTTGACCTTTTTTTAACAATTTTTTTTGTTTAAGAATATGACAAATTATTTTAATTTCATATATGCTGTGATGTAAAAAATTCAGAGAAATCCAAAATAGACTATAAAAAGTTTATAGTATTTATACTGTTAAAATGTGATTCTAATGTTTGTAGTCAATGTAGATTTTATTATTATTATTAATTTATTTTTTAGCAAGGATGCATTAAATTGATCCAGTTACAAAATATGCTGTTCTTTCAAACTTTTTCACAGTAGTATCACAGTTCCCACAAAAAAAATTAGGCAGCACAAACATTTTCAACATTGATAATAATAAAAAACATTTTTCGAAGGACCATATCAGCATCTTAAAATGATTTCTGAAGAATCATGATGCTGAAGTAATGGCTGATGAAAATTCTACTTTGCCATCACAGGAATAAATTACATTATAAAGTGTATACAAATTTAAAAAACGGCAATTTTAAATTGTAGTAATATTTTTATCAAATAAATACAGCCTTAGTGAGCATAAGAGACTTTTCAAAAACATAAAAAAAAAATCTCACTGATCCAAAACTTTTGAACAGTAGTGTATATGAATGTATATGTGTCTTTTCTCTCATTATATATGGTGTTTTTTTTCCCTCAGTTCCGCTCTCTCTCACTGGTGTCTGAGTGTCTTTTCTCTCTGATCAATGGAGATGACATGTTTGTGACCTTCAGCGGCATGCAAGAGAGCAGCATGCTTGTCTGGGTCTTCAGTCAGGTGAGTTTGACCCTCAGCTCCTCACACAGGTACATAAACGACAAATGCTACAGAATTCAGTGCAGTAAATATACTCTGTTTCTTTGCAGGTTTACCTTTACACGTTCATCTCTCTGTTCATTTACATGGTGCTCTCTCTCTTTACGCTCTTATCACTGGAGCGTATGGACCATCAAGGGGGTAAGAGTGAAAGCGAGGCAGCTGAAGAAAAAAAATTTTTTGTCCTGCACCCGAAACCTTCTCTCACACACACCACACACACACACACACACCACACACACACAACACGTACAAAAAAGCATGTCTTAGAATTTAATCACTAAAATTGTTTTTATGCATGTATGTGTGTTTATTTTAAATTTTTTCATTTAAATTACTTTTTTAATCTATTTTTTGTTTTTATTTTAAATCAGTTTGACTTAATTTTCTTAATTATCTACTTTTGTATTCCTATTTTTGTAAATTATCAGTATTTTTTTTCCCTGATGAACTCAAAAAGGTGTTATACTGTTTGTGACTGGTAGTAAAACGAAGTGTTGAGTAAGACGATCCAAACAGCTTGATTATAGTAACATGATATCCTTTCATTTCCATTCAGCATCAAACTCAGGAGCCTGTCCATATCACCGATCTGCACGCGTTCATCGCTGAGTGCACTGACACGGCCAGCTCTGGAAAGTTTCGCGGGATCGAGACCTCGCCGTGCGCTGTCTTCTGCTGCTGTGACAGGTGTGTCATCATAGTAACAATGAAAATGCCTCTTAATATCAGCAATCACATATTTAAGTGCCCCCAATTAACACAAATGTATTGCATGTGGTTACATTCAAAATAATATAATAATAAAATGCAATAGTGAAGGGCAGAAATAATGCAGTTAGTTTCACGCAAAAATACATTGATGTTTAAGAGAGATACCAATTCTTACAGGTTAAGTATATTATTTCCACTTGTGTTACTAAATATAATTGCTAAAATTAGTTTTTTGCAATTTTTCTTTGATAGCACCACAATGTTTATATTCTTAAGAAAATCAGCCTAATAAACCAGCTTATGGTTGTTACTACACAAAGTGAAAATTCACCCAATCTATTTTCTAAATGCTTGTTATAGATCTTATTGTCAACAATTCATATGTGCAAATGTTTATTTTTATTTATTAATTAGTTTTATTGTTGTTTTTTTTTACTTTGTAACATTTAGTCAAAATCATAACTGGATCTTCTCTCCGAAATTGCTAAATATTTAAAGGGGTCATATGATGCTTTTTTTGTTGATCATTATTTTGTGTATTTGGTGTACAGAATATGTTGACATGCTTTAATGTTCAAAAAAACATTATTTTTCAAATACTGCACATTAATGTAAGTCCTCTATGCCCCGCCTCTCACAAACGCTTAGTTTTCAACAAAGTCCCCTCCTTTGACAAGCGCAGTCTGCTCTGATTGGCCAGCTGACCCGGTGCATTGTGATTGTCCGAACACCGCAAGCACTCGTCGGAATGTAACGCCCCTTACCATAATCGCGAGATTCATCTTTCAAAATAAATGTAAAGACAGAGCCCGAAAGGGGAACAGAGTTGCGTGACAGACTCAGTGATGAAGCTGCTATGTGTTTGCAACAAAGCCACGGTTAAGACAGCTGACTCCACTGTGATGTTACCCTCCCTCTCTCTCTCGCTCATACACGCGCGCACGCACACACACACACACACGATGCGCAAAACTCTGCATTTGAGCAGTCAATAGCAAATACTTAAACTAATAACAAAACAGTAGCTGATTCAGAAGCGCCAGATTGTCATAGCAAAGTCAGAATCACCTCCTCTCCTAGGCTCACGAAACGGTAGTCCATAAAATGCATTGCTGTTCTGTTGTAAGTAATCTTAAAGATTCCTAAATGCATCTACTTCTGGAAGGCAAAATAAAGTGCTTTTGCTTTCGCACTGAAACACATAGCGTCTCCCTGACATGCTGCTTCAAAACTAACTGCAGTTACTGGAACCACGCCTTCTTTCTTTGCGTGAACATTTGGGTGGCATTATGCAAATATTTCCACATAGTGAGGTAGATATGTGGGGGCGTGTTAGAACGAGCCGTTTTAGGGGGGCGTGGCAGAGTCTTAACTTTGATAAAGAATATCTCTTTGGTTTTGAGACTTTAGTCTTTGCAACTTCAGGGATCGTATCTATGCACAATCAGCTTGTAACATTCCAAAGAGAAAGGTGAAAACTTGAAAATAGCATCATATGACCCCTTAAATGTAATACAAAGAAACAAATAGCAAGTAACACATTAAATTAAACATGAAATTTTTAAGTTGAACAACTGAAATGATATTTTCTTTTAAAACGGTACTCTTTGTTTTATTACAAATTTAAAAACTTTTATTACAATGTTTAAAATCAATTTTTACAGTGTACTTTGAGTGCAACACCCAAATCTCAATATCCAGTCAACAACTGATGCATAGAACCAAGTCCCGCCCTACATTTTTCTTATTCAATAATCTTCACTCAGATGTATGTCACAATATGGAAGAAAAGATCTGTCAATACTTCCGTGTAATCGCGGCTGAACTGGGATAGGAGAAAATATTTTAACATGAAATTCTTGTAACTGAAGGCTGTAATCGTGTGTGTTGGTGTAACCCTGCAGAACCACCACATATGAGGATGTGCACCTCGTCAACTAGTACAATCATGGGACTTGATGCCTGAAGATCCCTCTGCTGGTCACCTTGACAGTACTGCAAGCGGAAGGAAGCCAGTGGCAATGTGAGGAAAACTCCAGACAAAATACCCAAGAAGTCACAGTCGCTTCACTTTGGACCTTAAGTGGTGAAGAGCATATATGATGTTTACAGAAGAATTGCTCCAGTCTGTGAAAATTTAAGTTTTACCTCAAATTGATTTTAGTTTTAACTTTTATCTGGAGGTTGCTAAAAGCAGCCTAGCACTGTCTCTTTGTCTGTACTGATAAAAACACTATGAAGGTTTGAATCGAGACCGTATTAGACAGATAACACACTGCACACGTGCAGGCGATATGTACAATAATCATTCCCTGAATGTTGATCCCACATGTTCATTCAGTGCACGTGCTGTGGTGTGCAAGTGGGTCATCTGTGGCCAATACTGGGAGACATAGTGGTCAATGATTATATTGCTGTTCGTTCTGTTGGATAGTTTTTTTATGTCTTTGAGTAACTTCTAGTCATGTGTAACGTCTGCACCAGAAGAAGACTGAACTGGCAGGCCTAAGCGTTTAGCAGATGTAGACCTTTGCTGCAAAAAAAGATGAGGAGACCATGTGATTAAACATCATTAAATATAAGTTGTCTCTTATTTAGCACTTAGAGCAGAAACAGCAATCCCCGGTGTCTTAATATCATCTCCACTTATCCATAACAAAAATACATGCTCTGCTAGTATGAATTCACACCCAGAATGCCTCAGAAATTTAGCCTTAACACTTCCTGATGTGTAGAGCTGGCTGTCATTTTGGAATGTAATACCTCATTGTTGAAGAGGATGACTTTCAGTTGCTTTTTGTATTTTTCTGAACTTTTGGAACACAAGTTCACCAGTAATCATACCTCCATAATTTGATTCCATACTGATTTATTGTTTAATCTGTATCAAATCACTCGCTTTGCATACCATACGTGAGATCTTATTTTATAAATGATATTGGACAGCCTTAACCTTGATGATCTAGTGTTTTATAGAAAATACAGCCAGCCTTCATCAGCTTTGTTTTAAAACCGAGGCCTTCAAGAACACTATTGTAAGATTACTGGTGAGGGCACAGTGTTCTGTTACCATGGGGACATATTAGAACAATAGAACTCATCAAAAATGCTTGACCCATGCATGATTCTCACTCTCACAGAGGACTAACAAGCCTAATTAGATCTTCTCCATTATACTTGACTGATAAGAGGAGGATGTATAAATATTTAAATTCTGGGGCCTGTGCAAGCCATTAATTCAAGTACACAATAAGTGGGACCAATCATATTATTTTGATGTCAGTGAACTGCTTTTTGGTCATATTACATGATTCGATTTTCCTTTTAATACTTCTGTATTATTTTAATGTGTAATTCAGTCGTGTTGTAGTGTAGTGTTTTATTTATGTTGTGTTGGCTCTGTTTCCTTTCTGCTTCAAATGAATTTAAAGCGCACAATCTGCAAACAGACCACACTTTCTGTTACTAACATGTGAAGCTACACAGGGATGTTATTCAGAAATCACATCATATGTTGTCAGATGTGTACCTGAAATATTTCATATTAGCCTGATAATTGTGTCTTTTTAAATGTTTTGTGATGGACAACTTGTGCAAATACTTTGCTGACCAAGGCAACACAAACGGCATGTAGATAAAGTGATGTAGAAGAATCTACTGACTTTAAAAATGGAGGATTTTTCATTTCTTGATTTTTCTTTTATTTGTTTTAAACACTTGTATAAGTGTCATTGCACTTTTTTTCCCCAAGCTTTGGCCTTGACAGGGTCATTTGTTTAATGTTCACATGTATTGTTCAATACAGAGATTTTCTAAAGACTTTTTAATATTGACACATTTTCCTTGTCCTGTTGTTGTTCCATATTAGAGTAAATTAGAACACTTTTTAAAGCTGTATTGACCACCTATACATGCAATACTTTCTTACTGTACCATATGAACACTAGGTGGTATAATGAGAGCATTTTATCACAAATCTGAAGACTTTCAAATTATAGATGGCGTCTGTGTCACCTAAATTGCACTTGTAAAATATTAAAGTTGCTTCAAAATAATTTAGCCAAGGTTATTGTATGTGGAAGGGGGTAAGGGAGTTTGTAGGCATGTTTGAATAGCTGGTCTAAGCAGGTGCACTAACCATTGCATTAGCCAATGTACATTGTTTGAGTTGGCTATCTGAAACCACAGAAAGAGATTACACGCACTGTTCAAACAGAGCAATCCCCTCAGATGTTGATCTCAGACCTGTGGCCATTCTATAAAGGCCTGCTTTCCTATTCTCAACCTGAGGTGGGACTCTGAATATGAGCCACACCCAGCTATTCAAACAGAATGAGTTAACCGGAAGAGACTTAATTTAACCACCTCAATAAGCCCATTGTGATCATATACAGACAGGTTTTACAGCAGTATAACAAGAAGATAATCATCTGAGGCTTAATTTTGACTGATTTCTTAATTCATCTTATCCAAAACTACTTCTGTGATGTGCTCAGATGCTCACAATATCTTACTTATAGTTTATCTTAACCTTATCATAGGGGTGAAGATAGTAAATGCCGGACTGATGTGCCTTAAAACAGTAAAGAAGATCATTAATGTGCTATATGATTGGCTCCACCCATAGATTCAAATTTGCATATTAAAGACAAGAAGAGCCATGTAGTATAGAACAGTGCACAGCTGCAGGCCTGTCAGAATCCGTTTACTTCCGATGGGGTAGAGACTGGACTATTTCTTCTTTTACAAAGCTTTCTATGTATGCGTTTCAACAATCTATGTAGGTAAACAAAAACCAATTTGCTTGTCCCTCTGACCCTTTCTTTTTTTGTTTACAAAAAAAAAAAAAAAATTAAAAAAAAAATTTTGGGGTTTTGCTGTCATACTGTTTGTGTGACTGATTTTTCTCTGCCTGAATGCTGGTTTTAGTCCATGAATGCACTTTTTTAGCTTTAGGAAATCAGCTTTTTGCAGGCGATTTAATCCCTACTCTCTCTCCCGTCTGCTTTTAAAGAAAAATACGTTTTCATGAGGATGTACAATTTTTGTAAATATTTTTCCTCAATGGCACATATGCCCATGTATCAACTTTTTTTTTTTCTTTTTTTTTTTTTCAATGATCATACACTTGCCAAGATTAAGCAAAAACAATCAATATTCTTTGTCTGCTGATAATTAACCCTTTTTTTATTTTTATGTCATTTTCATGGCAGATACGACCTATAACACTGTACATTTTTAGTCCTAATTGTGTTGGAAAATATTAATACATTAGCATTGTTTTTATTTTGATGTCCCTGCCCATTTAATTGTTAACTCCAGTGTTGAGTTGGTAGTCCTCAGTTATGCATGTTTTTCAAACACATGATGGTGAAGCAGCGTGCTGGATGCTAAGTGGGCGGGGCCATAGTTTGTAAAGCGACATCACTGCCCTTTTGAAGTGTATTTCGGTACTTGATCCCACTGGATGAAAACCGGGAGTCCGATGGGATTTTTGGTGATCCTTTTTGTTTCTGAATTGCCACGTTAGGATTTGATCAACTTCCTTAACACCGATTTCAGCTCACGGTGAATCGCGAGGGTGAAGCAGTGGGTTGATATAAAGGGCTTTTTTTTTTTTTTGCACGTTTGTATATTTTAAGCAATTTGCACAAGGACCCACACGCCTCCCGTATCACCTTGTCGCCGGAGTGAAGTCGTGGATTGTCCGCTTTTCCAGACTGAAGTGGAGGAGTCGAAACCAGGCGCTTTTAAAATCATCTGAAGGTAAATGGATGACATTTTGGAGCATGTTTACTTTGCTTATATTTCAACCTGTTTGCCTGGTTCAAACTCTCTGTTCAAAATGTCATTTCATTTGGGACCACAATCAACTAACTTGGTTTACGTTCTGAATATTTTCTGGAATCAGGTTTGGTTTCGTTCCGATTTTGCATGTTTGGGTTGGGCTGGGCTTTTAAAGGATGCGATGCATCGATTTATACACGCATGGTGTGAACTGAGCAGCGGCCTGTGCTCCGTTTGAAACATCGATTCTTTTTTGTTTTGTTTTTATACGATTGCATTTAATCGCAGCGCGTGAAGGGCATCGTAATTGATGAAATGGCTCGCGTGGTTACATGTAGCGATTCATCTTCGGATAAAACGAATGCCGTTTGATCACCATTTTTCTTGTCAAACTACAAAATAAATAGTATTTTCTAATGCAAAATATAAATACATCAACTATCTGTCTTGGAAATGCAAACAAATCTCTGCCTTTTTGTGGGGGTTTCATCTAGGGTCCGCTTAAAATGTGAAGTGCAGTTCTTGAGAATGAAAAGATCTGATGTTGAGGAATTCAAGTCGATTTGAATCGAAACGCGCAATGATAGCTTCACTTCAATAGCTGTCCTGTGTTATTCTGACCCGCCTCGCCTCTTTTTACCCGAATAAACTACTAAAGCTCAGAGAACTCGATAGTGTAAGTGGACTGTCATGGATTGCCGTCGTTTGATATGAGCTGCCTGTGCTGCTTCTCGGAGTTTGTCTGGCCACTGCCTCGTTTTGACTGGAAATGATCGTTTGAATCGCGTTGATGCCATGCTGTGTTATCAGCCTGCCCTTGTAACGCCAGCAGGTCTGTAGATAACCGCGTGTCACTCATCACACCGTCTCTGTGTACATTCTAGAATTCAGTTCTACAAGTTCATGACCCATTCACTAGCAGATCTTTCATGAGAGGTCGTTTTGTGTGGAAACTGTTGGTTTTAAGGCGCATTCACTAACTTCTTATAATTTAAAAGGGTTTCGACAAAGAGATATGGGCAGTGAAATATCATTAAAATGATACACTCACATGAGACGAAGATTCCAGTAATTCTACCTGGAGCGGGTCGCCCCTCATGGGCGTAGCCATGTTCAAATCACGTGACCGGCTGCATCATAAAATTAACTAGTTACTATTTTAAACAATACTATTGTTCATTTTGTGTAATGATTTTAGACCGTACACAAAGCTTAAACCTGTAAGTACTTTTAAACAAATTAAAGCCTAGCAACAGCCTAGTCCAGATAGAATGGATCGGCAAGTGTGGTATCCTCAAGACAGTTCAAATAGAATAAGTAGCCTACAAGTGAAAATAAAATTCATGCATCAAGCCACTAAGTGTTCTTATAAAGTACAAAATCACTGGTAGGCTACTATTAGGTTGAATAAGAGCCAGCTAAACGTATACAAAAACTTAGTGAGCTCACTTAATTTGCAAGACATTGATCATTTTAAACAACCTTATCGATGTCACATAATGCCTTGCTAAGACCATAATGGTCTATTGTGTCCTCCCAGTTGTCTCAGGAATTTGTCATACACTAATGCCAGCTGTTGTTTTGGTCATCCCAATAAAAAAAACCAAATTGACTTGACTGAACAGTCCAGAACTACAACCCCAATTTGATGCTAGAATGATAGAACAAATAACACATGAAAACAGAGCCTACTTGTGCTCAGATTTATGATAGCCCCTCACTGTTTAGATGTGTGCCTGAGCTCAGGCTGGTCTGAAGTTGAACAGAGCAGCTGCTGTCATTAGTTGTTTTAGCCACACTCCTCAGTGAAGGACTCCTGACACTAATAGCTTTGTTTAAGCTGGACACCCTCACCAGTCTGCTCTTGCTGCTCGGCTAGACTTGGTTTACTTTTAGCCAATAGCGTTATGTAGTGATTGATTGTGCTTTCTATTGCATCCTGTAAGCTAATGATTCCATCACTTGAGTCATCTTGTGCTGGAACCAATTCAGGTTTTGTCATTGTGGTGTTGTGTTTTAGGTTCGCTGATCCCTCTCAAGTCTGTGGTCGCTATTTTGCAGACAACTTTTGATTCTTTTTCTGCCATTTTCCCACACATCACTTCTTTGCTGAGTTAAGGTGCATTCACATTAGCAGAATTTCAGCAAACTGTTGCAGATGAAATAGTCATTTCAATAAATCCACCTGGAATTTTGTGTGAGAGCAAAAGATTTCCCCACACAGATTTCTCATTTTGAAAAAAAAACATGTTTTAAAGGGTTAGGGTTCACCCAAAAATAAAAATTGTCATCATTTACTCGCCTCAAGTTATTCCAAACCTTCCTTCTGTTGAGCTCAAAAGAAGATATTTTGAAGAATGTTGGTAACCAAACAGTTGACGGTAGACATTGACTTCCATAGTATCCATACTATGGTAGTCAATGGGTACCATCTTCAGTTTTCAACAGAAGAAAGTAAGTCCCACAGGTTTGGAACATGTGGAGGGTGAGTAAAAGACGACAGAATTTTCATCTTTGGGTGAAATATCCCAGCATTGATTGATCTTGGAATATTATTCGCTTCATTTAGTAAAAATTGTGTTTAAGGGTGTTTGTATGCATATCTATTGATGTACTGGCCAATGCAGCACTCACAGATTGGACCATTTAACAGCCTTTGAGATGTCTGGTTGGCTCCAGCTTAGCCGTGACCTCACAGTGGGGTTGTCGAGTTGGACAAACAGATGCCCAGCAAGGAAGAAGCCCCAAATTTTCAGTAGCGGCTTAATAAAATAAACGATGTTAATCGTCAAATCTGTTGGCTTATGCACCAGTTCATTGCCTTACAAATACTCTGATAACCTGAATTTAATCATATATTAATCAATCCGGTTCACATTTAATAATATGAACTGGATTGACTCCAGCTGCAGTAATGTGAATTTCAGACTATCATCAAATCCTGGTACTCTTTTGTTTCCTATGAATGAAATGGCTTCCTGAGTTTTTACCATCAGGATAATCTACTCAAAGCTTGACATCAGTTTTGCATTTGGAAAGAACATTTTGAAATACCACGTTATTCTATTAAATCCTTTCTGGTGGTTTTATGACCCCCTAATCTGCTAAAACACTGGCACTGACAAAAGAGCTTTTAACTGTCGGCAAACTAGTGCTAGATAACTTGGCAGAGAGTTTGTTTGTGTGTGTTTTTAGATTGAGCTGATGTCCTGTTTTAATCCTCTTGGGCTCTGTCCATATCCATCACAGCGTTCTGCTGCGTGTCCAGTATGCAAACTACACCCAAACCATCACGCCACCGTTTACCATCTGTTCTTTCTCTCCTTCTCCCTCTCATAATTCTCTCCCTCTCCAAAACATCTTCTGTGATGCTAATCTTTTTTGTCGGTCTGTCTTGAACATGTGAGATGGTACCAGCCTTTGCTTAAATCCAGTTCCGCCTTGTCTTCCATAAGAAGTGAGTTTAAGTTTCTTCAAAAGTTCTTTACATCACTTTTACGTTTGCCCTGTGCCATTTTGCTGCCTGTTTTTGTCCAATATCTCTCATGTTGTGTTAGCAGCTCCGTTCTAGCCATGCCCACCCCCCGTCAGCATGGTGTGCGCCACACAATGGGGAATGTCCTCTCTTAATCCTTACATTACGCATTGCAAAATCAAACCCTGCTGGGTCATTAAGCCCCATTCACACCCTATTCTGAGACAACACACACAACTCGCTCATCTGGAGTTAATCCTGTTGGAAGAGAGTGAGCAGGGTCGTTGTGTTTCTTCCTGTTTATCTGCATCGTTGCTACCGTTTCACACTCTCCACGCTGTCTTGACACTTCAGCCCGACCCCACACACAATACTGACCCATTATCTTTCCCTACACCCATCTAGTAACCATTCACCAATGCAAATCAAACTACTAAAGACTCCGATATGCCAGTTCTCACACCTTTATTTATTTGTTTAAAATCACACCTTTCTTCGATTTCGCTGGCCCCTTAAAGCGATGCATTTGTGTAAGAGAAAAGTATGCAAGACTTGCATATTCTCATCGGATTAGTTCATAAAATTTTAATTACGGATATTTTTCTTACATAAATGTATCACTTCACTTCAGAAGGACTTTATTAACGCCCCAGAGCCGTGTGGAGTACTTTTTATGATGGATGGACACACTGTTTTGGGCTTCAAAATCTCGACTCCCATTCACTGCCATTATAAAGCTTGGAAGAGCCAGGACATTTTTTAAATTCAACATAACTCCGATTGTATTCATCTGAAAGAAGAAAGTCATATATGGCTTCAGAGTGAGTAAACCATGGGGTAGTTTTCATTTTTGGGTGAACTAATGAAATTTGCTGTTAATTTACTCGTCCTCAGGCCATCCAAGATGTAGGTGACTTTTTTTCTTCTTCTTCCAACAGTAATGAAGATTTTTTTTTAGCTGAAACTGTTGTTCTTGGTGATTCATAAAATGCAAGCCAATGGCTGCCGTCACTTTGAGAGATGAAAAAAGCAACACAAAATTAATACAAGTGGCTCTTGATGATATATTGAGGTCGTATGAAGCGAAATGATTGGTCTGTGCAAGAAACTGAACTTTATTTACAACGTTATTACCTGTAATCCAGAGCCTCGGGCAAATGGGGAAGTCTGATTCTTTTCCACAAACTGGTTCTTTCAGACAGTTTGTTTCAAATAACCAATTCACCAGTTCATTTACATGAATCACTAATAATCAATAATGAATTGTATATGCAATTATATTATTAAAGCACCCAATAATTATTTAAAATGCGTATGTTTTAGATGTCTAAAGAATATGAAGTGAATAAACTTAACTCATCTTAATCAACTCACCTTTTTACATAAACCATGAGAAACCATAATAATGTTATAAATAATATTCAGTTTCTTGCACAGACCAGTCGTTTTGCTTCATAAGACCTCAATATATCTTTAGGAGCCAGGGGTATTAAGTTTGTGTTCCTTGATATGCTTTTTTTATTCTCAAAAACTGGTCCTCAAAAATCAAAGGACCAGGGTTTCATCTAAAAATCTTCTTTCTGTTCTACTGAAGGAAAATTCACCTGCATCTTGGATGGCCTGAGAGGGTGACTAGATTAGCAGCAAATTTTAATTTTTGGGTGATCTCTTTAATGGTGACCCGTTGCTTTAGATTGACCAAGATAAAAACTGGAACCTCCTGAAGGAACTGTTGTGAATGGGGGAGAACATTTACAGAAAGTGTTGATTTGTGCAATATCTGTACAGTATAGAATGATGTCTTTGTGGGTGGGTTTATGTGTGATAGCGAGTCAAAAAGATGAGAAATCGCACCCACCACTGGGAACGGTTTTATTAGCTCGAGCGTATTAAAGAATTTCCCCCTTCCTGTGAGGAGCCTGCAGTTTTTAGTCTGTCGTGGGTGTATATAATGTTGCGACTTCCTGTCTCTTGTCCGTTTTAAGGAATCTGGTGTGCTCATAAACATGCCGAGATGTTTCTCAGGGAGAAAGATGGGAATCTGGGTTTTCCAGCACTACACAGCATGTTCTATTTTGTTCTGAATGTAACTGATATGCAGGCGAAGACAGAATCTGTTTTTCCCATTTTTTTGGAAAATCTGACATTCTGCACACTGGATTTAAACTTAATGTATAACAGTTCTGTTTGTTTGTTAAATGCTTTTTCTAGTTTGATTATGCTTTAAGCTACTTACTATGGTTAAGTACTCTGTTGCACATTTTATAGTTTAAATCGATTCTAGAGATTTTTCTTCAACATTAACACTGAAAATGTTAGGCCTACTGGCTGTTGTTTTCTGTATGGGAAGAGTGAAAGTAAAAAGTGAACACCCACACAGACTGATGCCCATGCAAATTTCAGAGGTTTCGTTAACTTGAGAAGCTGGTTTATGTAAGCACAGACATGATTTCAGATGACGTTTTGAATTTTATTTATTCAAAATACTTTTTGTAATAATTTGCTATTGTTTCATTTGCATGTTTTCTTGTACAGTCTAAAAGCTTAAAGGGATAGTTCACCCAAAAATGAAAATTCTGTCATTAGTTACTCACCCTCATGCCGTTCTAAACCCGTAAAACCTTCGTTCATCTTCGGAACACGAAATGTGAGCGCTCTCAGACCCTGCATAGACAGCAACGCAACTGTAATGTTCCCAGGTCCAGAAACGTAGTAAGGACATTTGTAAAACAGTCCATGTGACATCAGTGGCTCAACTTCAGTTGAGAAGCTACGAGAATACTTTTTGAGCGCAAAGAAAACAAAAATAACAAAACCATTTTCAACAATTCTTCTCCCCCGAGTTACGTCTTCTGCCATTTTAGAGTATCACAACACATACGCACGCTTTCCCCGAAGCATAAACAACGCTGATTACGCAGATTACGTTCATGCGTGCGCTTTCTCCCGTCGAAGACGTAACTCGGGGGAGAAGAATTGTTATTTTTGTTTTCTTTGCACTCAAAGTATTCTCGTAGCTTCGCAAAACCGAAGTTGAGCCACTGATGTCACATGGACTGTTTTACCGATGTCCTTACTACGTTTCTGGACCTGGGAACATTACAGTTGCGTTGCTGTCTATGCAGGGTCTGAGAGCTCTCACATTTCGTGTTCCGAAGATGAACGAAGGTCTTACGGGTTTGGAACAACAAGAGGGTGAGTAATTAATGACAGAATTTTCATTATGGGGTGAACTAACCCTTTAAGGTCAGTAAGATTTTTATTATTATTTTGAGAAATTAATACTTTGATTCAGGAAGGATGCACTAAATTGATAAAGTGACTGTAACGACATTTCATGTTACAAAAGCAATGCAAGTTTTGGACATCGTTTAGATCTGACAAATGCACAAAGCATAATAACTATCCTTAAACAATAGCTTTATGCACATTACAGCATTTTAGTCTTTAGTGAGAGCGGTATCATGTGGGAGTCAGATGAATAATTGATTATAATGAGGAGGGAGTAAAAGGGGGAATGGCAGGGTTGTGTTGCTGCGCTCTTTCAATGTTTTCATGTGTTGATTCTTAGGAGAATGTGTGCCAGGAGTAGAGTTGTGAGAGCACCGCCTTGTATGGGCAGATTGCATGTGAAGTAGGTGTTTGTGTCATTTCTAACTGTTTTTCTTTGGTATTCCATCTCTCATCTGATCCTTTTCTAAGTATTTTTCTGTTATTGTCAGGTTAAATTTACAGATTATAACTTTCATATAAAACAACAAGTTCTAGCCAATCGGTTAGAATAAGGAGATATTTGTTAAATGAAGGCCTGCCACTGGCTCTTATTACAAGAATGCAGGATGTGGCCAACTACAGCTGCATGGAAATAGCTGCATGTCTGTGACAGCTGGTTATGGCTCGGCCCTGAGGAACTAGAGGCCCTGTGCAGGAATTTGGGTTTGCAAAGCCTCTTTATATGTTCCTTTTAGCTTTATATCAGTTTCTCTCACACTTGTTTTCTAGAAACAATCTAGAATGTGGCATTTGCTTCGCGCCTGTGTGTGATGCTAGCTGTCACCTGCAGATGTTTCTGAAGTGCTTAGTGGGAAGCCGTCACAATGCAGTACATCAAGCTACTACAGTAGGTGAAACATGACAGACACACTTTAAGGACATCCCCGTGTGGAAAGTAGCTTTATAAAAGTATTATTTTAGATTTTATAAATGTAGGGGTTAGGAAAGCACACGTGTTTTAAAATGTCCTAGTGACACCTTTATAATCCACTGTCTATGCATGTACATTTCCTAATCCAAACAAATGATGGATTAAGATAATGGACAAGATTGGTATGAGGATTAAATTATGACAGTTAACTGATGGTGGAGAGGCAGAAAGGTTTCCTACTTTCATTGAAAACCTGGTAATATCATGAAATGTTTAAATTGTGTTAAAGTCATGGAAACTTTTATAGTGAATATACATTTTTCTAGTTATGCTCTGCTGTACAATATCATATAAGATATTGCTTGCTCAAAAGCCATGGTGATTTCTGATTTGTGAGCAAATTGTTTAATTGAGTCCGTTTCAATAAATTGGATGAATTGGTTCACGCATCAGTCTGAAATTCATTGGCAACTGGAAAGGCCTTGGAAAAATCATGGAAATTTGTTAGTAGAAAAGTGTTATCTGAACTCTTTGAAATAAAGATTCTTTATTGGCATCTGTTGTTCCATAAAGAACTTTTGACATTCATGGAACCTTTCCATTCCACAAAAGGTTATTGATAGTAGAATAAGGTTCTTTGGTTTACTAAAATGTTCTTCACATTAAAAAAATAAATGGTGTGAACAGTTTTGGTTTGAATGATAAAGCAGGTTTTTCTGTCTGAAGTGCTTTTGCTGTTAGTTTTCCCTGAAAGAGGCCGGTTTTATTATTTGAAGTGTATTGTTAAATGGAGATGTGTGTGTGTGATTGTAATCTTCAGTGCTTTTTTTATTATTAAGCTGTTTGCATTAGCAGGCTTTACCCTTTTCTGCTGTCTTTGTGAACACAACAACTGCTTCATCCAGTCAAACCAGGACACACACACACACACACACACACACACCCTACCACTTCATACACACAATTATTATAGCATATCTTGTTCTTCCTTACCCTCCCCTTATTGTTTAGTTAGTTTGTTTCTTTTTTTCCTGGTTCTCTTTTATGCGTACCAGGGTTTTAGTTAACTGAAACTACAAATAAGACCTTTTTTCATTGCTTAAAAGAAAATAAATGTTAACTGAAATGAAATACAAAAAAATTAAACATTTTATTTCAGCTAGTTGCAAAGGCAACATTTCTCTTTTTCATTTAGTTTAACTTGATGTTCTAAAAATGTATAGTAAAAATGAATAAAACCTATAGTTATATATAAAACAAATGATAAAAATTACTAAAACTTTAACCAAAATGAAATTGAAAACTGAAAATATGAGAACAAAAACTAATCCAAAATATTAATAAAACCGTAATATAATGATACCAAAATAACACTGATGCACACTTTGCTCATGTGGAGAGTGACTAATGGATATTTATGGGAAACAGTCTGAACTGTGGATATAAAACAGCTGAACTCATAATTGTAGATTCATCTTATTTTCTTGTTTTTTGAGGATCTGTGCTGTGAAAGTTCTTACTGAAACTTTGTCTTCTGATTAAACTGGATCCTTTTTTTCCATATGTCCCCTTGTTGATCTGCACATGACCATGGAGACACATCAGCAGGGCTGCTGGGTAATTTTTGTCCTGTCGTGGGCAGAGTGATGACATCCCAATTCATCAACTTGCCCTGTAGGGTGACAAGGTTTCTAGAATGCGTGTCGTGCATCCTCTTTGTTTTCTGCCTTCTGAGGGACATTTCTGAAGGGCTTTCAACATTTTTATTCAGAGTTTCGTTGTTTGTTTTCTTCTTCTTGATTCTGTCACATACTTGAGTCCACTCATTTCCTGGATGGTGCCACATTAAAATTAGATTTGTCCGCTTGCCTTGTCATTGTTACTTCATCCCACGATTTCCCCCTTTCTCGGTCTTTATTTTCTCTCCGCTTTGGTTGCTTGGGCTTGTTGTAGAGCCAGAACAATAGATCAGCTGCTAGGGCCATCTGTGGCTACAGACAGGGAACAGATCTGATGGAGAGGAGGAGGGGAAGAAAGAGGGGGGTTGTGGTTAAGGAGAACTGTTTAAGGGGGGGAAGAGCAAGATATGAGGATTCAGAATAAAGGAGTTTGGAGAAAGGACAGGGGTGAATGGGTTCATAGCCCCCTCCCCCCCCAGCAACCCACCACCACATTGACTCTTTATCCTCCTTTCTTCAAATCCCATGCCACAATCTTTGCTGACGAGCTTTTGCGTCAGTCCCTGAAGGAAAAAAAATGACTTGCATAGTGCAGTCCTCCAGTGAAATGGTTATATTGAAATTCTTTTCTTTTAGAAATCTGCCAAATTTTAATTTGGGTTTATTTGTGAGACAAAGTTGTGGCTTTGAATCTGTGTTATGTGAACAAGATGTATATCGGGACAAGGGTGATTCTTTTTCTAATGATGCCATCTCTGTTTAGACATAGGAAATTACTAGTTTTTATGAACAGGTAGATGAAGTCCAGATAATGGCATCATATTTCTGTAGAGCAGGTGGTGGTGACTGTTCTGTGTAAATGATCCACACAAATAAATCATCTTAATATTTAGATTTTTATGGAGCCTAGTGTTCATTTCAGACTAATGTCTTGGAGACCTACTCAAGATACTAACAAAAACACTTTCGCCAGCACTCTCAAAAATGTTTGTAGGTGTTTAAAAATAAAAAAAAATGCTACAGTAAAAACCTGTTTGCTGATTAACTGCGCGTAAACCAAAAAATTACCTAGCCTATATGGTGAAAAACTAAATAATGTCGTATTATCAAGTCAAGTCAAGTCAAGTCAAGTCTGCCTTATTGTCAATTCTTCAACATGTACAGCACATACACACAGAGAAATATGAAATTGCGTACTTAGACCCTTGGGTATGCATAAGATACATCATAAATACAGATAGTATATATGTATACACATAATGTATGCCACTAAAATAAAACATATGGCTTTTGCAATTTAAAACATATGAATTACTTGAATTGTAATTTATGGTGAAAAACCATTTTATGAGTACTAGGGATGCATGATTAATCAAAATAAATTGGTTGCGATAGGCAAAAAGGAGATTGTCATGCGCATCGTGTCAGGAAGCACGGTTTGTGATTGCCGTAACTTCTCATCCGAAGGACCGGCGACGCTCTAGCCGCGGACCTCACAATCACACTCCGCAAGAAGAAACACGGAAATCCTATGGCTAGCCGGGTTGATGAATAAACAGAAGATTTAAATGACTTTATTAATTCACAGTGCCAATAATAACAAGCTAACTCTGGACAATAGATGGTTTATCTGAGTTCAGTTCTTATAATTTTTATGATAATAAAGAATTATAATACATGCATGCTCAATCGAACCCTTTATCACTTTTTCGAATACTATGAAATATGTTGCGTGCCTTATTCAGTGTAAGAAGCCACATCTCACAGAAGGATTTCTCAGGATTTCAGTTTGCTTAAACTAAACGTGAACTTAACTGGGTAAAAACTGAAACCAGCTTTGTGCAACAGGCCTCTCGACTTGATATTTTTGGATTTTGGTTCTTTTATTTCCTGTTTTTCCCAAGTGGCCCATCATAGGAATGGTTACTTAAAAAAAAAAAAAAAAAAAAAAACATGCTGCTTCCTCTTGCAGATTGTTTTACTTTTAAACCCTCTCTCTTTCAGTTACATGGTTACTTAAAATTCTTTAATTCTGTTACACACAGCATTTCTCTGCCAAACTGATTGTATTTATGTCTTTGTATGAGAAGCAACTGTTGCACTCCAACTTAGTAAAAATCAAGTTGCTTCAGGTGTGTAGAGCCAAAAAAAGTCACTGCAAATAGCATTTAATTGTCTTTCCTGTTTTCTTGCAGGGCAGTTATTGAGTTATCCCTGGGTTCAGTGTATGAACAGCACTGAATCCAGCGAGCTTATCAAGCAGCAACAGATCATCGGGTAATATTGGCAATGAAACCTGATGGGGCGGCCACAGCGCCATCTGAACCAATGGAAGCCGATGGAACAGAATCCATAACCGAACCAACCGGGAATGACGGGGCATCTCAAAATGGCACTACACCATCACCCTCACAACCTGATGCACCCCAAAATGAGCAAGCGGCTCCTCCAACTGTAAAGGAAGCTTCTGAGAAAGCAGTAGATGCTAAAAACAAATCCAAAGGCCCAGTCAAAGCCAAGATTGCTGCAGGTCCAGCTACCACTGGACCTGGCGCACGACCCAAAGCAACCCAAAGCCATGTGGCTAATGGCCTCACAAAGACTGCATCGAGTACCACAACCAAGAAACCCATTCCAGTTAGCACTGCTGCAGCAGACAAGAAGAAACCCACCACTAACGTTGGACCTTCTGGTCCAAGTAAGAAACCCGTTGGTTTTTCTACTGCCATTGCAACTTCAAGGGCCCAACCTAAAGCAGCAACTGTTGGAACTAGCAGATCAATGACAACCGCCGTAGCCAGTGGAACAAAGACAGGACTGGCTGCCAGCACAGCCACCAGCCTGAGTAAGAGACCTGCCACAGCTGCCACTAGTGCTACAACCAAACCCAAAACCACAGGTAAGATGACCTGGCATGTATGGGTTTACGAGGTCACTTACAGTGAGTTTAGTTCTGGTACTTCTAAGATTGGATTTGGGCATGTACCAATAACTAAGCATCACTAGAAAATGTTCCATTTATTCTCATGTGCCAGATACAACACAAACCTGTTGTGGTGCAGGGCATCATTATGTAAAATAGAAATGTAATTTTATTTAATTATAGTTCTTTTCATCATGACTTTGCATTATATTTTACCAATATTTTCTTGAGCAATCCCAGTCAGTTTTTACTTTAGAACAAGATTTATTTCAATTTCATTTCCTCAGCTCCTGCTCCAAGGCCAGCTGCTGCCCCTGCTGCCAAACCCAGCACTTCAGCCATAGCCAAAACCACTGCAGCTCCCAAAACTAACAGGTAAAGCAGCTTTTGGAGATTTAGATGGTAGTCTGAGCTTGGAAATTTGATTGTATTTGAATGGAAATTTGGAATGCTGGGAAGTGCACGATTGCACAACTTTTGATGTGGCTTTGCATCAATAAGGCAGATTTGGATGAAGTCACATCTGGGAAGTGCTTTGTGTTCTGCAAACCATTTAGTGGATATGCCCATACAAATATCAATGACGGCATGCTTTTTGCAGTGAATGGTCTCTGGTTTGTCTGGTGGTTATTGGCTCAAGTTTCTGTCCCTTTGTGTGTCAGACTCCCTGAAAGACTGCTTAGATCAGGCTTCACCAGAGTATAGGCTCAACAGAGCTATTTTTGTTGATGCTACTCTCTTGGAATGATAATTGGTATCTTCACTTGAGTTAAATGGCTTTTATGACCCAAGTTGGCTACATTTACCAATTATGTCTTTGTTGTCTTCAGTCTCTTGTTTGTTCCTTTCATATATTTTACTTAGCAGTTTTACTTTCAGTCTTTTAGAGATTTTAGTCATTTCATTCTGTTTTCTTGATCAGTTTTATTTCTTTCCCCATGTCTTTACAAATGTGAGTTCCTTCCCCAGCTTTTTAACAATACTGTTTATTCTTTCTGTTTATGAAGAAGAAAAATGTGTATGCAGTGAAACCATTTATGGTAAAATTTGGTAAAATGCTATGGTAAGTTTTAGATTAATATATTATTATTCTTATATAAAAATTAAAATATATACGTTTTTAAATAGTCATTACATTTTCTCAATGATGATCAGCTTTAAAGAAAATAAAAAATTTAAATTAACAAGTTGATTACTTTCATATCCAAGCTCTTCAGTTGTAAGTATTGTAAATGCAGTCAATCAATGTGGATATGACTGGTCTTATTTGATTATTACGGTTTAATTATGAGCTTAATTCTATGTAGTTATGTGGATAAAGGCTGTTTAGACTCACTTTTATTGAAATGTCTGTAACTCAAAGAACAATGGGTAGTGAATAGTGTGTGAGCACTCATTTGATCTGTCCGTTTAGATGGGTTTTCTTTATATATTCTCAATGTAGCTACAAATGAAATGTTTGCACTGCAGAAACACAATCACACGCCCACTGTGGGAAATGTAAACTTGCTCCATCAAAGTCTCCTTATGATACAATATATGTGTATGTGTGCTGGCTAGTGGCTAGATGTTTTAGGCATTCCTAGGAGAAGACTTTTTGCCAGTTTGTGTCTAACATTGTAAGGGAGAAGAGGGTTATTGGGCAGGGTTCTTTGTCTGCAACTCTTACTACACCAACCATCTTGCTCACTCAGTTTGTAGTTTCATGGGACTTGGATAAGTGCTGTGCTAACCAAATCAAATTGCCCTTGTATTTGGAGTTTTTTGTTGTTGTTTTTTTTTTCTCTCTGTTGCAAAGTGAGCCTCTTGAAATTTTCATCATCGACCATTTTAATTTCCCTTGAACCAAGCTGCTGGTTAGTCTTTCACCATTTGTTTTCCTTTTTCCTTTGCTACAAAACTACTGGTAAACCAGATGGCTTCTGTTAAATTATACCACAAGACAAATATTTAAAAATGAATGAGCTTATAAATTTAGAAATGGTGCTAATGATGTTGAAAATAAAAGGACCACACACCCTTAAAGGTCTAGAATGAATGAAGCAGTTAAAAGTTTTAAAACAATGTTTAACTGGAATATAAGGGAAATTCACTGCCCAAGGCTCTGCTGAGTGACACTTGTTTAATCCGGAACAGTACCTTCATCCTAATGGCCATTTACTTAATTAAAACTTAATTATTGATATGCAAATGTCTGTGCCAGTGGGTGTTGTGTTCTTTCCATTTGTGTAAAAGGAAGATTGTTCCTGCTGGAATGTTTTTGACCTCTTTTATATTTTCATCTTAAACTTCTCAACCCATAATTTGGTTGTTTGGGAGCTGGAAACATAATACAATAATGGTCATCAATCTTATTGTCGGTTAGTCTTGTCTTTATCAAAATCATAGCCATGGCAATTTATGTTCTCTTTGGCCATGAGTATAATGAGCCCTAGAAAAGCAAAGTTTTTGTAAAAACCCAAGCCTTTGGATGCCTGAGGTCAGCATCTCTGTGGAAACTTCTTGGTTTGTACTTTCCATCGACATCATTTTAATTGAGTTTTGGTGCCTCTGATAGGCATAATGCTGCAGAGATGAAGATGCAGTTGTTGGACTTAGTTGCTATGCTATGCTTATTTTATAACTTAATGCTCTCATGTTAGTTGCCCTCTATTTATGTAACGTGATTGCAGTCCTATTTTCTTCTCCTTGTTGTTGTCGTTTTTATTTTGCTTTAATTTGATCAAAGATGGTTTAATCAGTGTCCTAGTTAGTGCGAATATACTTTATGTAGGTCATAGAATTGTAATGGGAAATTCCTCTTCTTTTGTTCTCATTCTTTAACAATTGGCTGTTGTTTAGGAATAATTTGTGGGGGAGATGTTATAGACTTGGCATTTGGGGCCAAGCCATTTGACCATGTACTCCATTGTGCACTACTATAAGAAGTTTGCTCATTGCCTGTATTCTCTGTGCAAAGAGCTGTCTTGTGCCATGGTTACTGGCATTGAATTGAGCATTCCAAAATGTTTCATACAGTTCTTATCTTTTGAAGTTCTGCTGGCTCTGATTCTTGCTTACAAAAAGTATTTTATGGTAATTTTGATCATAAAGACTAAAGCCCAAAGTATAGTTCAGCCATCCACATTCTGCAACAGTCTACACACTGTCCGTGTGATGCAATTTGTGTCATCAGAAGTGTCTGCGGATGTCCGCAGAATGCTGAAACCGAACGAGTCCACAAGGTGGTACTGCACGTGTCGAACTTGTCCATCCGTGCTCATCCGCGGTTGGGTATACTTCGAAAGCTGTGTGGAAATGGCAGTGCCAGACTGAACGGAACATGGAAAAAGAAGTATACCTACACCTTAATGCAAACTGCAAAGGTCATGACATTTAAGCAGACTTCAATCAGTTCCAGTGGCATTCCACGGTGTTTGACTGTTTAATTCTATTAAGTGTAGGTGATATTTTCCTGTTTTCCTTGCATATTACATTGTCTTATTGCTATCAGGTCTTATTAGTAGTAGCCTGTTATTTAGGTTAGCTTTTAACACAGCATCAAGGTGTATGGGTATACAGTGGCACTGAACCATAGCATTTTCACTTGAGTTCTTTGTTACTGTGATGCATACCCTGTTGTGCCCTTGTCCAAATAAAGCAGGCTGTAAGCGAGAACTTTATCAGATCCTATTAGAGTGTTAGGTTCAGGCAAATATGACTGTCATGTCGTTAAAGGCAATTTGTGAACTGCAAAGCTGCAAGACTAAAAGCATCTATTAAATTGCAAGTAACCAAGGCGTGTGAGATGATGCAAGTGATCTTCTCATCACTAATTCTCCCCTATGAAAACATGAAAGGGGGATCTAGGAAGCAACTGCATTAAGGGTGTGTAGGCTTGACTGAAGGAAATGGATTATCATCTTTCATTTCTCCCTAATGTGGTCGCTTGCAAAACATTTTACCCATCCCCACTCCTACTCCCTTCATCACTCCCTACTCCCCTCCTTTTCCTGTTTCCTCCCTACCCAAGTCATTTTCTCTCTGGTTAGAGAAATTGGATGTAGATGCATTAGTTGATGAATGGTCCCAGTGGATTGGTTTTCTGGTGCTGCTTGAAATTGCTTTATGGTACGCATGCAGACTACCCAAGACAGGAAGCTGGTTTGATAAGAACCTATTTTGTGCATGTTCTGTCAAAAAACAATATCTTGGAAGGCATTCTAATTAAACCAATAACTGCAGCTTGACACGTTCTCATTTGAATGTGTAAATCAGTGTGCAGAAATCTGAAATAAAATGGCAAAGAGGTTTCACTGTTTTTCTAAGCTGCTCACAATTTTTTTTCTCTTAGGGCAACTGGAATTTCTGCCCCACAACCAGCTGCTACTTCAGCTACAGGAAGAACCATAACCGGTTCAACAACGCTGTCTTCTGCTGTTCCTAGAACAAGCCGCACTGCTACACAACAGCCTGTTAAACCCCTGGTTACAGCATCAGCTGCTCGGAAAGGTGGTGTACCATTAATCGGAATATGTTTGTACCTACATTATTTAAGGAAAAGTACTGCTTAATTTTTTGTTCATTCCGTAATGTTATCAATATCTATTTGTCCTTTATAGATGTTGGAAAAACAAACGCTACAGCACCTGCGAAAAAAACAGTTGCTTCAACAATATCCCGTCCTGCTGCCAGCAAGTCTTCAAATTCAGAGGCTCCAAAACCAGTTGCCGCTACCAAACGACCTCCAACTAGCATCAAAGCACCTCAACCCAAACCAGATGACAAAAAAAGTGTACCAACACGTAAGGTGCCTCCGGGTCCACGAAACAATCCTTCACGGTCAGCATCAGGCAAGAACATTGCAGCATCTCCCGGTCACAAACAAGCAGGTAGCTTAGTCGGTGTGAAGCTTCAGCCACCTAAACCGACACAGTCTGTTTTGCCACTTGTCAAAGTTAAGCCTGATGATAAAGAACCTGCAAGAAAACCTGATGATAAAGAACCTGCAGCAGAGTCTGTACAACTTTCGACAGCTGCAGTAGCTACTGTTGCTGTAGCAACAGCTGCAGCCATAGCCAGGGAAGAGTTTGTATCAGAGCCTGAAGCTACTCCAACTGTAGAGAGCTCTCTGGATGTTCCAACATCATCTTTAGATGTTCAGGAAAAGGTAGATGTGCAGGTCACTAATGTCAGCTCCCAATGTGTGCTGGATATATCTAACACGGAGCCAGAGGCTCAAGAGGCCTTACTAGAAGCTTATTCTGTTGAAGTGGCTTGTCCGACATTGACTGTAGTTGAGCAGGAATCTGATGAGCAGGTGTCTGGAAAAGATGATGAAAAGCTTATTGCGGTTGTGGCACCAGTTGCACAGGAAGCAACTGAGCAGGAAACCTTAACTGCTTCACAGTTTGATAACTCTGCTGCTACCATAGTGTCCACTGGTGTAGAGGTGGCTGAAAAAGCTGAACAGATTAACAGTGACTGTTATGAAGATGTGGAAGAAGAAGAGAGGGAAGGCAGTCAACAAGTGTCTTTGTCAGAAATGAGTGGCACCCAGCCTACTGAAGAGTCTCGTCCTGGGTCAGCTGGGCTTGCTGGGTCCATTTGGCGTGCAGGGGCCTTGCTCTCTGAGCTTGACTCTGAGGATGTGAGTTGCAGCCAGCAGGGAGCATCAGAGCTAAGTGCTCCAGGCGTTCTGGAGGGCACGGAGAGCATGGATGATCTAGGGGATGCAAGCCTTAAAGGAGCTGATGGTGAAGGTGCATCGGTTGGGTCCCCTGACTTTGAGAAGGTTTCTGATATTCTTACTAATGAAGATGATGACGACGATGATGATGACCGAGTCTGTGACATGGAGGTTGAGTCCGAAAGAGCAGAGGACTCTCATAGGCAGCATCATGATAACGAGGATGAAGAGGATGATGATGTAGAGATGGCAAGCGAGGGCATTACTGAGAGTGGGCTTGAAAGTTATGGGAATGCAGATGAAGATGACTTGACCGAAGACTATAGATTAGACAACTTGAACCGAAGCCAGCCTCCACCCATGGTTCCTTCTGCCCCTCTTGCAAACCAGTGGAACCAGCCTAGTTGCTTTGCTGATGCCTTGGCCCAGCCACCACATCCTGCCTCTACACTTCTTTCAAGTCCTTCCTCTGAATGTTGGCAAGTAGACCCAGAAACCCCAACACAGACACCTGCTCAAACAAGATTTGATGTTAGCTCTGAAAGGGGCTCTCCATCAAACCGTTTGGAGCCTCCACCTTGCACACCTCAACAAGCCCCAATATCTGCTGCAGAGGGTAATATTAGCCCCAAACCAGGTTTGACACCCTCTCAAACCTGCAAGTTCCAGTCTGAGACTTCCAGTGACCCTGACCTAGCATCTGACAGTAACAGGGACAAAAATATACCAGAAGAGGTGAAAGACAACAACTTTTCGGGTACTGAGACTCATTCTAAAGTGGAGCTCCAGCCCAAACCACTACACCCTGTTCCCACTGTCTTGCCAGACATCATGCAGGATCTAGGCATCCACCTTGAATGTGCTGATGAAGAAGAAGAACCTGAAACTCTGCCAGCTGATGATGTACTGGGTGGTTCAGCAACTGCTCCATCATCTCCTTCATCAGCTACTGAGGATGAGGAAAGTGGCACAGAAGGTGAAATGCAGATCAGTGACCCTCAAGCTGAGCTATTTGGCACTGGGAATGCCTATGGAACAGCACCTGTGGGCCACAATTTGTCCGCTCTAGAGGAATGTGAAGAAATGGGTGGGGAGAATGAAGGTGGTGGTGGTGGTAGTGAGACCCCTCCGTCTGCCACTTCTGCTGCTTCCTATGGATTTGACTACATGACCTCTAACTCCAATGCCCAATCATCTGCCGAGAGTTGCAGCAAGAGTCCTGGCATCTTTTCTCTAGAAAATGAAGAGCAGCTCCCAGATGAGGCCAAGGATCCATCTCTTCTTAAAGAGTTGACCCTGATACCTGCTACTGCATCTGGGGAAAAGATTGACCCCATTAAAAGCCAACATGGAGAGTTCCAGTCTCACCCAGAGCAGCAGTACATGCTGTGTGGAGAGTCCAGTGAGCTGCCTGAGCCTGATTCAGTACCGGGAGCTGTTCCCTTAGAGTCTGGCTTGATTAATCCTTCATCCCCACAGCACCTGGAAGAGGAACAAGATCTTGACACTCAGCATCCCTACTACTCCACTATATGTGAAAAAACTGATAGTCCCCTGGCAGGTAACGTATAGAGTGCACTTTAAAAATCCACCTTCCAGTGTACCTTGTTGATGTCATCTCTATATAAGGGTTTCCCTGCTGATGATGTCTTTTTATTCAGTTAGGAAAACACTCATTCAACATTGCCACTTTCATGATATGATACAGCTATTAAAATTACGTTTGTAAGTATATGGCTTAGAACCTGTATGTGCAATAGCTACTACCATTTACACTAAAGGTGACTCTTTTTCTCAACTATTCTTTTTAAATGTAATAATGGGTGTTGGTCTGAACTGGCATGAAATTATTTGTTTGTGGAGTCTGCAAATTGGCAAAAAAGTAACCACTGAAGAAAAATGAACAATGTAATGGACACACATTTTGTGTGTATTTACTAATTTTTTTTTTTTTACTGAACAAATGCATATTCATTGCTTTTTGTATTCTGTTGTCTATATTAACTAAATACCAGTCTTTCATCCCTTTTCCATCATTGCCATATCTTGTCCTCACGTTTCTCTCTTCTGCACTTTAGGGTTTGCTAACCCCTTACTTTTTTATGTCCTGTTTATTTGGAGTACTTAATGTCTTAGTGTTAAATAAAGGTTAGATATTTAACATGATTTCTGTTTTCTCTGTATGTTTCTTGATGTTTGGGTTTCAAGGTAATTTGCACTTGTTTTAATGCCCACTGTTCATCAATCACTATGGGCTGTTGCAAATTGGTCACATCAGCCGGGTTTCCATCCAAAGTTGCGAATTTAATTTGTGCAAAACTGGAATATGCATAAAAATTTGCCGAACAAGCATCGTTTTTTTTTTTTTTTTTCCCATCAACAAGTCACAAGAGAACAAATCGTCACTTCCTGATAAACTGGCACTTTAAATCACTGAGAAAAGGAGGAGAATATAATAATTTCCATATACAATAAATTAATTGTGCCTCAGAGCGAGAGCAGACGTAACAATAAATGCGGTCATTGCTTTTAGAGGTGGATGCCTGGTGTTTGGGAATGCAGTCATGTAAGACATTTCTGGGAGGCAATTATAACAGAAATAATTTGATGACAGACTTTGCTCAGGCATTTAAGAATGACCATAACAACATTTCAGATGCAGTGGAATGAGATCGGTCCGCTGGTTAGTCAGGTTTTGCCGTCCCATAGCGCAAAGTCATTACTTTTTTTGATGCACTTGGAGGAATTTAATCTCAAAATGCATTTCCATCAACCCTTTTTCGCACAAGTCTAAAACCACCTCAAGCGAGCGTAAAAAACTTTTTTTGCGAATTAAGGGATTTCTTTTAGAAATTTGGCGTTTCCATCACTCGATTCCCATGCGATACTTCAAAATGCTCATTAAAATAGGGTGATGGAAACATTGAAGTAGTCAAATAACAATGGAGATTTAAATGGTATATTCATTTGAGGTTACTATTAAGTATTTAATATTAAGAAACAATGTAAAACAAAATCTACTTAAGGCTCAGACACTAATTCAAGGTAGCTTTATTTTGTTAAAGTTCCAGAGCACTTTTAAGTCAAAATTAATGGAATATTTTATTCACCTTTACTTAAACCACTTGGTACTACGTTTGTTGTGGCATTATAAGTCAGTTACTAATACTAAATTGTAAACTTGCATGTATACACTTGCACACAAATACATGTTGAACCTTCTGTAAGTGAATTTTGTAAAGAAATCCGGATACTTGCAGCAGAAGGAGAGTTTTTTTTCTTCTTCTTTCTATGCCAGTATGTTCCTTCTGCTTGTATTCCTCCTTCCCTTTTGAACCCACCTACCATCCGGAGGAGGAAAAGCAAGATCTGGCCCCATCAACCTCCTGGATCTCACCCTCTCTCAAGGTGCTTTAAGTCCGCCACCTCCTTTTTTCGTTCTCCATCTTTGTATACCGTTGCTTCTGGAGTAGACTTTGCACACCTTGCACTTTGGGACTAACTGGGTGCAGCTGCTTTAATCACTCTGATTATTAACAAGTTGAGCTGAAGCTATTTGAAAGGACCTGACTTGACACATTTACCTGGACTAATTGGACTTCAATAAATCCCAATGCTGGGTGGTTCTTAATCCCCAAAACTGGACTTGCTTTGCACAATGCACTTTTCTGTCATTTTTCCTGTTTAAGCATGCTCACCTCACCAAAGAAATATGCTGTACACTGGGGTGGCTTATGTGTAAAGCATGTTTTATATTGTATGCATGGGTCTATTGATGGGTCATGTTTTCTCATGGTTAAAAAAGAAAAAACCTGTTTGCTTTATGCTGTATTGTACTATGCATGGTGAGCGCTCGCTTTTGCATGTGCTCAGCTTGTCACATTAAGGGAGATTGTTTACCTCATCTGCTTTTATTTCCTTGTTTTTATTTGCTCTTCACAATAGTTAGAGGTTACTGCATATACAGGGTGTAGCCAATTTTATTGCACCAATATCTTCACAAAATATTTTTGAGAGAATGTCACCAAGGTGCGAAATTATTTGTTGTTCATTCCTTCTCCACTAAATCATTTAATTGTATATCTGACAATTTTGTTTCCCACGATGCTTTTTTCTGCTTCACCACATTCTGCAGTTTTTGACATTTATTGTTTTATTGCATTCAGTTTAACTCTCCTTTTTAACATGTACTGGACCCTTTGCTTCATTCACAGAAAGAAACTCCCACTTTCCACCACAACCAAATGACTTGCTTTCCATCCAAATGACAATGTCATCCAAACTTCGTCTCTGGCCACGTGCTCCCTATGTGACCCAACCACCACGGCTTCCCACTGACCTCCCTCCCAGAACACCAAATGTGGTGTCAAACACACAGCTCCGATGTCTAGAGCAACACCAACAGCACCTTCATGAGATCCAGCAACGGCAGGAGAAACGTAATCGAGAAGACGAAAAAGAGGAGGAGCAAGCAAAGAATGAGAGCGAGCAGCAGGAGGAAGAACAGAGGAGAAATTTACTTGAGTTGCAACTTAAGCAGCAAGAGCAAGAACTAAAGCAGCGACAGCAGATCATGCAGTGGCAACAAGAACTTGAACAACAACAGCAGCAAAAACACAAGGTCCATACACCAGTTGACCTCTCTCCTTCATCAGGTCTCACCACCATCTATGAAACTGTGGAAACGAGTGACTCAGAAGACGAAAAGGACGAGGGACAAGGAGAGGTTGAGGAAGTAAAAGATAGAAGCTCCTTTAATGTGTGCCCTGGAGAAGACTTGCAAAGATGCACTGAAGAAAATGACTCTGCTAAACTTTTTTCACAATGCACAACACCTTCCCTAAAGTCTATTATTCAGGGTCCACAGAGAGAACTCCAGGAGATAGACCCTGCAGCAGACCAAGACGGTCCTTCTCCCTTGGGATCTCCTGAACGGCCTCCACCTCTGGAGTTTGACTGGGGCAAGAAAGTGGACATTGTCCAGCAGCTCATCAATCAGACATTACTGCTTGCAGGTGATGGTTGCTCGCCCCTTCTTCTGCTACCTGGAGGAGCAGGTGGGACACTCAGCCCCCTCGAAAGCAGCCTGTGGCCCAACTTGTTGCCACCTCTGACACCCCCTTCAGCCATTGTGACGTCTGTGAGCAGCTTCTCACCTGAGGCTCCAGGAAGCTCTGCTCAGGGTGAGTGGACCGTTGTAGAGCTGGAGACACATCACTGAGAAAAGTTGAATGAAATGCCTGCCAAATATGAACTTTTGGGCTCAAAAGACTTAAGATTAAGGTCCACCAGTAGGGAAGCGCCTGTTGTAGCATTAGATAATCTAGCAATCTTTTGAAAAAATCTTACTTCGAGATGTAGTCATGGATATGACTGGTTCATCCATTTTTCTTCTGCAGTACTTCAGCAAGTGTTGGAGTAGAAAATTGTGTGAACCTGAAACTGATACTGCAGAACAGTGTGCTGGACTACCACCATCTCATTCTTTGATTTTTCTTCATCCTGAGAGTTATTCTAGTGCTGCGACCATTCATTTCCACTCCCCACCCATCCAAAATCAATGGAACGCTATAGTCCATACTTTTATGCCAAATTGGTCAGCCATATCTGACCTGCCATCATGTCAAAAGGCCATTTCCTTAAGGTTTAATGTCTTGCTGGCTTGAACTACATACATTTATCTCTTAGTCATTGTTGAGCTCTCTACCCACAATGGAGGCAAGATGCCAACTCAATGACTGCAGCATATTAAAACAAAATGGGCTCCTTTCTCTGACTTCTCTGAGCAAAAGATCTGTAAAAAAAGATAAAGACTTGAGATAAATTGAAACGTGCAGGTTTACAAGTCAGATCAAGCAGGCATTTTTTTCTTGCACTATGCTGATTACAAAAAACAAACTTTAATTTGGCTCATGTGCAATTTAATAGCACAAAACGCTGTTATTGAACAGCCCATTGCTTGTGCATTCTACTGTTTGACACAAGATTTGCAGGATTAACTACAGAGTTAAGTAGAGTATTTTGAAGTAAATTTGCTGATTCGACAACTGTAGTTGTTCCAAATGAAATGTTTAATTCATTGAGTAATTGTGATAACTGTAAAACAGACAATATTACAATTTTTAAAAGCATGCACAGCTATCTAAAATTTTAAACTGGTTTGGTTTGAAGACCTTTTTTTATAATCCTTATCATAAAGAAGCTTGACACGTGACGTACAAAGTAATTTCCCCCCCCCCGCAAGTATATGCACTGCTGTAACATTTGAAAAATAGCTGGCACCAGAAACTTTGCTATTCTAGATTAATGTGTTACAGGGATTTTTAATTATATTTTTAATGACACAGGAAAAACTGTGCAGCTACATCAAATGATCCGCTTTACTGTGAACCTTCTGAACACTGTGCCTCCCTTACCTGTCCGAACTATATGATTAGTATCTATTTGAGAAACAAGGAGCAGCTCTCATAACTGCACTCATGCTGTTTAAATGACGTTTTCTGGTTTGCTGTGCCTGAGATTGACTCCCACGTTGGGCTGGAAGGACTCTTTGCTAAATAAGCACTCTCATACACTGTCACAATCTCCCAAATGTTTACTGTCCCTACCTTGGTTAGAGAAATTGGTTAGTCCTGTCTAGTATGAATGGAAAAAGTTTTTTATTTTTAAGTTCTCTGCATTGTTCAGTCTCTGTATATTTCCCTTCCTCCAAAAAAAAAGAAAAAAGTTCTGAATTATTGGAACACAGAAAGAATTACAAAAATGAAAATGGAATTCAATGGGTCACATCATGAGTAGGCCTATTATGTTCACCCAAATTTAACTTATACTTATTATGATAATAAAGCCAATGTTATATTGATGTTTGTGAGTCTGGTGAGGAGTTTTGTTTGTCACATATCTTGACTGAATGAATTGATTGATCTTGGCCCAGTGAAATGTTAAAACACAATTTGATTATTGGAGCCCCTATTATCTGTTTTGTCATATGTGATGGTACATGTTATTTTAAAGGGACAATGATAAAGTCTGTTTACTGAATTATGAAGAGAGATTACCATTTTAATTGTATTTGTACTGTACTGGTGTACTTCCTATTTGTCCATTGCTGTGAAGTAGTTTAGAGACTATATAGTACTGTGTTTGACACTGTAAAGGTAGGAGCATTTATTTAAAAACAACTTTTTTTAAAGAATATATCAAAGGAACCACTTTACATTATAATCAGGGAACACTGGGATTCCAGGTAGATTTTGACTATCACTGTATTTTGGCTTAACTACTGTTTTATAACTTGACATACAAATACCATACAGGGAAAGCTACGGTATAGACACAAACCAGCAGTAAAAAATGCACTGAAAATAACTATAGCTTTGATTGAGCTTGACATAAGAAGGAATACAACAGCATTATTAGTAATGCTCTACCCTCTCCACTGATCTTTACCATGTTTGCAAAGACACAACTGCTTCTGTGTGGTACATATTCCAGCTTTTGTTGTGTATATTTTTGTAATTTATTATTTTGAAAGGAAGGATTGTTTTATAGAGAAAACTAGGCAGTGGGCCTTAGCCGCTGGCAGGTTTTATATCTGGACTTTGTAAAAGACTACTTGGAGGGTCACTGTATTTTAATGTTTTCATGAAAATAAAGTTGGTTTGACATTTAATCTTGAACTTTTACTCCGTTTAATGAGTTTTCCATCACTGGTGTAAATTATTTGCTACATAACAAACCAACATGACTGAACAACACCAACAATAACAGCCATGACCATGTTTGAAAATTTTTAAAAATGTACAGGCGTCTGTAATCGCATCTGATTTCAACAAACCAAATGAATGAAGAATCCAGAATGGGTGAGGCCCTAAGCTAGCACCACCTCATGTTTTCATGCCAAATGTACCATCTGTTTCCTGAGACAGCAGCACCCCCAACAAGGCAGTCTGTGGAAGTGCAGGATGAAGGCTCCTCAGTTCCCAGACACAACAGCTGCTTGTACTGACCACAAGGAACTGAACACAGCAGCACCATACAAAACATACACACAATGAATTTTTTTATCTAGGTTTAACTGTTATTTCTAAGTTACATATTTACACATTTCTTAATAGTTGATCTCAAAATCTCTAATCAGACGAGTACTTATCTAGGCTTAGCTTCAGTTTTTGTTTGACTTATGGTAGCTTTTTGTGGAAAGCAGAAACTGTAGCTCCATCTTTTCCTATGAAACCGAAAGTAGTTAAAAGTACATTACCAATCAGTGATGTTCTCTGGATCAGGGTGCGTCTGGACCCACCGGACAATAGACCAAATCCTCTCTACTCTACTCTCTCTCTCAGTTTCTGTATTTTCTCCCTCGCACCTTCCTTCTCCATCCTTATCATCTGCTGCCTCAATGACATGCTCAAAGCACAGGAAGTAACTGGGAAGGTAGGAAATGGATGTTGTAAAGACGATGATATGGTATTATCCTATCAATTAGGGCTGTTCTTATTCTTACACTGTCATAATTGTTTCCCTCTGCATCTATCATGTGCTAAATGTTGTTTGGTCGAAAAATGATTACACTGCCCTGCATCCTATTTGTTGAACAAAATCCAATACTGGTTTCTTACTCATTTTGGGGAGCTGATTCTAAAAATAAAATTTTGCTCTAGCACATCAAACTTTTTCACTAAATATGGTGCATTTCATAGCATTTTTGCTTTCAATGACATGATTCCTAACGTCCTCTAAGCCTGGTCACAACTATTTGTTCAGTTCTCAGCCAATTTGCACATATTTGAGTCATTCAGAAGACATTATTTTATGCCTAATCCCGATTTCCAATTGTTCTACTATGCAGATTGTAAATTACATTACACATTTGAATACGTATTTTGTCATTAAAACTTTTGACTGATTTTATTTATTTGTTTATTTGTTGTTAAGTACATTTAAGCTGATATACATAGCTGATATATAATCTAAAAAAAGAGAAAAATCTGTATGTGATACAAGTTTTATTGATATCTTTGAGCTCAGTAGAACCAAAATGAGGTAATATTAGGCCTTTTTGTAGGGCTGTGTTATTAACTAATAATAAAAATAATAATGATTATTAGTATTAATAATAAATTATAAAATAGGACTCTCATTTTTTGCCTTTTTACAAGAAAGGGAAATCCCTTAAATTCTCTCTGACTAAACCTCATTTACAACTCTGCACTGTCATATGTCTGTCCTTCTCCTTCTCCCTCTATCTCTTGCTCCACATTCCAGCGCATACGTTTGTATAGGTCAGTACTGGCTGAGGCAAGAAAGGGGGTGGGGCAACAGTACCGGGAGATTGACAGCTTCATGTTGTCTATTTGACACTGGCCAATAGAGAAGTGTGAGATACTGTGAAAAAGATATATAGTAAAAAAAACTGCAATAAAGAAAACAATAATAATAGAAATAACCCAATGTGGATTCCCTGGGTATTTTATGACTGCATTTATACTAAATTCAGGCCTTTGAGAACCTTCCTTTTGTGCTAAACAAAAGATTCAGTATCTTCTGACTCAATCCTCACATTCATTTATAAATCTGCCTCTGTGATTTACAATTGGTTTGTACCTCAGTGGATCAGATTCCTCCAGTGTGAAGAAACTGAAGGAGGCGTACAGCAACACCAGCTGTTCCAGACGAGAACACAGTTGCTGAGAAAACTGCAAAAGCTGTGATGGGATACAAACAGTAAATATGTGGGTTCCTGCAGTTCGTGTTCACCTACAGTGCGGTGTAAGATGTGCAGAATAAATCTGCAAACCCATAATTCTGGAGGCAGTCTCGACTAAAACAACCATATATACAAGAGCAGATTTTTTTTTGTCAGATGGGTAACCTCAAAAAACATTTGACAAAAATATGTAAATGTTCTTTTTCTAGATCTAATTGCATCTTCATAAAAGCTGTGTTTGAAACTCATTTGCCTTGTTCAGCAAGTACTTAAGTTACTTTTCAATGGGAGAGATTTTTTCATCCATCCTTCTCTTATCCTGACAGGATGAAGAATTTTCCGCACCTTCAGCTGAGAAACACCTCTCATCACCGAACGAGGGCGCCATTGCATTGACTTCTGTGAACAACAGAAGTCCCCCTGAGGATATACAGTACCAATCTTCGGTGGAAGGCGCAGGACCATAAAATGTTCGTCCAATCATTTCATGAGGTCCGAATGCAATGATAGGATGTCCTACCTGCTTGTCAACTCATATATTTGCATACCTCTGCGGAGCCAATAGCTAGCATTTGGGGCGTGGCTACTGTCGCAGGCTGAGCCAGAGAGTGATCAGCATAGATATATACAGGTGCATCTCAATAAATTAGAATGTCGTGGAAAAGTTCATTTATTTCAGTAATTCAACTCAAATTGTGAAAATCGTGTATTAAAATTAAATTCATTGCACAGAGACTGAAGTAGTTTAAGTCTTTGTTTTTTTTTTAATTGTGATGATTTTGGCTCACATTACACAAAAACCCACCAATTCACTATCTCAACAATTAGAATACTTCATAAGGACCAATAAAAAAAACATTTTTAGTGAATGGGTGGCCTTCTGGAAAGTATGTTCATTTACTGTACATGTACTCAATACTTGGTAGGGGCTCCTTTTGCTTTAATTACTGCCTCAATTCGGCTTGGCATGGAGGTGATCAGTTTGTGGCACTGCTGAGGTGGTATGGAAGCCCAGGTTTCTTTGACAGTGGCCTTCAGCTCATCTGCATTTTTTGGTCTCGTTTCTCAATTTCCTCTTGACAATACCCCATAGATTCATAGGGTTCAGGTCTGGTGAGTTTGCTGGCCAGTCAAGCCCACCAACACCATGGTAATGTAACCAACTTTTGGTGCTTTTGGCAGTGTGGGCAGGTGCAAATCCTGCTGGAAAATGAAATCAGCATCTTCAAAAAGCTGGTCAGCAGAAGGAAGCATGAAGTGCTCCAAAATTTCTTGGTAAACAGGTGCAGTGACGTTGGTTTTCAAAAAAACAAAATGGACCAACACCAGCAAATGACATTGCACCCCAAATCATCACGACTGTGGAAACTTAACACTGGACTTAAAACAACTTGGGCTATGAGCTTCTCCACCCTTCCTCCAGAATCTAGGACCTTGGTTTCCAAACGAAATACAAAACTTGCTTCATCTGAAAAGAGGAACCTTTTTGGGGGGGGGGGGGGGGGACCACCTGGGCCAAACAGTCAATCTCTTCTCCTAGCCCAGGTAAGACGCCTCTGACGTTTGTGGTTCAGGAGTGGCTTAACAAGAGGTATACGACAACTGTAGACAAATTCCTTGACAAGTCTGTGTGTGTTGGCTCTTGATGCCTTGACCCCAGCCCATTCCTTGTGAAGTTCACTCAAATTCTTGAATCGATTTGACAATCCTCATAAGGCTGCGGTTATCCCTTTTGCTGGTACACCTTTTCCTACCACACTTTTTCCTTACACTCAACTTTCTATGAATATGCTTGAATACAGCACTCTGTGAACAGCCAGCTTCTTTGGCAATGATTTTTTGTGGCTTACTCTCCTTGTGAAGGGTGTCAATGATTGTCTTCTGGACAACTGTCAGATCAGCAGAATTCCGCATGATTGTGTAGCCTAGTGAACCAAACCCAAACTGAGAGACCATTTTGAAGGCTCAGGAAAACTTTGCAGGTGTTTTGAGCTGATTAGATGATTGGCATGTCACCATATTCTAATTTGTGAGATAGTGAATTGGTGGGTTTTTGTTAAATGTGAGCCAAAATCATCACAAAGAACCAAAGACTAAACTCCTTCAGTCTGTGTGCATTGAATTTATTTAATACACGAGTTTTCACAATTTGAGTTGAATTACTGAAATAAATGAACTTTTCCACGACATTCTAATTTATTGAGATGCACCTGTACATATCTATGGTGTTCAGTGGAAAAATAAATTCTGATTCCTTTTTAGAAGTGCAAGCCAAACTTCTGACTTGCTAGAATACACGAGACAAAAAACGGGGTTAAACAAGTGTAGACATTAGCAGTGATTTTACAAGATCGAGGGGTTTGATGGAATGTTTGGGTTTTTTTTTTTTTTTTTTTTTTTTTTTTTTCCAAAATTTATTTCCAGCAGGTAAGCTAAATCAGTAACACAGCATTCCCTGATATGTTGGACCTTATATTAAAATTATCCTACTTTTACCAGTTGAGACATCCCTTCACTTTATAGACCCGTAAGAGCTGTGTTTGTGATGTTTGAGTTGCAGATGCATGATGCACGAAAGGGGCGTTTGCAAAGGTTGTTTGAAAACATGCTTTATTTTTGTAGTTCCGCTAGGAGACAATAGTGCAGAACCTTTTTTTTAGTTGTGTGGCAAAAAACTCAAATCTTGCGCTCCGGTCAGTATTGTTGCAGCCTCTCAAGATATTAGTAGTTTAAACCGTGTGTATTAATAATATGAAGAATATGAATAGTTTTAAATTGCCTTAAAAATTAATTCACATACGTTTTAACAAATCCTTCATCAACTTTGTAAAATTTTGCACTAATCTTAAGGCAGGGGGGAACTATTCATGAAGCCGGATTAGCTGGCTAGTCAGGTAAGTTTCAGTTTAGTTTGTGCCAACTCTGGGTTTTAGGTTTCATGAAAGTGGTTTGGCTTTTAGCGGAGTTCATTGCCATAGTAACTGCAGAAGTCCTGCACATATCACATGAGAGAAGTAAAACATTTTCACCGGAAGGTCCAGAGATTTTGAGGAAAAATTTCCAGTTTAAGCTAAATTAATTAAATATTACATATAATTTTGTAGTAAAACGTAAAGTTTCAATTACTTTATTGGTGCACATATAATTATGTGTTGGAATTACGACATAAAGCTCTGATTGTAATCTTGCAACATTATAAGAGTGTTCCATATCACGTAATCAAAAGTATACACACACACACTTGCGGTCTTCACGTCCACTTGAACACTTGGGAACAAAAAGACAAGTGGTAAGTGGAAAGCCTTGTAGATTTAAGTTTGATTTCATGGGGTCTTTAAGAGAAAATAAAGACGGTCGCACACAATGAAAGTAGTAAGTATCACATTTAAAGGTGTCATATAATGCTTTTTTAAAGATCATTATTTGGTATATTTGGTGCTACACAGAATTATGTTTGACACGCTTACCGTTCAAAAAACACCTTATTTTTAAAATTAGTACATATTGTAGCGGTCCTCTATGCCACGCCTTCTTCAAACGCTCGTTTCTACAATCAAGTCTCCGCCTTCCGACAAGCGCCAGTCTGCTCTGATTGGCCAGCGACCCAGTGCATTGTGATTGGCCGAACAACGCAAGCACTCGTCGCAAATGTAACGCCCCTTACCATAATCATCTTTCAAAATAAATGTAAAGACAGAGCCCGAAAAAGGGAACAGAGTCGCGTGACAGACACAATAATGAATATGTGTTTGCAGTACACAAGACACGGTTAAGACAGCTGAAGACACTGTGATGTGTCTATCTCTCTCTCTTCCGCGCGGCCTGCCGCTCTCTCCTCGCACTCACCGCCTCCTTGCTCCTTTTCTTCCATAGCACACACACCCCACTCTCACACACACACACATGCACACACACGATGCGCAAAACTCCGTATTTGAACAGTCATTAGCAAATACTTAAACTATTAAGAAACATACTTACAGTAGCTGATTCGGAATAAGCGCCAGATTGTCATAGCAAAGTCCGAATTACCTCCTCTCCTAGGTTCACGAAAACGGTCGTCCATAAAATGCATTGCTGCTCTGTTGTAAGTAATCTTAAAGATTTCTAAATGCATTTACTTTCGGAAGGCCAAATAAAGTGCATTTTGCTTTCGCCTAGAAACACACAGAATCTCCCTGACATGGCTGCTTCAACACTAACTGCGGTTACTGAAAACCACGCCTTCTTTCTTTGCGTGCACATTTGGGGCGGCATTATGCAAATATGCGCAACATTAGTGAGGTAGAGATCGTCGGTTGTGCGTTGTTAGATACGAGACGTCTTCGTCCGCCCCAGGTGGCGGGCCAGAGTATTAACATTTGAGTTAAAGAACTTCTCTTGGTTTAAGCCTTTGTTTTTGCAACTTCAGGGATCCTTATCTTGACCACACACTAATGGCATTGTAAAAACTACACATTACGAGACTAAGGAAATACTTGATCCCCAATCGCCTCATATGACCCCTTTAAGATGTTTACAATATAAGTCTTAGTTTTTAGTAAATTTGATATTAGCTGAATTTAAATACTTTTAAATACTTAAGGTAACACGTTTTATTTTAAAAACACAAATTTGTTAACCGCATATATTTTGCAGTGCGAATCAACAGTTTGAAATGATGTCTGCCACGAGAGAGTGATGAAACCAAATTCATTTGCTTGTGGACACAATGCGAGGTCACGTGACCCGCAGGAGCGCGCAACCGGCATACTGGCTGCGTCCACGACGCTCGCGCCCGGGGATAGTGAACGACCCTCCCGCGCGAGCAATCATCTCTGGCGGAGTCACACAGAGGCGAGGGGCGAGCGGCGAGCGGCGAGCGGCGAGCGGCGACGGTATCTTTTACAGCGGAGCGGATTGTTGTATTATTCACCGGCTGTGAATGTGAACTTCTCGGGCCTCGGTTGATGATGAGAACGCAGATAAACTGAATATAGGCGTTCGTGTTTTTGGGTGATGAATTGAGAAGAAAAGCTGAACTCTTTTGACCAGTTACCCTGCCTAGTGCGGTACGTTACATGTATGCAGCTGTATCGAGCTCCACCAGAAGAACTATTCCAGGACGCGATCATGGAAAAATACACGCGACTTTCCTGCGAGCTGTCGATATGCCAGATTATAGTTTGAATGAACGTTGTCGTTTATATTGCTAATTCTTTTATGTCATCATGTTTTACATGCAGTGGTTTTATTTTGAATTGAAGGAAAGCGTATAATAGCTTAGGTTATGTCCAGATGACAACCTGCATCTGGTCTGACAGTGATGCAACAGCATTTATTACATGCACAGAGTTTTGATAAGCTGTTCAAGCGCTGCTGGATCTTAAACTGTTGCATTGAGAGCCGACAGAAGAATAGGATCTCTTTGTCGTCGATTTCTGAGAATCTAGGAAGAAGGGGAACGACAATTTGGGTGTCCTGACACAAACGACAATCCAGATACAGCAATGGCAAATGACTCCATTCAAGTAAGTTGAGTGCTGGTTACGGAACAAACCCAGCTAGTCAGTTCCTAAAACCTCCCACGTGTTTTATTATACTGAAAGAATCGCATGGATTTAGGAGACAGACAATAGAGTTGCTTTTTAAGACCCAACAGATGCATTCACTTTTCTTTAACAAGCCCACCTGAATCTCTAAAGTGCTGGAGCCTCCCATCCACCCTTCATCTAAGGGGTCATTTCTCTTCCATTATGGTGTAAAGGGACATTTTTGGTGGTTAAACACAGCCAAAGTGATCGGTTTGTACACTGATATAATGCAATTCCTCTGGAAAGCCCTGTTGAGCGTGATAGCTTGAGTTAAAACCTGCTCTGTGTTAAACACCAATATTTATGTTTTTTCTAACACTCATCATGGTGGTTTGCCAGAAAATTGTTCGTATGAAGTCTTATTGAACTTAAGGTCAACAAAGTTTAGGCCTTGTATAGATAACTTTCTTTTTTATAACTTTCTGGACCATGTTAATGGGTTCAGATGATCTTCTTAAAAAGAACATTATTTTGTGACTTATTCGCCTTTCTGAAACGTGTAGATTTTTACAAGGCTCATGTCTTAAAAAGCGAGGTGTGCTCTGATTGGCCAGCATCCAGTGTTGGATTGCTGCAATTCCTCAGCGTGTGATGGAATGTGTACCGCCGCTTACCATACTGTGATGCTTGTGGCAACCACATGTGATGACCCCGGACTGGATTTTGCTTCGTCCACGGTGAAAGCCGATCTTGCGATCCACAGCGCGAAGTTGATGTATTTCATTAGTGACCAGCACGGATCAGCTCCAGGTATTGACGAAGCAGATATTGTCCTCTTTTAAACAAAGTAGTTTCGCTTTCACAAATGAAGCACACAGCGCCTTCACAACATGGAGGCGGCGCCACAATACTAAAGTGAGAATAAAAGTTACGCCTTCTTCTTTCTTTGTGTGAACATTTGGGCGGCGTTATGCAAATCTTCCCAACATAGTGACGTAGACATGTGGGGACATGTTAGAACGAGCCATTTTAGGTAAGCATGGCTGACTCTGAACTTTTATAAAGAATAACTCTTGTATTGAGACTTTAGTCTTTGCAACTTTGGAGATCTTCTTTATGAACCAAGAGCTTGTTACACTTCAAAGAGAAAGGAAAAATTTGAATCGCATCATAGGACCCCTTTAAAGAACAGGTTTATCTGTCTGTCTATTTATTGTCAATTAAATATAAGCCAGCACACTTGTGTTATGTAACACGGGCACATATGCTGACCAGATTATTTGGGAAAATACCATAAGCAGTTTAAAACACATTTATGTATAACAAAAAGCTTTAATGTATAGCACCATTAACTGGACTAGTTATAGTCAATATATCAGCCAGGCTGATTGATTCACCAATATTTGGTCATTTTCAGCAGATTAACTGAACAATCATCTTCACTGGTTAACAGAAGGGTTGTAATTTTTCTCCCTTGTAATTTTTAAAATCTGTCACATTTTGTAAAATTTTCTGTTTTCAATTCTTTTTTATTTTTTGAATTGAGTATTATGTACAGTACATTTTCTGCAGTAAAAAAATGATTCATTTGCAGATTTTACATTTAGCTTTAAAGGGATATTTCACCCCAAAATGAACATTCTTTTATATGAAGGTTTACTCACCTTCATATTATTCCAAACCTGTATGACTTATTTTCTTCTGCGTAACACAAAAGAATGTTGGTAACCAAACACTATTGGCATCATTGACTTCAATTGTATGGACAAAAAACACTGAAGCGTTTCTCAAAATATCTTCTTTTGTGTTCCACAGAAGAAAGTAAATTGCACAGGTTTATAACAAGATGAGGGTGAATTAAAGATGACAACATGTTCAACTTTATTGAATTTCAATTAAAAATAATTGACAATTTGCTAGATTTTGAAACTGACACAAGTGAGAACCCTTAATCGAATTAATTGGTTATTTGATTAATCTGCTGAAACTGACCACATGATACTAGCCACCAGTGTTTTCCCAGTTCAAACCTTTCTGTATATTTGAAGATGTACAAGGTGATATTGCTGAATGTGACTGTTTGTTGCCAGAAGTGACCACATACTTGCAGGCAGCATGGAAAACACCTACAAAGTGGCAGTCATACACAAATTCTAATGAAGTGTCTCTCCTACACAGTTACAATTAGCAATGTGGAGATAGCCTCACACTAGGGTGACCATACGGGCCATTTTAATGGGACGCGTCCTTGCCAGAATTTCTATATTGCCTAAAATATCCAGGTTTTGGCTGTTTGCACTGTGCAGATCGATTGTTGTATGACATTCACGAGAGCTATAGAGAGCAGAGCAGATGGCTCCTTATGCTTTTGAATCGCTCTTGCGGTACTTTGGTGTCATACAACGATCGGTGCGCAGCTTCAAGTCAAACGAACGAACAAAAACGTGTGCGTATTTGCATCGCTTTGATCGTTCTCTGTAGATCTCACCTTCTCGCGCACCACGATTGGTCGATTATATACAATACCTGCATATTATTGGTCAAACTACTTTGGATGTTTTAGGCAATATAAAAATCCTGGCCAGGACATGTCCTGTATGAACGGCACATATGGCCACCCTACCTCACACACACACTCACACTCCTGTCCACACATAGGATGACTAAGCAGGAACAGTCATCAGAAATGTGAATGCGATTATGTCAGCAACTAAAGCCTAGTTCACACTACACGACTTAAAACGTGGGCAGACCGCTGTGCTGTTAAGACTATATGACTTGCTGTCTGTCTTGAAGTCATTGTGGTGTTCATATTACGTGACACTTCGTAAATGATCCGCAACAGGGGGTCACACACTACACGAGCTGACAACAACTGTCACTCAACGACTCTACATGGTCCCCAAACCACATTTTGTCATGAAAACACATGCGAGAAGTTGAACGGGAATGACGCGAAACAAAAAGTGAAACAGGAGTTGTTTATTTGAAAATGGCCGTCGGAAAGAATTTAGTGCTGCAAGGTGTTTGTGCAATGATCTGTTGTGAAAACATTTGCTTCATTTCTTGCATCCAAACTTTTCTTAAAGCCGCGTTGCTGCTGCTGTTTTTCTTCCGCTGACCTCAACCCATGCCTTGCTCTCTCATTGGCAGTAACTCGTCGCGACACCTGACACCACATGATGTCGAGTCGGTCGACCCGTCCAGATATTTAACATGCTAGATATTCGTTTGGCATCGGCGAGGCGTCTTTGATGCGTTGTTGAGTAGTTCACACATAAAGATTGCCGAGCACTGATCTGATTTTTCCCGATCACAGTCCGACCTGTCGGCGAGCTCGTTAACTTGCAAATCGGGCTTAAAATCCTGTAGTGTGAACTAGGCATAAATGACAACAGCTGGTTCACATGATGAGCGTAATATTTTTGGTTTGTTTAGAGCACCATCAAGTTTCAAATTCATAGATGCAATGATCTTTCTTATTCTCAAAGCAGGAGATTCTGCACACCGATGTATCTCACAGCCTCCTCGCTGACATAAACTAACAATTGATTTACTCATAGATTACTAGTTCACAGATGGAGCTGACAGAACTTAATGTTTTGTGCTAGGCTAGTATGTTCTTTAAAGCCTTATCCCTGTGAACAGTTGTCCTGTTGTGTATCTGTGTGTTTTGATGCACTTGTATGTGGCTTTATAGAATTAGGTACACGGTGTACCTACTTGGATTCATTTTGTGTCAGAAGAAGTTGGCAGTTCATTTTATCTAGTAAGCAGTTTTAGTGCATTGAACACTTCCGGTTGAAGGAGTAGTTCATTCAGAAATGGAATTTGTCATCTTTTTTTCAACCTAATGTCATTACATTTATGATTTTTATTTTTTCATAAATGTATATCCTTCTTTCTGGTAAGTTGTGTTTGTGTTAAGTTACTAAGTTAAGCTTGAGATCTGGATCAGTCTGATTCATGAGCAAATCTTTTGGATTAGCTTTGTGAATAGTGGTTGACCGATATATCGGCAAGGCCGATATTTATTTTTTTTTTTAAATATCGGCATCGGCCGATAAGTTTTCCTGTTTGGCCGATGCGTGTTATTTTGACGGCACGATGGACTTTTTTTTTTGACGGCGCTGAGAATGGCAGCTCCTGGGCACACAGTGCTCACATTCTCCCTCTTGTTCGTTGTTGTCGTTAACAGTTCTGTCTAAATACGGACAGAAGTCTGTCTAATAATCAGATAGAATGGTTAAACAAAGGAATTAAAATATATACAAAAAAGTATTATAACGATTGCTTTTATATTATAAGTAATAGAAAGGCAAATATTATAATACTTTCTTGTTTGCTGTCAGCATTCAGCAAATATGCATTTAAATAATTTGAACAAATCTTTGAATGTCTAATAAACATCCAATTTAAAAAACCTTGCAAAGTTAGTCGGATCCAGTTGTGAGATCTTGTGAAGTGTGTATGTGACCTGCATGATCGCGTGTTCTCTCCGTGACGGTCGGGCCGTGTGAATTGAATGCTGACAGGTGTAGAGTTCAGCTTCACTGGAGACGCGCAATCAACAAACTTTAATCTCGTGACTGATTTCAAATTATGCTGAGCTTTATGCATTTGCCCACCTCTGTCATATTCATGTAATTTCCACTGTGTACTGTATGTAAAATTAGTGTTACCTTGTCTTTATTTGAAAAAAATATGATTAATGCACACAAACATCCCAGAATACTGAGTGCCCTGTTGGATACAGTGTTTACTTCCTTTTTAATTATATTTTTATTAAAATATTTATTTATTTGTGAAAAATAATTTGTCATCTAAAGTATAAGTATGTTTATTTAACACATTTATTTTTTTAATCAATTTTCAAATGATTTCAAATTTCTTAAGTATTAAAATACATAAAATTAAATTGGCCATCGGCCACCCTGCTTTCCACGATATTGGCATCAGTATCGGCTGTCAAAAAACCAATATCGGTCGACCACTATTTGTGAACCAAATCCACTAATAACAATGCTTGTGAACTAATTGTATGCTACTGTGTTCTTCTTTAAAACTGATAACTCCGTTTTCTTATTTATTTATTTATTTTTTGCAATAAGGTTCCTAAAAGGTGATTTTTTGGCGCAGCGCCATAAAGAATCATTTTGGTATCCCCAAAAAACCTTTTAGCGAACAATTCTTAAAAGAACCATGATTTTCTTATTTTAAAGAACATTTTTAATAATCCAAAGAAGCTTTTTCCGCTATAAAGAAAGTTTTGTTCTTCATGGAATCATCAATGCTAATATAGAACCTTTATTTTTTTAAGAGTGGTAATAAAGACTTTGTGTTATGTTGGTTCTGATTTTTTAGTGTAGTTAACATTTGGATTTGATTTGGTGAGGATGCTCAAAGATGAGCCTGCCAAGAGCATACTTGTCAGTATCTTGTGTGCTTTTCTGTTGGCCAGAAAAGTTATTGCTGAGATCTGATTGGCTGTGGTGAGTTTGGCTGATGGTCCAGTTTTGGGGGGGGGGATCAGGAGGGCATGAGACTGATGCTCAGGCATAATGGAGTCCATTGTGTTACCACAGCTCCAGATCGTATTCACCATTGACTTCATGTTGTGCTCTTTCGCCACACCCTCACCCTATTTACTGACCCCTGCTAGTGTGTGTGCTGACGACTCGCTGCTGTCATGTTGTGTTGGCCTCCTGGCGCAGTTTTAAGTCATTGTTTAAGCCTCAGAATGGGCTAACTTGTATACATCAGTGCATCGCTGCACTTCCACTATCTCCAGTGACGAGAATACCAGTGTATTCCTGCCTTTAAGCTGATCAACAGCTGGTTTAATACTCTGACAGGAGGTTTAGAAACTTGATCGCTTCCCTCCCCATTTTTCCCCAAGTGTAAAACAGCTGCATTTTCTCATGACCTCATAAAGGCAAACTCTGGCCATGTGTTCCATAGCCTTGTTTCCATTGCAGCTCCTCCCCTCTGTGACATCATCAGTTCTGTTGCCATGATGAGTTCTGCTCATTATCCAGCATTCTGTAGTATTAGAGCAGCTTGCATAACTGTTCTATAATCCATTACTAAAACCAAGCTTCCATTATTTAAATGCATTGGGCTAGTTCTTCATACATTGATCTTGATGTAAAGTACTCAGTTACTTAGTAAATGCTCTCTGTCTCTTTCCTTCAATTTATCTAATTGTTCATTGTGGTTTAATTGCTTGATTTGTTAATCAGGATGAAATGTCACTAATGTGCACTATCAAACTTTGTCCTCTATGTGTGTGTTTTAAATTAAAGTTCTATCAGTATGTTAATCTCCGATTTTTATAAAGCACTTAAAAACCACAGTTTCCTGGTTCAATGCAGGAATTTCAATTTGACTTGCCCCGTGAAATCATTTATTTGGAAGCCATCCTGTTAATACATCCCAAAGCGATGAATATTTAATGCTGTGAAAGCTAGCATACTCTGCAGAAAGACACATCCTCCCCTCCCATCCACACTGCCCTGTTGCTCTTTGTCTGCGAGAGCATGCAACAGTTAGGGTGTTGTAAACTGAACCGCAGGGTGTAGTAGCCGTTGTAATATCTCTCTCTCTCTGCTTCTGTCTCTCTCTCTTCCCCCCTTCCTCTTTGTGAAACACCAGCTGCTCTGCTTCTCCCCTCTTTACTCCAAAATTCCCCCTCTCTTGTCTGTCTCTCCCTTTATCATACAGTTCAGGCTCTCATCACAGTGATCCCCCGGCTCTCTTAATTTTCCAGCTCAATTAGATTCAGCCATCTCTTTTGAGATCGGTGCTTTTAAGAATAAGCTGAATTGAGCCTGATTAGGGGTTTTTCCTGTTTATGTGTCCATCAAAATATCTCATGTAGCTTCAGGATGACTGTGGTTCACCATGATTGTGTTTGTGTTTAAGTTAGAACTTAGAAAATTGAGAAAACTTCAAATATTTCACTACCTCACTATGATTCATTTACTTTATTTTCACAATACACTATTAGTTTTTTTATCCCATATTCCTCTCCCTCACCCATAAGCAGAGTTGGGTATAACGCGTTACACAGTAACGCAGTACTGTATTCTAATTACTTTTTCTGGTAACGCAGTAATGTAACGCATTACTTTTTAAATTTGTGTAATTTGATTACAGTTACTAAAGTAAATATAGGCCTAATTACGTTACTTTACAAATGTAGTGTTAAGAAAAAATCTATATTTATATGCCTTTTAAAATCACGTTTTGCGCGGGGTCGACGGAGGCGCCGGTGCGATCACTTGCATTTTTTCATGATAACAGCGAAAAGAACTTAAAATGCTCCGCCATTTTTGGTCGTACAAACAAGTGTAATACATCATTTGAATCTGTGAAGGGTCTACTTTTATTTATGTACACTCACAATATCAACAAAAGATTGTGCTTTGGTAAAATAATGAAAGCAAACAGGATGCGCTTTCTGCCGTCTCATTCTCCGCAAACGTCTTTCTGAAACGTGTCACTAAAATGAACCAAAACCCAGCGAATACTGGACACACAGGCATGAGAGATATATCTATGGAAAGCTTGAAATGTCTACTTTTAAATGAAGTAAGTATTATCTAAAACAAATGTTCTCTGATGAAATAATCCGTATGAAACCAATGTGAGGTCCAGTCTTTCCCGTCTGAAGTCATTATCTGTAATGTGATCACGCCCCCGCGCAGCGCGCGGTATTCATACAGTAATCATCCACGTGAGACGCGCAAGCCTGTAAACTCCCACATCACCTCATAAACAAAGAATCAAGATTCATTTTTAGCATTCAAATATGCACTTCAGTAAAGTTCATCAATACGGTTTTCAAATGTTATCAGAACCGTTATCAATTTATTAAAGTTTTTTCTGTCTTTAATGCTCACACAGTTAAACACAGCCAGCATACATACACTCAGCAAGCAATGTTGTATATAAAACACTGTATAGGCACATTTAAAGATACATTTTTCAATGTTAGGCAGGTTTATACTAAGAATGTTAAGTTTTAGAAATGGATTAAATCTTTAAGTCAAGTTGCTGTTTTCATACCTTTGTAATATTTTTCAGTCAATATTAAATTACTGAAAGAACTACAATTTTCACTTTGAAGTGTATTTTTTTAGGTTTGATATGTTTTCAAAGTAAAGTAATTAGTAATCTGATTACTTTTTACATGCAGTAATCAGTAATGTAATCAAATTACAATTTTCAAGTAGTAATCAGTAATTTGTAATCTATTACTTTTTTTGAGTAACTTACCCAACACTGCATACAGGTATATGATCATTGAATATTTACATGTGTATGAGGATAACTAAGGATCACTAAGAAAAATTTGTTACTTGAAATATTAACATATAATATATATATATTATTTCAAGTAACGTTTTTTTTTAGTTATCCTGATAATAACCCTGATCTATATATGTTATAATATATTTATAAATAAATGTGACTGGTGAAAATATATTTTTGTTGACACTAGAACAACCAACAAATAATTTATTCGGTATTGAATGTCAATAATAGCTGAAAAATTATACACTATAGTGTTACTCTGTGGCATCTAGGATTAATGTTTGCTTGCAGACTAGTTAACAGTCTCTCACAATTTCAAAAACCTTTTCTTTTTTTATCCAGCAAGATACCAGTACTTCGGAAACATATTTAAATGAGAATGTGCAACAATAATATTCAGTACATGACAGAAAAAAAAGCATGCAAATCTTAACCAGGACATGATCAATGAATGTAAGCTAAAGAGACAAAATAGGGACAATAGGGCAAGTAACCGTTCCATCAGATGGCCTAAAACTCTCCCCGGGTCATCGGGACATCCATTGTTTACCACAGACTATTTAGCACATGGCTGATCTAGTGCCTACAAATAAAATAATTTAATGATAGCACATTAGACCTACACAGTGAATACTAATTATCAAAGACATATCATATCATATTTGAAAACCGCAAAATGATCATTATACATTAACAAAGCTGCTAATAGATTTTGGAACTGTTACACAAGCAGTTTATGCAAATATTTGTTTTATATATTTGGTGAGGAGAAATGCCTTCCTGTAGTCACTGCAGTCACACCTCAGTTGAGTGTGCAAGAGAATGTTTTATTTAACAAGGTTACATTTAGATGATTGCCATTCCCAGGAGACCTTTTGTAGCTTTGTTCAGTACAGTAGTTTGGTTATTTATTTGTCCTTTTCTGTTTCTGTTCCTTATAAAAGTAATTTACTGTACCTGTCAAGACCACAGATTTTCTATTTCACTGTAAAAGTGCTAACTGAGAAGCAACATTTTTGAAAATGCTTGTTAGTAATGTTATGTGAAGGAAAAGCTTTACTTCTTTTTCGTCTGTCACTTTAGAAAGGAGGATGTGCACATGCCTTCCTGTGTTTGTGTACATTGACCACGTGTGTGCGCGCGCGTGTGTATGTGTGTGTGTGCACATATGGGTGTGCACTTCATGTGTGTATTTGAGAAAGAGAAAACTTCTCCAGGTCATTTATTCTCAGCCCAGTCCCCTGACTCTGGGTGGGTCTAGTGTTTTACAGGCTACTTAGTCTACATAATGCTGTGTCTGTGTGAGATACACTCTTTCAACAATTCCATCATTTATCCCATCTAAAATGACCTTTAAAAAAAGCGATAAACCACAGCCATAAATAATCCACTCCAGGAAGAAATTGACAGATTACCTAATTTACACACACATGCTGCATAGAGATAATAAGAGACATGCATTGCAGTACAATAACGGAGACATATATGCCTTTGTTTTGTTGATCATATTCTTTATTCACCAATAGGATCGGTTGGTTTGCACAAGGAAGACTTGTGCTTTATGCAAATACATTATTAACATTCAGTGCAGTTCAAACAGTTTTATTCCTCTTCCTGGTTATTTTTAGACATTTATCTGGCATGCATACTCTCAGATGGATTTGATCAGCTCTGGCGGTTTGAATGCACCTTGTTATAAGTCACAAATGTGAGACATTGGGAGTGGTCACAGACAGGTGTTTGCACACTAGTTTCCAGGACAACTGCTGCCATAGCAACCATGATTAGTGATGTCACAGGATACCGTCTCACAGGAGGGTGGTAGAACAAAGCTCTTTAATTAGCTCTGTCCATTAATTAGGGGAACTCTAGTTGTAATAAATAATCAACAGTGGCTCTTGGAATTTGAAACTTTGGAGTAAAAAAAGATAGAAATAAACTTTTAAAGTAGTTAATATACATCAGTCATTCGAGCATTCATCTTTTTTTCCAAGTATATGTTGTACTTGTGATATTATGCTATACATATATTTTTTTCTCCCAAAAATTCCAAGAGCAGTTGTGCATCTAGACTAAGAGAAAATAAAAATGCCTTCAAAAACAGGAAGCAGCTAAAATAAGGAATGTTTATTTTTAAATAATGCAAAACATGGTTGTGTATATGGGTGATAAATTTTCGCCACTGTCATACCAGCAAAACATTGAATAATAATAATTTACCTAAAATGTACCTAAAATAAAATTAAACTTTTTTTTGGACCCTTTGTATGCTCTTTTTGAATGTTGTTTTGAAAGAGTTACGTTTGAACATTGCTGTAGCTATACATAGTTTTGACCCAAGCTCTTGCTCATTGAAGACTGGTGGCAGTAGATCCACACACTCATATACAGCTCAAAGAGGCTCTCTATGGTCATTTTTTTGGTAACCAGTCCTGATGAATTCGAATAGGACCATGTTTAATCTGCCACCCTCTCAAACATCTGATGTTTGCAGTGTGAAATTTGTTGACTGAGCCAAGCCAAATGGGTTGTGTAAGTGTATCTCTATGCGATTGAAGATTTACTCATGCTTTGAAAAAGAAACCGCCTCAGTTCCATCATCATCATCATCAAGTCAGCCCACATCTTGGCTTGTGATAGGAGCCCAGCCAAGAAAAGCGGTGTGAGGAACAGTGCTCAGAACAGATGATAAGTGACTCCTGGTGCAAGTTTTCACCATTTCTGTAAACCCTGAACTTGTTCCAAACCAGTATGACCTTTTTGTATCCATATAATTGAAGTCAATTTCTTCAAAATATCTTAAATGTGTCAGGTTTGGAACGACATGAAGATGAATGTTTTTGGGTGAACTATCTCCTTAAAGACTATTTCCTACAGGGCTTAAGAACATGTTAAACAATAATCTGTACATATACTAAACTACCTATACTGTTTTCCCAACAGCTGTAGGAAAATTTCTATGTATTTTTTTATTTCTTTTTATTCTTATCTTATTCTTATTCTGATCTTATTCTTATCATTTTAATATGTGGTGCTGCAGAAAAAAACAACTGTCCTCTGAATTGTGTACAGCAGAACAGGGCCGCCTCTCACCCACTAACCCTGGACTGATCTTCCCTCAGATCTTTCCCTTGCAGTTCAAGGAGACCCGATGTGGTGAGGATGCCCTTGATCTCACACCCACTTCCTGGACACTTCAGATTCTCTCACTTCCTTCATATTATTTTTGTAAAATAAAAGCCTCTCAAATGGCAATAGCTGGCAGTTAACTTTGGGCTCATATATTGACTGCATGATAATCAGTTTAGGAAGCTATTATTATCTAGTTTTTTAAAATGATTTTATTACGAGTGTAATCCACTAAGGCACAATGATATCTCAGTCTGAGAGTTTGAGTGAGTACAATAGAGATTTTAAGAAGGCTTTTTCCTAACGATGCCACAATGAAACTATTCATCTGAACTCAGTGTGCACTCACACACACACTATTCATTTCAACCCATAATGAACACACTGAAAACCTATGGCGAACTTCACAATGACCTCCTAAGGAACTCTTTGCCTCTGCATGTGCGCACACACACACACACATTCAATGCCTATCAGCATCATCTGTTAACACATGAAAAAGCCATTAGTTTGGGAAATAATCAATTCGACCTATCACACTGTCAGAATATGATCTTGCTCCAAATCTCCATGGATCTGGATATGTCTAGATATAGTCCTGTGTTTGTGGGTGGCTGTCTCTATTCATCAATCTGACACTAAACACTAACGCTCACCATGCGAGAATGTCAAGAATGCTCCAGATGTGTCTGTGTGTGTGTTTTTTTATCGTAAGGGTCCCACCACAAGCTTTGGCTTGGGACATTTATCTTCTGTTTACGTTTAAAAAAAAAAAATATATAATATATAAGTAATATAGATATCTTCCCTTCCCTCCCAGTTTTTTATGGATGAGCCGCTGAGGTCAACTAGTTTACCTAGAGATTTTTCAAATTTTTTAGTATGTTAGTTTTTAGTCCAGAATAGTAAACTTTAAAAAATTATAAAGTCTATATTTTTGTGCTCTGTATAGCTGTTTTTGAATAGGAGACTATGTCTGATCTAAATGCCTCTTAAAAAACAGATCAGGGTCAGTGAATTATACATACTCCTTAAAGCCGTGATGAAACGTAGGTAGTGGCAGATCTTTTTTCTTATTGCGACATACTTTAGAGTAACATATTATTGAAAATAGAAAAAAAAAGGTTATTGGAAAAAATGGGATGGGGACTTGGTTCTATCCACTGTTTGATTGTCTGGGGGGGGGTGGGGGGGGGGGCATCAAATTTCAGCTTGCAGTAGATTGAAAAGAAAGGGGTGATTTCAGCACTAAATGATTGCAAGTCATATAATCAAATATATATAATTTCCCTCACTTTTTATCTCAGTTTTCTCAGTTTCTCTGTCTCTCTTGTGTACTTATTCTTTATTTCTCTCCCTCTCTAAAGTTCATGTCATCTTTAATTAGTAAACATTGTTCAAATGTTCAAGCTACAGATGAAATGGGGATAAATGAATCCAGAGCTCATGACTGGGCAGAGAGAGAGAACGAGACAGAAGGAAGGACAGTCATTTGGCCTCAGGGCTTTGACTGAGCTCAGAATTGCTAGCATTCTCACGAGCCACAGCAGCTGAATAGAGCTCCCTCTGTGTGTGTGTGTGTGTGTGTGTGTGTGTGTGTGTGTGTGTGTTTGAGTAAGCCTGACCTGACAATGAGCACTGCTCGGTTATAGTTTGGGCTGAACAGCACAAGAGCTCATATTAGGGTTGTCTTGGCAACTTTCTTCAAGTGCTGTTCAGAGGTGCACGGTTTTATGCCTGTCACTCCATTATCATAAATGTTCATTCATGACACTTATGTGCTTTCTTATGAGGAAAAAGTGGTGAAAAAACATCACCTGACAGTCCAAAAGTAGCTTCAGTGTATACTGGCAGTGACAACTTTGTTGATTATAAGGCATCAAGCATCTCTCAAGATCAAGGGTTTGGGTTCAGTTCATAGGGAAAACACTAACTAATAAATATGTACATTTTACATACACATTAATTTGCTTTAGATAAAGACATCTGCCAAATGCATATGTAAATGTTGAATGGGGAGTAAGTATAAGTATTTGCATAACAGAGTTTGCAAACAGGATAGGCATGTTTCTGTTATTGATTTAGTGTGTTTCGTTTTGGAAGCTTGTTTAGGGATTTTAAACAAGGCACACTGAATTTGGGGGTTGTGGGTAATAATTAATATCCCCATTTATGCATACTGTATGCTATGATTTATTAATCAATTCTATACTATGTAGGCTATGATTCATTTAATCAGTACACGTTCCCTGTGAGTTGAACCTATGGCCATGAAGTCGCTGGTACAGTGCTCAACCAGTTGTTGTTGCAACAATCCAATGAATATGAACATCAATCGTGTGTATTGTAATTTAGGACACACAAATGGGCTTTTTACACTTTTTACAATAGTTAACACTGGGTCATTATAAACCCCCAGGTAAAAGGAATCCTAGGTTATCTTGCTTCAAGTTTCACACTGCTCATACTTTACCTGGGGTTAACAATTAATTGTGGGTATTCATATGCTGACGTTTCACACTGTTCATTCCTAAACCCTTGATTTATATTCATATTTACATATTTGTAATGTTTTATGTTTTTAATATTTGTAATATTTTATATTTACTTATTTGTAATATGTTTTTCCTGAATGGACATTTTAGACTATAAAGGTAAGAATGTAACAGTCTCTTTGTTACTCAAATTTACATGCTTTCACATGTGAACTTCAAACAGTTGTTTATACAACACATAGTGTTTCTGTGAATGAAGTGTGTGAATATGAGGCACACAATTGGTTGTCGGTTGCTAATTATCTAGTCGTAACATTCTAACATCGCATCATTTCAAACTGTACAAGTTTGACACCACAATGTGGAGTTAGTGCTAACCATGCTCCCGAGCAAGGGTTTCGTAACCCTGGGTAAAAAGCAGTGCTAGCCTCACTGTTAAATGTTAAAGGAACACTCTACTATTTTTGAAAATAGGCTCATTTTCCAACTCCCCTAGAGTTAAACAGTTGAGTTTTACCGTTTTCAAATCCATTCAGCCGATCTCCGGGTCTGGCGGTAGCACTTTTAGCTGCAGCTTAGCATAGATCATTGAATCTAATTAGACCGTTAGCATCTCGCTCAAAAATGACCAAAGAGTTTCTATATTTTTCCTATTTAAAACTTGACTCTTCTGTAGTTACATCGTGTACTAAGACCGACGGAAAATGAAAAGTTGCGATTTTCTAGGCCGATATGGCTAGGAACTATACTCTGTACCATGGGTGCAGCAGGCGCAATGATATTACGCAGAGCCTGAAAATAGTCCCCAGCTAGGTAACTATAATTAGCCTATTTTCAGGCACTGCGTAATAGGGTTGGGTACCGAAACCTGGTACCAATATGGCACCGGTACCTATGTAACCGGTATGTACTAGAACCGAATCTGAACACAGATTTCGGTGCCATGCCTGAGCGATCGATTGAAATATTTGTCCTCTGGTTCTCCGAAACGGACGTAAGAAACATCATTGCGGCACCGCATGAGAAAAATAATTTTCGGACTGAGAAAATGCACGTGAACTCAAGTCGGAAAGCTCTAATAATACAAATCCAACACATCTTTGTAGTAACGAGAGTGTCCATGTTGTTTTCACATCCCGAATTAAAAGCACAACTCGGGAAATGAAGCATCGAGGAGCACGTGAATGCAGTAATTAGACTTGCTCTGATGGCAGCAGGTAGCCTTCCGTTAACTAAGCTAAACATGCTTAAATTAAAATGCCTAAAGCTAAACCTCCCTTGTATTCACATTTCTAAACCTGTTGTCCAACAAAATAGAACATTATAACCTTTTTACTCCACAACACCAGTCAAATGCTTCCTTTTGTGATCTGATGAGGCTTCTTGTCATAGAATGAGGCAGAAAATATGTTCCATATGCTACTTTAAAAAGAATACATCGATTAGCAATATATTATAAATTAGGGTGACCATACGTGCTCTTTTCTCCGGACATGTCCTCTTTTTGGACCTACAAAAATGCGTCCGGCCGGGATTTCTTAATTGCCCAAAATGTCCGGGATTCGGCTGTTTTCTTAATCCCGCTCCCGCTGAATCTCTGACCATTGCCGCCTGCTCCCGCAACATGCGTTTCGCTCCCACGATTTTCGTGTCCACTCCTTTAAACATACTAATATTGTATATAATTTTCGCGCATCAGGGAGCCGCTCTCAGGATGTGGTGTATTTAAATATTTTTGAATGAGCGTTTGCGCTGTTTACTTTCACTTTCGATTTCGCGATCACACGCACTCTGTGTAAAGGGAGAACATCTTACAAGTTCAGATATTTGTCAGTGAGCTCAGGATTTGTTGAGCAGCAAATACTCCAGCATGATCTGTCAGTCATCTCTCCTTACTCTCCACCCGTGATCAGTCAAATCTGACTCCTGCAACTCTTGTTGGATGCAGGGTTGCCAAGTCCGCGTTTTTTTTTCTCCCACAGAATTGGGCTACTTTTAAACTGTTGCCGTAGGTTGATTTTTCCCTGTGGGTTAAAGGTTTGAAATATTGTATAAATTGCATTTGACTGAATGCTTGTATTGAAACATTTTGCATTCTACCTATGATAAACTTTCATGGACTTTTACATTAACTGTTCCCTCCTGGTAGAATTACCTGCCCAGCTCAATCCAAGCAGCAGAGTCCTTAATATTTTCAAGAAACGGCTAAAAACATATCTCTTCCATCTTTATTTGACCCTCTACTCTAGCACTCTCTATTCATGGTGGCTGAGGTGGGGGGGGGGCTTCTAATATTACTCTTTTTTTTTTTATTAAACAACTTGACATTTGCACTCTCTATTCGATTTCTTATTCTAATGGCATCCATCTGTTTGGGGAATTTTTAATTATTTATTTATTTATTTCAGGCACTGTTTAGGCACCGGAACTGTTTTAAAAGTATCAATTTGGCACCGGTATCAAAAAAAAAAAAACGATACCCAACCCTACTGCGTAATATCATTGCGCCTGCTGCACCCATGGTACGGCAGCAAAGTTCCTTGATTTTTACGCCAGAATAAGAGTATAGTTCCTAGCCATATCGGCCTAGAAAATCGCAACTTTTCTTTTTCCGTCAGTCTTAGTACACGATGCATCTATAGAAGAGTCCAGTTTTAAATAGGAAAAATAATGAAACTCTTTGGTCATTTTTGAGCGAGATGCTAACGGTCTAATCAGATTCATTGATCTATGCTAAGCTACAGCTAAAAAAGCTATCGCCAGACCCGGCGATCGGCTGAATGGATTCGAAAACGGTAAAACTCAACTGTTTAACTCTAGGGGAGTTGGAAATTGAGCCTATTTTCAAAAATAGTGGAGTGTTCCTTTAAAAGCAGCGTTTACAACGACAATAACCTGGGGTTAAGCGCTATGTGAAAAGACCTAAACAGTGTTATTTGAAGTTTACTGGACAGCATATGATGTAAAAGTTACCCTGCTTTTTCATTATCTTCCTTCTTGCACCTTTTCATAACTGTTACGTCCTAGGACGTATTTGATTTTTTTTTCTTGCTCTCTCTCTCTCTCTCTCTACCTCCCTGGAAGGCGGTAATGGCGGCCACCTGTATTCAATAATTGATTGTCAATCCTGGAGGATGAGATGGAGCAGTGGGAATTTAAGCTGCATTTTTCCCCATTGAACATGTGATTGTGTGTGCATGGAAGCTGCTTTGTGAGAGTTTCTCTATATACCCCAGGAGTGTTTATTGTCTACTGATTGTACTTTGTTACAAGAGAGTTGTGTTAACCCTCCTGTTGTTGCAATTGACATCTCTACTACTACAAGAAGACTTATCTTTGTTTGTAAGTTAATATCTTTTGTTTCTGATTCTTTATTATGTGTTTATTTTGTTAATTTGGAAAGGGGTTGGTAGTAGAGAGGGGGTGTCATTTTCTTTTTGATCTTGTTTTCTCCTGTTTATGTTAGTAAGGTAGTTAGTGTATTTGGTGGTTTTTGTTTTCTTTTGTAGCTTAGTTAGTTTTTCTCTTTATTAGCTAGATGGGTTATGTTTATTGTTTTGGCCTGAGCCCCCTCTAGAAGCTTTGAACCCACCTGCATTTGAAAATAAATTACTTTTGATGCTCTCACACAACACCACTTACCATTCTGTTACGTGCCCTTTTTCTCTCCTGGACTTAATACGGGAATGTAACCATAACCCTTAAATGCTGGTTCTCATTTTTTGTTTGTCTTTCTATTTTCCTCCTTTTTCAGAATTTATTTCCCAACACTTCTTACTTATTAGATTCTGGGTAAAGTGTCGTATGATTATTAAAGGATTAGTTCACAGGAAAATATGCAGCAAACTGACACAAAACCTTCATTTTACTATAACCTTGTCTTTATTTCTTTACTTTGACTTTACTTTATTTGTCCCTTTAAGGGAAATTTGTTTTGGGCAGTACAGGTGAAGCTGCATAACGAGATTCCCACATCAGTAACATAACACAGTCGTGTCCGTTGAGCTCGAGTTTAACAGCCTTGTAGCCAAAGGAACAAAATATATATATTTTTTTTAGTGGTTGTATCTAGACCTTGGAGGACGAAAACATCAACCAGATGGAAGTACTTCGAATTCTGAATAAAGCACATGAGAAGGGTCCAGAGAGCCATTTTCCTTGCTGGTTTAAAAATAATTGTTAAATATAGACTGAAGATTGGGGTAAACCCCCAGACCAATCACTTTCATTGCTGTACGCACCAAACGGTTCAGCTGAGGTCTAAGAGTAACTGTCAAATTTCTGAACCAGGCTTCTATACCATACAGAAAGATGGATTCAATACAGGCATGATAAAACGGCAACATGACCCTCTGAGCAACTCCAAAACGTCTGAGCCTCCATAAAAAGTACATTTTTTGTTGCACCTTTCGACACCGATTATCCACATGCACCTCTCATGAAAATGTATTATCAATAAGCAAACCTAAGTATTTGTATGAAGCAACCTGTCTAATGGGCTCGTTGTTAATCATGATAGGTGAGTGGTTGCCTACTAATTTGGGATCTTCCTGTGTCCTCAGTTACTGTCAGTGACATACTTGTTCTGTTTCAATGATGATAGTGATCTTTGTGTTGCGTCTCAGTGCAACTGCTCGCATCTATTACTCTGTACTATGCAACACGCATGACTGAAAAGAGTTTAGATCGACTTGCTGTTGAAGTGAAGTTGAGGGGTGGGGCTTAGTCACGCTTACTCTCACTGTCTTAATCTGTCGCTTTGCTTTTTTCTTCTTCCTGCAGCTCACCCCCACATCGCTTCCGTTTTTCGCCTTTCTTTAGTCGAAGGGGAAGTTGTCTCTGTTTTGAAGTGGGTTTGATAAAGAGGGTCTCGGCGGGGGGATGTACTGACCGCCGCTCCAGAGGGAGATTTTATTAGCAGTCTTTATCCCGGCCAGGTGGGCAGATGCAGGGAGATAGAGGGTGTGACATGGCTAACGAGGGGGGAAGACATACATCCCTCACAGAGCAGCACAACAACGACAACAACATCACCCATCCAGAGACTTCAGCTACACCACAAGGGGTAGGCCTGTTAAAGACAGCCCAAAATTTGGGGTGTTTGTGTAAAGCGTTCTCTAGAATAAAGTTTTAGAATTGACACTACAATGCAGATAATTTTCATTGAGTTCATATTCAGTGTACTATAGCTGCAGTAGTGTGAAATGTGTTGTGCAAGAATGCAAATTGTTGTGCATAAACAAATTAGTTTGTTTAAAGAAATGTATTGTGACCATAATCTTTTATAAATGTATTATATTATGTTACATAAATAATATGAAATAATTAAATATCTGAACCAATTTTACAGGAAAGGTTAATTTTTAAAAATTATTACATTTTTCATGCTTTTTTCAAAAGTATTAATCAAATGCAGCCGCTGCAATACTTCACGGCACCCATTTGCATCCTTTAAAAAACAGAACAAAGGTAATTTTTCTTTTTATTAAAGAAATTTACTGTGAATATAATGTGTTATAAATTACATTATATTATATAAATAAATATTATTTGTATGTAAAAATAAGTATAAATCATTAGATGCCACTGTGAATCCATTTAATAGCAGGAAAACTGGAAAATGATATAATATAAAAATATCAATACCATTTATAACTATAATAATGCTTTACTTTATTTTATAAATATATATATTGCATTGCAAAATATTAATGAACTTTATCATGTTTTATAAATTAAATTAAGTTACTTTTACAAATTATTTACATTTCTTTTTGAATATATTGATAAAAAAAGCAGTGCCGCAATATTTTACTTGTCAATTTGTACTTTCTTAAAAAAACAGATGTTTTTATTACCATCTTTGGCTTTCTAGTTTTCATTTGTTCCTGTCTATTTCCCCCTCTTTCTTTTTTTCTCTTCTAGGGGTTCAACTGTTCTTATGTGGACCGACTTTTGTTTTCTTTGTGGGCCGTGTCCTCCCTCCTTCCCTCTCCTAACATTTGATTTCTTTGCGAGTTTCATCCCGTCATTTCCTCTCATCCCCCTCTTCCTCTTCTGACTCTCCCTTGTGCTTTTCTGTCATTGTTTATGCTCTTCCTCTGTCTGACACTTCATATTCTGTCTTACTCTCTCGTAGGTCTTTTGTAGTCTTTTGTTAGAGTTGATGCATGTGAGCTGCCCCACCAAACTGGCCTTAGATGTTGTCTCAGTTGAGATGTGATGACTTGCATTCGAATGGAATGGTCGAAAGGATGTTGTGGTTGTAGGCTTAAACCATTGTTGCTGAAACCATATCACTGTAACCACAGCAATTAGCTCTGATGTTGTGTCACAGAAAGAATCCCACAGAAGAGTTTTTAGGGTTATTATTGCTGTCACCTGTTACTACTGTCAGCCTCTGGGTGCCAGGACTTTTTATGTTGGAGATGTGTTAGGAATTATTTTTGGTCCAAGTTTGATTGCAGTTTTGATATTTGTTTAAGGAGACATATTATGCCCCTTTTTACAATATGTAATATAAGTCTCTGGTGTCCCCAGAATGTTTCTGTAAAGTTTCAGCTCAAAATACTCCACAGATCATTTATTATATCATTTTGAAAATGCCTATTTTGAGTGGAAGCAGAAACACACTGTTTTTTGGGCCTGTCTCTTTAAATGCAAATGAGCTGTTGCTCCCCGCCCCCTTTTCCAGAATAGAGCTGCGCCTTTACAGCTTGGACCTGCTAAAAACATCTGTTTTGGTTCTGATTATCATGTTTATTGCACTGAAATCATGCGTTTTAAACCATATTAGTTTAAACTTCTGATATACGGTTTTCTGACCGCACACATCCGAAGCACACGGACAGAAAGCGGCTGTCACAGCATGTGAGTACTAAACTAAGTTCACATTAGCACACAAGTTTACGTTAAAAACACACACGAGTTTTTTTTTTTTTTTTTTTCACAAAACAGTCGCGTTATGTCTAGTGAAGGTAAACGCTGCGGAAATAAATTGCATGCTATATTTTAGATCTGATGTGGCCAAGCAGCAATTATACATGTAAATAATCAATAAATCCACTGCGTCTTGCCTCTTTCTCTTTTTTTGTTTTTCTCTGAGGCTGGGACTCTAAATAGTGTTCTGTGCTCGTCAGTGCAGTCAAAGACAGAACAGTTAGCATGTTTTGCTCAAACTTTCGCCATGGCATTACACCGTTATCGCTTGCGAAATCAAAATGACAGCGCCGTGGGTGGAAACGTGCAAATTAAGGGGCGGTAATATTATAATGAGATCCCTTTGTAATGTCACTAGGGGAGCGAAATCAGACGCCCTCGTTTTTTCAGACGCTTGCAGAAAAAAACTCCCCAACACCAAGTTACTGGGTTAATCTTTTTCAAGTTTCATTGGTTGGTAGATGCACTGGGGACCTGATTATAGCACTTAAAACCTGGAAAAGTCAGATTTTCATGATATGTCACCTCATGGTTGTTTAAATATACTATGTACATATTTAGACACATTTGAACCAGATTCTGGCATAAAAAACAAACTGATAATAAATTTCCTGAAAAATGGAAGATAAAATTCTATACTACTTTTTTTCTGAATAAAAAATATTGACTAAAATCTGTATTTTAAATCCTATAAGAAGTGTATTTTAAAATCATAGCATATTCATTTTGAGATTTTCTAAAGATTACATTTAACAGTGTTAGAAATGATTAGTACTAAATTATTAGTATTTTCTAAATATGAACTCTGCAGTGTAAGTAGCGTCAATCATCCATGAAATATAAAAAGAATTAAAATCTGAGCATCATGCACAATTAAATATAAAATCGGCCAACGGAAAAAAACAAAAAAAAACAATATGGTAATGATTTATTGTATATCTCTATCTCTGTTTTGTTGTAAATTATCACATTTGACGTTTTAGGTCTTCAACATGGTAACCAAATTCTTTCACCCACTGGTCATAAAGAAAGTACTATTTATAGCGGTAAGATTGAGACCATTGAGGATTGACGCTTCCTGGACAAAGATTACGTCTGATTCCAGACAAGCCCCCATTTTTAATGCAGATGAAGAAATTAATACTTTTAATCAGTAAGGATGAATTTAATAGATCAAAAGTGACAGTAAAGACAGGTTTTACAAAAGATTTCTGTTTCAAATAAATGCTGTTCTTTTGAACTGTCTATTCATCAAAGAATCCTGATTGTTTCAGCTTTCACAAAACTATTAAGCATCACAAATGATAACAATAAATGTTATAAATCTTGCCAACCCCAAACCTCTGACTGTAAATATAAAGACAGATTAATTTACATGCATTACCATTTTGTTACTTGTCTAAACTAAAACCTAGTGTAAGTTGGTCCTGTTGTAATAGGCTGTTTTGATGCCAGTGAGTCAGAAATCTTTCTCACACACTCATTGCTTCTGTTACTGTAAATGACTCGTGTTTTTTATGCAAGGTAAACTTTACTGCAACAGTCTAGTCATTGTGAGCTAGTTTATCTGAGGCTGAATCTCTGCCAGTGTTGAAACTGTGTTTTTTCAATTATCCGCATCAGCCTCAGGCTCTCTGTGTTCATTTGTTTTTATCAGATAGCAGTTTAATCACACTATCTGTCACACCCCAGGACTGTTTTCATTCCCTTGTGCTCTGTGTGACCTAATTTCTGTCTCCTGTTGATTGTGTCATTATGCTCAGGTGTGTCTCGTCTATTATCGTCATTAAAGTTCCCCATATAAGTTGCATTCTGTTCAGTGTTTGGTTGTCTGGTCTCATCGATGTGTACGTGCGTTTTATGCCTTCTTTCTATGGATTACCCCATGTGGATTATTAAAGACTGTGTATCATTATCTTCTTCATCTTCGTGCATTCCCTCATGAACCACACTGTGACAGAAGACCAGACCTTACAAAAGTTAAACGGCGTGTTCCCCCTCTGGAGAGCCAGAGCCCGCCGCGACTGACGAGTCATCGCCATTGATAGCAACAGAGCTGAGGATCACCGTGGATCCAGAGCCTGCAACGTCAGAACAGGTGCGAGAGCTGGCAACAGAGCTCGCCATGGTGGAGAGCGCTATGAACAGTGAGAGTGTGGAGGGAAGCTCCGCCCACTGCATCATGGCTGAGGGTGAGCAGCGCTCTATGGACTGTAATGAGGAACATAAACAGGTTTGGGGTACGGAAAGTATTCAGACCCCCTTAAATTTTTCACTCTTTGTTATATTGCAGCCATTTGCTAAAATCATTTAAGTTCATTTTTTTTCCTCATTAATGTACACACAGCACCCCCTATTGACAGAAAAACACAGAATTGTTGACATTTTTGCAGATTTATTAAAAAAGAAAAACTGAAATATCACATGGTCCTAAGTATTCAGACCCTTTGCTCAGTATTTAGTAGAAGCACCCTTTTGATCTAATACAGCCATGAGTCTTTTGGGAAAGATGCAACAAGTTTTCACACCTGGATTTGGGGATCCTATGCCAGTCCTCCTTGCAGATCCTCTTCCAGTTCTGTCAGGTTGGATGGTAAACGTTGGTGGACAGCCATTTTTAGGTCTCTCCAGAGATGCTCAATTGGGTTTAAGTCAGGGCTCTGGCTGGGCCATTCAAGAACAGTCACAGAGTTGTTGTGAAGCCACTGCTTCGTTATTTTAGCTGTGTGCTTAGGGTCATTGTCAAGTTGGAAGGTGAACCTTCAGCCCAGTCTGAGGTCCTGAGCACTCCGGAGAAGGTTTTCGTCCAGGATATCCCTGTACTTGGCTCGATTATCTTGCCCTCGATTGCAAACAAAGTAGTCCTGTCACTGCAGCTGAAAAACACCCCCACAGCATGATGCTGCTACCACCATGCTTTACTGTTGGGACTGTATTGGACAGGTGTTGAGCAGTGCCTGGTTTTCTCCACACCTACCGCTTAGAATTAAGCCAAAAGTTCTATCTTGGTCTCATCAGACCAGAGAATCTTATTACTCACCATCTTGGAGTCCTCCATGCGGGCTTTCATGGGTCTTGCACTGAGGAGAGGCTTCCGTAGGGACACTCTGCCATAAAGCCCCGACTGGTGAGGGCTGCAGTGATGGTTGACTTTCTACAACTTTCTCCCATCTCCCGCCTGCATCTCTGGAGCTCAGCCACAGTGATCTTTGGGTTCTTCTTACCTCTCTCACCAAGGCTCTTCTCCCCCGATAGCTCAGTTTGACGGACGGCCAGCTCTAGGAAGGGTTCGGGTCGTCCCAAACGTCTTCCATTAAGGATTATGGAGGCCACTGTGCCTCTTAGGAACCTTAAGTGCAGCGAAATTTTTTTTGTAACCTTGGCCAGAACTGTGCCTTGCCACAATTCTGTCTCTTGAGCTCTTCAGGCAGGTCGTTTGACCTCATGATTCTCATTTGCTCTTACATGCACTGTGAGCTGTAAGGTCTTTATAGACAGGTGTGTGGCTTTCCTAAAAAAGTCCAATCAGTATAATCAAACACAAATGGACTCAAATGAAAGTGTAGAACCATCTCAAAGATGATCAGAAGAAACGGACAGCACCCGAGTTAAATATATGAGTGCCACAGCAAAGGGTCTGAATACTTAGGACCATGTGATATTTAAATTTTTCTTTTTTAATAAATCTGCAAAAAAATTCAACAATTCTGTGTTTTTCTGTCAAAATGGGGTGCTGGGTGTACATTAATGAGGGAAAAAAAAATTAACTTAAATGATTTAACAAATGGCTGCAATATAAACAAAGAGTGAAAAATTTAAGGGGTTCTTAATACTTTCCGTACCAATGGATATGTACGACCAGCCCCCTCTCTCTATTGCCATCATTGCGCTCTCTGTCACGGTCTGTCTGCCTGGAACTATATGTCTGTCTGGATTTCCCACGCACCCTCCCTCTCTTGCCTTCTCCTGTCATCTCTGGTTCTCCATCGCCACTGCTGTCACCTGTCAGCCCCTCTGCTCACCCTCAGCCCACCATCTGTGTGCTGGATTCACCACGGGTCTGCCAATCTGCATTGGCGTTGTGGCTGGAGGATCTCTTGTCTCCGTCTCCAGCCACTGAGTTCTGGACTCCGCCTTGGCCCTTCGACCCAGCGGCTCCACCACGGCTCCTAGCTCCCTCCTCTCCACCGAGGCCCGGCAGTCCACTAGCTCCGCCGAGCTCCCTCGTCCCTCCGAACCAATTCCTATCAAGCTTAAAATTTTCATGTTGGTTTTCAATATTACTTTTACTATTTTGAAAGTTACGAACAATAGAAAACTAAGTCATACAGATGTCAAGTCACCTTTATTTTTATAGTGCTTTTAACAATACAGATTGTCAAAGAAACTGAACAGCATTAATTAGGAAAATAGTGTCAAAAATGCAAAATGACAATAGTAAACACTCATTTTTTCAGTTAAAGTCAGTTCATCATTGATTTCAGTGATGTCAACATCCAGCTCAGTTTAAATAATATCTTTGCAATCCTGTCAACAATATCGCTGGAAATGAAGTGTCCCCGACTAAGCAAACCAGAGGCGACATAGCTGCTGGCCAGGAACCAAATAACCTCATCCCCCCGGTGACAGAACGTGGAGAGAAAAAACATTGGGAGAAAACTCGAATCGGGCTCAGTCGGGGGGCGCAAGTTCTCCTCTGGCATTCCAAGACTGATCAATGCCCAGCGCGAAACATGTCGTGCGAAAAGTTTTCGAAATACTATCTAAATGATCACGTATCAAACAGCGGATGTCATGAATTAATATTAACCAGACACCAGGATTCATATGATGCATTCAGCAACTTTACAGGGCAATAGTGTGGCCCGTCAGTCTATGTTGTTTTCAGGGTTGGAGCATATGAGGGGTTGGCATCATCTCTTCTCAGGGTGTTCTGGATCCAGACTGAAGCTTGTGTACCCAACTCCTAGTTACCCACGGGATGTGTAATCCGTGGCAAAGAAAGAGAAACACTACAAAAATAAGGCTAGCTAGCTGCTGTTCAACCAAGCAAAATGATTTGGTTTAAGCCCAAACTACGAATAATATATGGGCATTTGATTGTGATATAATCTGCATTGAAAAAGATGTATGAAGATGCTTCTAAATATTGAATGCTTGGCAAAGAGATGCGGGTGCCTTTAATCTAGAGAGCTGTGTATTGAACCTCTCTCCCTCTCCTCGCTTTCTCCTACTCTCTCTTGCCTTCGACTGGTATCAGGAAAGGGACTAATTTCCATGTTTGTTGGTTTTTGGTTCCAATTCCTTACAACACAGGAAAGCCTCTACCGCCTGGTCTTAGTGAGAGCCTACTCTTGATCTTGATCCTACGCGTATAGACCCACGATAATCGTTCACAGTTCATTTTGCGACTTAGGGACGTGATGGTATTGTAGCGTTCGGTAGATAAGCTGGACTTATGTTCGGTGGTATCGCAGGAAGCTTTAACCCATTAATCGGGCTTATAGGCAAGTAATATACTAGTTTTTCGGTAACGCCGTACGGAACTGAAACGGTTAGCTAGTGAAGAGACTTTAAAATTGGGGTAATATGACAATATTTTCTTGACCTGGTAAGGACTCTAGCGCTGCATTTTGGACTACCTGTAGCTATTGAAGATTTAGGACAACCACCTAGCAGTGCATTACAATAGTCCAGCCTAGAGGTCATGAATGCATGAACTAGCTTTTCTGCATCAGAAACGGTATTCATGTGTCTCTGTTCGTTTCGTAACTTGGCAATTTTTCTAAGATGGAAGAATGCTGTTTTTGGAACATGGGAAATATGATTTTCAAAAGGACCCAGTTGCTATCTAATATAACACCAGATTTTTGACTGTAGAGGAAGTAACACCCGTGCATCCCTCAGCGGATATAGTTGCAACATTGCTAAGATTCCACGAGTTACTTCGGCTACTGCTTTTTGGTACAATAAGTAATATCTCTCTCTTATCTGAATTTAATAGGAGAAAAATATTGGTCATCCAATCTTTTACATTTTTAACACACTCCGTTAGCGTAGATAATTTAGAAGTTTCATCGGGTCTTGTTGAGATATATAGTTGAGTAACATCAGCATAACAGTGGAAACTAATCCCGTATTTCCTAATAATAGTACCAAGTGGCAACATGTATATCGAAAATAGCAGAGGCCCTAGGACAGATCCTTGTGGCACTCCAAACTTTACTGGTGATAATTGAGATGACACCCCATTTAAATGAACAAAATGGTAGCAATCAGACAGGTAGGATCTAAACCATCTTACAGCCTGCCCTCGAATACCTGTATAGTTTTTTTAATTGATCTAGGTGTATGTCATGATCTATACTGTCGAACACAGCACTAAGATCAAGTAAAACAAGCAATGATATGCAGCCTTGGTCTGACGCAAGAAGAAAGTCATTTGTAATTTAACAACCGTGCAGTTCTGTGCTATTGTGTGGGCCTGAACAACACTCGACCTTGAACTCTGCATAGAGATCATTTTTTTGCAGAGAAAGAGCACAATTGAGCAGACCACAATTTTCTAAATTTACTAGACAATAATAAGGAAAGCTAGAGATGGGTCTGTTAATTTGCCAAGCACTAGGATCTAGTTGTGGTTTCTAATAAGAGGCTTAATGACGCCAGCTGAATGTTTTTGGGACGTGCCTAGTTAGTCTCTAGACACGATGAGTACGTGTACCAATCAATAAGGTGACGGAAGCTCACATCTCGTCTATTTTCGGCTACACATCGGCCTACATCACTCGGTCTACGTGAGGTATTCTCGCTCGTTGTATGCTTCTTACCTCCAATCTAGTTGCATGGTTGGTTTAGATGCAGTGATTCAGATTTCGTTAGGGTTGTAGCCTTCCTTCGTCCGACCTCCGCTCCTCTACTATACGTAAGCACGGCACTTTATCTTTTGGTGCGATGATATGAAAGCTAAAGTGAGTATATGTCCCACGGGCCCGGTTGCGATTAGTGCGGGCTGCTTCTGCGGCCTACGGGTGGCACTCGCCTTATCCCCCACTTTGTTTCTACATTTGTTATTGTTTTTCTGATGTTATCTATTTTATCAGTGTAGAAATTCATAAAGTAGCACGAGGCTCGTCATAGCGACTAGCGCGCGTGTTGTAACACTTTCGGTGAGGGCTGAATATTCTTTTTAGATCGGGTGGCGTCTGGTTATTTGTTAATCTAGCCACAGTGCTATGTCCTAATAATTTGTGGATATATTGCTCTGCACCTACCTGGCAGCCGCTTTTAGGCCTTGGCTTGCTCCTCCTCGACTAGGCATGGAAACTTTCTTTGCTACTGTTTGCAACAGCCATTCTACCTAAATCCCCTGTCACTTCTTTAAGTTAGTTTTGCTTTAGGGTCCTATTTGAGGCGATACAAACCGAGACTTAACTCGCCCGTTTTTCTCTTGACTCCCCTCGAGCGACGAACCAAGTGAGGGAGTTACTAGTTGTACCATGGCCGAAAGGATACTTGAGTTTTCTCCTAACCATTTCAGAGAAGTAATAGTCGCCTCCATTTGGTACACAGAGAAGTTTGAGATAAATAAGGCAGGGTTATTGTGAATCTGTCTTTGGGAGAGGAGAACCAAAGTTCTGCCCCGCTTCCCACGCTTGGCCGGACGAAACGCAGAGGACTTAGGTAAAGACTAGTAAGCCTAATTACGAACGAAATGCCAAGATACCAGGGAAATGGGTCACGCGAACCCGGCCGCGCACCCTATACATTAATCATGGCGGTAGTGAGGTGCCTCTCATATCTCTATTATAAGGAAGACTCAAATTCCTGCGATATGAACTTAAATCTTTAGCCCGTATGATGTAAACGATGAGGAGGCAGGTGTGACGGTCTCTTGGCTGGACGAGTCCAATAAAGTCAACGTTGGATAAAAAAAACTATGCTAACTCCTGGCCCAAGGCTCTATCTCGTGCAACTAAGTCCGGAGTGCGGATACGTAGTTACCCCGGACAGATTAGCGTTCAACAGTAGCCAATAGTTCTGAGAGGAAATCTGCAAATTCTTTTCGGAAATCTGTATACGGCCCTGGTGGTCTATACAAAGTAGCCAGAGCAAGAGATACGATAGAATTATTTTGCATATCTGACAGTGTAACATAAAGCATTAGTATTTCGAATGAGATAAACCTGTATCCTGTCTTCTGAGTAAAATTGACAATATTGCTATATATTGTTGCAACACCGCCGCCAAGACCAGTCTGACGGAGCTCATGCTTATAACAGTAGCTTGGTAGAGTAGACTCATTTAGACCAATATAAAAATTTGGTTTTAGCCAGATTTCAGTCAAGCAGAGTACATCAAAAAGATTATCTGTGATCATTTCATTTACAATAAATGCTTTGGGTGAGAGTGATCTAATGTCTAGGAGCCCAAACTTTAAAAATTGTTATTGTTCATTTATTTAAAATTTTTCTGTTTTAATCACGATCAGATTTTTTCTAGATCATGCATTAAATTTATATTTTGACCTCAATATTCAGGGAACAGACACAGTCTTTACAGATTGGACAGCACAAGTACTTCTATCATTTAAGCGGGTAGCACACAAGTCATCAGGGCAGTATTTGAGATTTGACGGACTGTGGGAGATACATGGAGGGGCATCCTTACGACTTACTGGCCTGTGACTGGAGATGTTGTCCGACATGAGCTTCGCTCCGACTCTGCTGGGATGCAGACTATCAGCGCGAAACAGCCTAGGACGCTCCAAGAAAAGATTCCAGTTATTAACAAAGAGCAGTTTCTGTTCTTTACACCATGACAATAACCATTAGTTTACAGCAAAATGTCTGCTGAACCTTTCGTGTCCTCGTCGATGCGTAGGAAGCGGTCCTGACACGATGATCGTTGTCACGGGCGATGTGCAGCGCACCGTCTCGAACAGGCTCCTGAAGTCCCTCTTCAGTGACTCCGTCTGCCGCAGCTTGATGTCGTTAGCCCCCGCGTGAAGCACGAACGCTCCGGGGCTCTCGTCACCCTTCAGGATCGAGGGTATCTGCGCAGAAACATCGAGAACACGAGCACCAGGGAAACAGTGAGTGTGCACTTTACCTTCAGCTAACGTAGCACGGACGTGCCGGACGATGGAGTCTCCGATGATCACAGCGTCGCGTTCCGTCTCGCGGAGGGGAGCGAAGCGGTTCCGGGTGGAGATCTCGAAGACCGGAGGCGGCGGAGGGGGGAGAGGTCGTCGCCCGGGACCTGGCTCGAGTCTTCCGCTGCGGCTGCACCCAGGGTCCGTGGTGTCCCGGCGCCGGAGTGAAGGACATCTGGAAAGATCACGTCCTGGGAGCACCGAGCCTGTGCAGAGAAACACACGGAGTAGAGGTGGTGGGAGAGATAGCAGCGCGCTGTATACTTACCTCGGACTTGTGAGCGTCAGCCTGGGATGTCTCCAGCGTGACTCTCCGCTCTCTCACCTGGGCCTGCTTTGCCACCAGGTCCCGGATCTACTTCTCCACGGCCTCCAGCTCGACCTGCACCGAATGCAGCTCGAACGTGTCCTCACCTGCACTCAAAGGTAGACACACATCCGCCATTAAAGCAAGTAACAGTGAGTAAAACAATGGAAATGTGTGTGAATAGAGTATTAGTGTAAGCGAGATTGGCGGCAACCACACTGGTGATGCTAGCGGGCTATATGCTAATAGAGGACTCGGAAGTCAAAAATAGAACTAGTGCTAACAAAGCGCTCTGATTGTTTTTGTTGTAGAATATGATAGGGGATATATTCACACGTTATAAAACTGAAAAAGGATGGTGTATAAAATTGATTTTAAGATAAAAAATTAGACGACAAAGAATTAACTTGACGGAGCTCAAACTCAAACCACACGGCCTGTGTGAACTAAGTCCAATTAATATGTTAAAAGTCCTTAAGCTGATTGAAGACAAGTAAGGTTAGAACAAAGAAACAAATGATAAGCAATAGAACAAATAAATACAACAGAACAAAGATACAAATGAAATAAACAGTGCTTTAATTTGCAGGCAAGTCTATTTAACAGTAGTATTCAGGTAAGAAATCCTGGAGCAATTGAAGCAATCAAATGTAAAATGCAACACCATATGAATGAAATTTACATTGATTATTGTATTAGTTATTCAGTTATGAGCAGTGAGTGATTTTCTCTTTTTTCCATTGTTGTTTGATTAAAATTAAATGATACAGACAGCAGCAGGTTTATTAGGCTGCTGTCACTTTAAGGATCTGACACAATGGATCTAATTTACTGACATGTCCTGTTTTCAGTTTACGAACTGTTTACGTTCACTTAAGACAAAACTGACTGTTTATGTGAACACTCACCAAGCAGGTGATTACATTTTGATATTTTTGTGTGCATCTGACCGTTTATTATGCTTAAAATAAACTTCACGTGCCTATGTTCCTCTCCATCTTGGAGCGCGCACAGAAAGCTGCCTATTGGTCATTACCGGATTTAGGCCTGTCGCAATAAACAATATATCGACTTAACGCGCAATATATGTACATGCCCTCAATCATTTTTGGTGACGCAATATATCGCCCATTATATTTACTTAAAAATTTATGTCACCATGTTTTGTACATTCCACTTGTGCTTGTGTCTTTTGCAGCTTCTTGTACATTAACGTGGTGTAGTCATGAGGTGCTAGTTCAAATTAAGAATTATTCTTCAACAAAAAAAGTTAAATCTGCAGATATGGTCTTGTTTAGGGATCTGTGTCTTTGTGCATACAGACATCTGACTGCTAAGTAGAGATTGTGTTTTTCAGCAATAGTGCGCACCCTTAATTTATAGAGAAAAGAAGGTCAGGGAAAAATCGGTAGATGGAAAAATCTCCATACAAGTAATTTGTGCATTTTTCTTTTTTTCTACATGTTACTTTGCATTTTTTGTTAGAAAATGTTTATTTACTATTTATTCAGGTTTTTTAAGGTATCTAATATTTTGATACTTATCATGATAATTCCCATGATTTAAATATTCTTAAAAATTAAAAGTTTATTGTCATTTGGAAGTGTGTAGGCCTTAAATTATTATGCTGTTACATAATGATTATATATTCAGTGGCATAAAAATTACAATAATATCGCTTATCGCAATTAATTCTGGGGCAATATATCGCACAACAAAAAAGCTGTTATCGTGACAGGCCTACCGGATTCTAGATTCTCTTTTGTGGCGTATTGCACTTTTAATAACTCCTTTTAATGTCCAGCACATCCCACTCTTTACTTTCTCATTCATCCATATTTCTTTCTTGCACTAACATGTTAATAACTCCTGCCAACTGAAAGCTATGAGGATATATTAACAACAAAATATGACACGTTTATAGGACATAAAAGGTCACAGTCTCTATGATTTGTTTGTAAAGTAGATTGTGGATGTCTTCAAGATCAATCACGATACAAAATCCTCAGATTGCCCACCTGTATTGGACCTTTTACAGACTAAAGGCTACTTTTAACATAACCAGTTACAACTTGGATTCAAAAACAAGTATATCGTAATATATAATGTTCAATCATGACAACTCTCGGAAGATATTAGCATGGTGATGGATATGACAATGATAATGTATTTGGTCTTGACGGAACAGATCTACTACGCTGCTGCTGAATTGCTACTGTTGTTGGTTATTGCTGTATTTGTAGATTATTGCTGCTGCTGCAATGAAAGTACAGGAACTTGCTAATGCCAATCATAGGCATACAGGAGTGAGTATTAAGACATATGCTGCTGTACAAGAGCATATAAAATAACCCGTCGCAGTCTATACAGGTGGAGCTGGGGAAGGTGGAGGTTTCAGAGAACTCTGAAAGCACGCAGCAGGAATCTCAAGGGAATGCTAGCCAGCCATATAAATGCAAGGCAGTAAGCTCATTGGCTGCATATTCAGCATGAACCAATCAGCTTGTGCCAAGTCGTTTAACTCTCTGAATGTCATCAGTTACGTCAACAACCCATCAGCCTGTGCCATCTAGAGTGTCATGACAGAACTCTGTATTTATGGGGATCTATACGTACGCTCTCAGAAAAACAAGGTACAAAAAACTGTCACTGGGGTGGACCTTCCAAAATGTCACTTGTACCTTTTAGGTATAAGTGTACACTTTAGGTACAATTATGAAACTTTAAGGTACCAACATGGACTCTTAGGTACAAAGTTGTGCCTTTTGGAAAATGTCCACCCCAAGTGAAAACTTTTGTACCTTTTGTTTCTGAGAGTTTGTACTGCTTTAATAGTTCAGATACTTATGAGAAATGCTTACTTGAGCAGCAAATTCAGAATATTAGAGGATTTATGAAAGGTATGTGACATGGAAGACTGGAGTATTGAGGGAAAATTCAGCTTCAGGAATAATTACGCTAAAATTATTTAAATACACAGTGATTAAATTGTAATAAAATTCACAGTATTACTGTATTTTTTTTTTATCAAATAGACTTCTTTCAGAAACATTAAAAAATCTTACTGACCACAAACTTTAGAACAGTCATGTACGTTTGGTTATTCTGCCCACCCCCCCACTACTTAGTTTATCTTGGTATATCGCTATCTCCCTCTCTCACACATGTTCTAATGCTTTTCTCCATGTTCCTCTGAATTGTTTATGAAGGTCCTTCCTGCCTCAGTTTCTTAGAAGTCTTCTGTCACGCTGAATGAATATTTTTATAAATTCTTAAACTGACGAATAAATTAACAATGCCTGCACATTGTAAGCTAAATATTACTTGAAAAAGACACATTACACAGAAACAATAGCCTTATTCCCCATACTGGTGTCATCTAGTAAAGCCAAGACTCGCAGAAAACAGGAAGAGACCATGCAGAGGTTTAACCGGATATCCTGCACAGGGAGGGCGACCCTCGACCACAGCTTTCCCATCCCTCATCTCTTTCACTCTCTTTTCCTTCATCTCTCTGTTTCTATGCTACTGGATATTAGTCTCATTGCCGGAGAGAGGAGAATGTGTTGGTCTGGTGAATGGGATCACTGGGAATATCTGGACATACAGGTGACATTCTATGATTGACAGGATTGTTGGTTGTCAAAATAATATCAACAGATTAAAAACTGCTTTTTTGCCAGTTGGATGTGTTTCTCATAGGTTGTGTAAGGAAGAGTGTTGCTATAGCAAATCAGTAGGAGATTATTGTCACCGTTGTATTCAGTTTCACCAATTATGACTGGTAGATAGTAAAACAATGTTAAAAATCACATAATTGTGTAAAAATGTGTTGGCTGACTGTTCCCGATTGTTTAGTGGGTGACTAGTGTGCAAACCCGCGTAACTTGTAAAACGTTTGTTTGAGGTCTTATAAAGTGGTTTTAGTGTGTAACTAATTCTTCAGTGTCCTTTTGAAATTTTGGCAAGCCGTTGTTGTGTATCTTTACATTTTTGCATAAAGTAAAATTCTCTTAGCAAATGATCCATCCTGTTCCTGCTGTATCTGATATATTTGCTTTTTTAATACCTCTGATCCCAGCATTGATTTTTTTTCCCTGTTAAAGTAAACTTCTTCAGACTGTTTGCATTCATTTGTAATCAATGGCAGTTGCTTTCAAAAAGCGTATGTTGTATAGGTTTTAGAGATATATAGCGTCGCACAATTCGGTAAATTAAGAGACATAAACACCTTTTTTGGAACCCGCACACAATTAGCTTCGAGAGCAAAAATTTTAAGTAAAATAAAATAAAACTGATTGATTTCAAATGCTCTGGGTTTTCATTTGTTAAACCAGTAGAAGCCGATGTCTTTACTTGCCAACGTTTTTGCCCAATTTATCTCTGGCAGGCAGGGGTATCTTTGGAAGCAATGAGTAGTATCCCAAAGTGGAAGTCAGCAGGATGGAAAACAATAGGGAAAATTACCCCAAATGTCTGGAATTCACCAGTAATTTGTAGTTAGTTGGTTTCAGAGCTGTGTAAATCTAATATAAGTAACTTCAAGTAGGGTGATAGGCACTTTTTAGTTTGTTTCTGGTACAAAATTCTCCACAATTTCTAAGAGATATTTAAGATATTTACTCAAAAATGTTTTGTTATGTTACAGAGGATAAACCTGGTGTAGATTTCAAAACTTTTTCAAATATCACAAGCTCCTTCTACTAAATTGAAATGACTTCTGCGCAATTTCCAGGAGTCAAGGTGCACAGGTTAATATCAGTCCACCAGGAAATAAAGTTGTGTTTAAAGGGACCGGGAAAGAAGTAGGCTAATCCATGGAATGGGACAGTTTGACACTGACACTGCAATAAATTGTGATATTTAGTGGTATGCAAACGGTATATCCTAGAGCACAATTTTATATTCCCAATTTTGTTTTCCAACTGATGTAGGTGAAATAATTTATAATTCATTCACAGAGATTAGCCATATTTGACCACAAAATCTACACATGTTAAAAATGGCTCCACTGTTATTTTTGTTATTTATTTTTCCATATCTCATAGATTTCAGATTTACCCAACAGCATGCGAAATGAAGAACATTGCACTTGTTGGTCAGATGGTCTTTTCCTGTGGGCACTTCTTGGCCAGATAATGTGGATGAGACTTCATGCCAACATTCAAAAGTCTGGCTATGTCAGATGATGTCAGTTGAGACTGGGACTGCTTCATCTTTAAACTTCATCTTTCTGTTTTGCAGAGTGATCCCGGTGGGTTGTCAGTACTAGAGCAGCTTGGCTTGGACCACAGCTCAGATTTCTCTGACTCGAGTGTTCAGCAGCGGTTGGATGAACAGAGAGAGCGAATCCGTAGGGAAATCCGGAAGGAGCTGAAGATTAAAGAGGGGGCAGAGAATCTCCGCAGAGCCACTACAGATAAACGTAATGCGCAGCAGGTGGAGAGTCAGTTGCGGAGCTCCAGTCGACGTCTGGACTCGCTCCACGCTCAGCTACAAGAGCTGGATGCTCATATCGTCGTCAAAGGGACAGATGATTCACGTGGTGAGTGGACACAGACTCCTGTATATGAGAGATGATGACTTAGTGATGTCATCAAAGAAAAATAGGCTTTTTAATTTTTTAAGAACAATTTGTCTAATTTTTGTTTTACAATTAAAAAAGTATTAAGAATGTTTTTAATTAAATGTTGTTTTTAGATCACAAATTATAAATACTCAATAATATATATATATTATTTTATATATAGATTCAAATATAAATATATATTTGAATTAATGTTTTGATTTACTGAGTGGATGCACATCCATAATTCCAATACTTATAAATAATTCAGTCCTACAAAAATAAATTTGTTTAAAGACATAAATTATAGATGCCATGAAATAGTAATAATTCCATTTTTGTATCACCAAACCCTGATTTTTATATTTGCAAGTCCTGTTTCCTAGTCCCTTGGCAACTTTTTTTTTTACATCTTCAGCGATTAGATTGATGAACTCTCAGTCCTCCGTGAGCAGATAGCAGGTCCCGTCGCACATAGACGAATCGCTGCAATGGAAAGGCAGTAAACATCGACTCAGTCAAACAGGGGGCTGAAAATATATCCCCATCTACGCCAATGGGTCACCAAGGTAATCTAGCAAGGCTCTGTTTCCAAAATTTAGTGATCTACACTACATTACCAAAGATTGGGGTTGTAATATATATGAAATAGAATGGTGTGTGTGTGTATTATAGCGAATTATATATCTATATATATATCGTTCCATAATATATATATTGATCATTAAAGAATTCTGTTATGTGTGAATTTTGTGTTTCTTACTTTTTTTTGTGGAAAACCATGATTTATTATTTATTATATATTTTATTCCAGCTCTGAATCTTACGCTCAAGATACTATTTCTTGAAAATATTATTTGGTTTGGAACAATAAAATCTGTGTCATTGATGTCCTTCTGCGGAATGAGAGAATATCATTTTATTACAAAAAAAAAACCTAGCTGACCCCATATACTTTTGAACAGTAGTGTACCTACAGAGGCTCACAATGTAAATGCGGTCAAATTAATTATGCTGCTTCCAAAATCAAAGGCAGCATCGCATAATCATGGTGAAGGCAATCCCAGAATGCACTTTGGTGTTCTGGGAAGATGGTAGATAAGGCAAGAAAGTCGTTATTTAAAAAATGTTTAATTCGATATTCAAAGTGAAAATAAAAGTAGTTCAATCTAATTACAAATGGATTACTTTATCTAATATTTGTGCGTGCTGTATGTTTTTGAGTATTAGGGTATTGCACTATTAGGTTAGCAAAATTCATCCTCAAACTCAAACTCCAGTGCAGCTTATGTAGGCAGCAAGGCCTATTTTGGAACAGAGCCAGTCTGTCAAAAGATGCTTATGCACTGTTTACTAACTACAATGGTGTGTGTTTGTGTGGGCTTTTAGGATAAGAAGATGTTGCAGACAGCTCAGCAGATGCTACAGGACAGCAAGACAAAGATTGACATCATCCGCATGCAGATCCGGAAAGCAGTGCAGGCCTACGAACACAATGCTTATACACATGGATGCTGATGTTCTGCTACTGCGTGTTGCTTTTAGATTCTGATTTCTTAAAGCGCAGAAAACTAAACAGTCAATAACCACCTGAATCCCAGAAACATGGTGTGTGTTTTCCAGTGGTTTTGGTTGAGTTGGATGGTTTATATTATATTTCAATCTGGAAAACAGCATCACTCACACACATAATCAGTAAGCCAGGTCATAGCGATCGAGTACAGGTGTGGCTATGACCCTGTTTTGATTGAGTGACGCAAACCACATAGACCAAACACAGGGTCACGGTCTGATGAAAGTCATTTCCTCTCTTTCCTTTAGGCTTCATACACACACACTCTTGATGAACAGTTTACAGCAGAGAAAGCTGTATATAAAGCACAGACTTTAAATCGATATAATAAAGCATTAACGTACTTTTAATTATTAATTTTCATGTAAATAAATGTATCCCAACCATTACCGAAATATCTTTCAGATCCTAACTATAAGTTCAGTACCATTTCTTTAACATATGTACAAAATCCCATATTAAATTCAGCTCAGGAAATAAAAGCGTATTTTAAATGTAATCACTTTCACAATATTACTGTGGGTTTGATCAAATAAAATGCCTCATCCTTATATATATATATTTATTTTTTTTTGCAGTGAAAAATATAATTAAAAATTATAAACGGCTTACATACACCTAAGCTTTACATGATTTTGCAGTAATTATAGCTGATTATAGCATAATTCAGTCAGACCAGAGAGACTGTATTATATCATATGAAACAAAAATAATACAGGCTCATAGCAGCATTAGTTAACACACATTCTTTAATACTCCTGTATAAAACACACACACACCTTCAATGTGTACATGTACACACACGCACTCCCCGAGAGTCTGTTTCCGAAATTATGGTACTGCATTCGGCTTCATGCCTTATTAGGACACGAAAACCTCT
>JADLZN010003140.1:0-184337 GCA_018155175.1 Sinocyclocheilus anophthalmus | reverse complement strand
AAGCACAGAGCGTCGTATGTGCTAGACCTGGACTTCAATCCTGTACAGCTTGGATTTAATCAAGTATTTCAAATAACAATTACACACACATTTCTGAAACAAACAAATATATCTTACATATCTACAGTCAGATGCGTAATTGGTGCAATAATGTAACTAATAAAACAGCAAGCATTATTTGCACTATATTACATATAGTATTACTGAATATGGAGGCTATATTTAGATGCGTTTATATAAATATAGATATACATAGATTTATATGTACATGTTTTATGTTCAAACGCTGCATAAAGCATAAAATAAATAAACAAGGTGATTGAATCTTAAGGAGGATATGATTTGCAAAATAGAGATGCTGTATTAGAACTAAAATAAAAGCACTGGTCTTAATACTACAAAATTAACAATCTGTCCTATAATCTGGAGTATCAAAAAAGCTGCACCGCATTTACCCTGCAAAATGTACAGTTTGGGAGTGCTGGAATGACTGTGGAGACGTGAGGGTGGATGGGTTGAATTAAGAGGTCTGCTGAGTCTGTGAAGTGGGGGATTGGGGTGTCATGGTCATTTTAGGTGATCCTGCTATTTCACCTCCGAATGTCGCTCATCTTTGAGTTTTCCTGCTCGGTGGGGCCGGCATCTAAACTGGCGCGGCGCGGGCCTTGGCTCCGGCTTCTCGTGTGGGGACCGAACCCGACCTTGCCTGGTTTGTCCTTGTTTCCTTGTCGAGCGCCCTTGTGGTGTTCGCCATCTGAATGGGAGGAAAGCGGCGGACGTCGCTCGAGGCCGCCTGACGCTGGAGCAGCTGGGATGGATGTACAGATGCTCAGGCTGTCGCACAGAGCGCCCCAGTTCTGCTCGCACTGCAGACGCACGCTCCGCGTAATAGCTTCCTTCACCTCCTCTCCACAACTGAGCAAGATGTTCACCAGCTCAACGTACGGCCTAAGAAAGCGGGATGATAGCGGTCAGTCACGGTTAAAGCACTGCTGCTCTACTTCAAAATGCTGACTCTGTTCCCTGTTGTCCTCATATGTTCATTATAGGCCAGTGCTGGAAAAGACACTGCAATGACAGTTTATGTCACTGTACAGTGACTGTGTGGACCTTTAATGAGACGCAGCTGCTCCTCAGACTCAACACTGTGTGTGAATAAATAAATTAACTTACTTAAATTAACTTTACATAGCTCCACACGTATTTTAAAATGGAAAAGTACAGCAACTGCCTGGAAACACGCAGCTAAAGGGAAATAACAGACTTTATTCATTTGGATATTTATTATGTCATCAACTGTATTTATTTAATAAACAAACAAACTTGAAACCATGCGTGACGTGATTATTGGTTAATTGTCTGATCGTGGTTATTTGATCTAACCACAATGATATGAGATAATGGATAATTAATTAGTCCAAATAAAGGAAATTTAAAGAGATATTTTCCCAATCAGTTTTGGTTCCCATTGACTTCCACTGTACTGTATGACCAAACAATGGACGTCAATGGGAACCAAAACTTTTTATAGTTACCAACATTCTTTAAAATATCATATTTTGTGTTCCACAGGAGAAAGGAAGTTATAAAGGTTTGGAATGACATGGATTTTTCTTTTTTTTGGTGGACTATCTCTTTAAGCACTTATCAAATTGGCAATATCATGTCATCTTTTCCAGGGTAGTAAATAAATAATAAAAACACTTTTAAAGTACACAAATATAGCCTTTAAATGAAAGGAAGGCTTGTGGGCTTGATCAGACCGCATTATATTTTATTATTACAATTAATTACATAAATATTAATTTTCAAAGCATAAATATAAATCTCATGGGCCTATGCGATTATACAATTCCAAGCAAGGCTTACATTATAAGCGACATGAACATCTCCATTATTTGTATGACAATCGTCAGCACATAATTCATGATCGTAAAAGGCCTATTCGCAAAACCTCAAACAATACCAAGGCACACAAACAGGAAACCATATAGTACGAGTAAGTGCAAACAAGAGCAGGGAAAGCTGATACGCTGAGTGTGAAACCTACCCTTTGGGAAATAAGTTTTGGAAATGTATCATTTCCACCATGACATCGACGTTGTCTTTAGCAGCTGAGCAGAGGTTGTGTTTCACGTAGCACTCCCGCTGAAGCTGGAAGACCATCTCCTTTATGGCCAGGCATTTTCGGCTGATGCAGCTGAACTTGTGCCTTAAGCCGTGAGCCATGCACTTCAGTGCATCCTTGATGAAGGACTTGCCCTGTGAGTATTTAAGACAGAGTCTTATCAGATGCGCAGTCATAAACAGCCTTTCTTTCTCTGCTGGGATAATATGGACTAATAGTAGAACTTATTTGCTAGACACACATCTTGAGACCGCGTTACAAGCTTGAAACCCTCTGCTTCAAATCCACCTGCACCTTGTGAAACACGAGCCAGGCTGGAGGCGGTGCCAGCTGGCCGGTCCGGTCGCAGGGTCATCCTCTGGCTGCGTCTGAGGGACATGAACCCCGTGGGAGAACCGTGTGCTTACCTGCGAGTCAAACTTGCCAGCATTGTGCAGGAAGGTCATGCAGATTTCCTGAAGGCCCCGGATTTCGCAGGAGTTGTTCTCGAAACACTCGAAGACGCCGCAGCCCACGTCTCCTGCGCTCACGAGACAGTGCTGGATCTCAGCTGCGGAGAGTAGAAAGACAAAAGCTAAATAAAGAGTTTACAACACAGCCGACATTTTCCAAAGCCATCTCTACAACAGGTCTATTTTTAAATAAAAAATAAAGCTGCTTTTGAAATATATACTTGACACAGCCTTTTACACATGAATGTGGAGGCCTATTTTCCGGCTTTGTTTCTCCTGTGAAAATTGAAGAACTGTATTTAGGGGACAAATTTAGCTGAGAGCGCGCTGTGGTAATTAAGGTATGCTATTAAAGTCCATCAAGCTGGGAGGCATCTTGCAGCAACTGCCTGAGATGTGGAAAAGCAAGGTTAACTGTATATAGGGCAGGACGAGATTGCTTTTACCTTGCTGTAGAGATGAGCAAGGACTACTGAGTTTCAGGAAATAACCAGGGAAATAGAGAATAGCAAATAGCATATGGAAACATGAATATGAATTTTAATCAGATCTTTAAAGAAAATAAAAGCAATTCTGATTGCTCAAACATGCTAATACACAAAGGGGCACTTTATTCACTTATTAAGAGGTTGCAGAAGCACTGATAAATGTTTGATACATTAGATCAACTCACAAAGATATAGACATTCAGTTGCAGTTTTCATGACCACAATGGCAGACTTTAGAAAACGGCTTGTGGTGTGTCTGTAAGTCATGTCCTATTAAAGAAGCGCAGTAAGAGAAAGGCTGCACTGAACTACATTAATGAAATCTTTTCGTTTTACAACTGCAACCAGAGGGCAAATACAAACATTATGCATATTGGCCATTTACTGACTTTTATTTGAAAATGAACAAATCCTATGCTGTAATAAGTCAAAAATGACGTTTACTCTAACGCAAGGCAAACAGTTAATAAAATTTACTGTGAAATTTAAACCCCATTGTGTCAGTAAAAAGCCAAAGCATGAGGCAAAACAGTTCATGAAAAGCAAAAAGCTCTGCAGCTATCACATTACAAATTGCACTAGAAATGTTACAAAAAAAGTTATTTCTAGGGATCTCACAATGGCTACTTCAATCCTCATGCTTTCTTAAAGAGATTACATTTGAAACACAGACTGATTGTTTGTCTTTCTCCAACATAACATTATGTGAGCATATAACACAACATAACGATGTCTGTCTTGGAGATGGAAGACAATCAGACATATGCTCTGATGAGGACAAAAACATACTATTTTGTTAACGTGTCTGACAGAGATGAGTGGTTATTATTTTCACAGAAATATCCAGAGTAGTATTATTAAATATACTAAGTGAAATAGTATTTCTAAACACATCACTTAAAATAATCATACATTTTCTACCTAAATATTCTAGTTCAAAAGATTTGTAGAGTTTTCCCTAACATATTTCAGCTGGACAGAAAACAGTAAATGAAAGGTTTTTAAGGGCTTGTATATGAATACACTACCCAATATTAGTATGCATGCATTGCAGTAGATCTGTGCCGATGTAAAGTGAGCTGTTTGTGGGGGAACGGACGTGTGGATCGTGCGCGCAATCACGCAGCTGTGACCCACTGAGCTCTTCTGGGATACTCGCGTACTCTGGGTCACCCCCGTGCAAAAGTTGTCCAATATGAACGGATATGGCTGCTGTTTTTTTTATTTGTCATGCATGCATGGGATGCAATTGCTTTTCTGCCGTGAGAAAGGTTAAGTCTGATCCACCTCTAGTGCAACATGTAGAGCCATTGCATCACTCCACGTTACAGGTTTAACTTGCTCGTCCGCACAATGCAACAAAAGTTGCGTCCGTTTATATTCGATGCTCTTTATAATGATCGTGCGAGCACTTTGCATGACAGTTATCTGCACTCAAAACTAAAATACCAGCCGAGGATGTCGTTCGTAAATGCAAATCCTCTCTGCGCTCGAACCTTACAGCAATGTCACCGTATACCTTTGCCTACCTTGTGTCACGCTATTAATAGTTTACGAAGATATTGGATTTCTCTACGCGTGCTCCGTATTTACGAGATATCATCTTCCTGCGTTTACGGAAAACGTCGCGCCGCGCGTGATAAGATGCGCATTGGCCGGTTTTGCGCTTAACCGGCCAATGCGCATCTTATCACGCACGTGTCCGCACGCACAACACTCAGTCCGGGCTTCGATCATATAGCTTCACAACACTTGCATTCTCTTACCTGTGTTCTGTAAGGAGAGACGTCCCTTCTGACTGGCCGGTTTCTCGGGGTGACTCTCGTGAACGTCAATGTTATCCGTTCCCACCACTTCCCCCAAGACGCAGAGAAGCAGCAAAGCTAGTGCGCATTTGATCAACATTTCTACACTGGGTAAATAATGACAGGCTGTCAGCCCGGGATCTGATGTGGACACTGAGAGCGTGTGAGAGTGGAGACGGGATGGATGCTGGATATATTTCCCAGAGCGCGGGTGTCAATTTGGATGAAGGAGTTAAGCAGGTGTTGTCAGTCGTGCTTACCGACCAATCAGAAACGCAGACCACCACGCACAAGTTTTAGGGGTGTGTCTGGCGAAAGTTGTCTCTACTTGACATAAACTAAGCTTGTAAAATGTGAAAGGGTGGGTGGGTATTTACTCTACAAATGCTTACGAGGCATTAAGCAGTTTGTAAGGACAAGAAAGAGCATGCGAGTCTTCAGCCTGTGATTATAGGTGTTGCTGTTAATAGTCTACTGTAACTGATGGATTTTTACAGAAGAGGATATGACTCAAATTTGAAAGGAAATGCATATTAAATCCACGAATTTATGGAAGTCATAAAGAACTCCAACAGGAAATATCAATACTATTCTTTTTCCATAAAATAAATATGAAAACGCAATAAATGTTTACAATTTCAATATTTCAAAGTTCATAGTTAGCCTATCATGTTGTATTCCACATGCTGCATGTTTGTTTTGTTTTATTTATAGAGCACAATTAAAACAATGCAAGGTTGACCAATGTGCTGTAAAATCAATTAAAAAAGGTAAAAAACTAACAACAACTAATATAAAACACACACACACACAACCTATAATTCTGCCCAGGGACCCTACGTCAATGATAGGACTTAGCATAAAGTTTGGTTTGGGGGTAGTTCTGTTGTGGGCAAAACTCCTGCCATCCATGCAGCTGTCCGAATAGCAGGGAGAGCACAATAAGAACCCCCCCGGGTTATCAGAACAGAAACAGGAGATATCATAATTATCCATGAATATTAAGTGTAACACTTTATTCCAGATAAAGAGTCTGATTAGCAGGAATATCAGAAAGCTACGTCCTGAACTTGGCTACGGTGGAGCTGGGGATGGAGGAGGGTCATTTGCTCCGAAGCAAGCTGAAAAGCTGCTGAATAATACTGAATACAGCTTTTATAGGAATGCCGCGATAGGTGTCGTATTCCTATAGGTAGATGTGATCAGCTGAGAATCAGCTGATGCAAGCTTGACTCACGTGACCTGCCAGAACTAACGCTAAAGCTTAATTATAAGCGTTAAACAGAGTGCAAGTAAATTATAATTTTTTAAATAAATCAATTAGATAGATATAAATACCATGTATGCAAACTATTAAAACAATGTCCACAATTTACATAATATATACAGTGTATGTTACAATGAATATTTGTAAAGCGTAAACATCATATGGCAAATGCAATAAGCATGAAGAGGAAGCATAAAGGATTTCAGGATTTCCAAAACCCTTCTAAATAAATAAATAAATATGGCACATTCTGTTCTACTTGCTGCTGGTATATTGGTGACCCAGTAGATGAACATGGGGGAAAAAAGGAACATAATGATAATGTGAGGTTTTACATTGCACTCACCAGTCGACAGAGCTAATTATATAGTCCTGCTGTCAAAATGTGCTCCACGCCGTGCAAAAAAACGGGACAAATTTGCTAATGGATGGCAGGGATTGCATCATTCAAACCACCCCCTCTAGGCAGCTGCCATATGCAGACAAACAACACAAAAAGCATATAGACATGTGTGCACATCTGACTCTGACACACAACATATATAGGCACACCATTGAATCAGGGCTTTGTTGTAATTAAGCCTACTTTTATATTGAATTCAATGAATTCTTACATTATGTCCATGTAACAGTTCAATCCCATAACTGTGGTTCAGTAATCACCCATTCTTCTAAGTATGATATTTTGAGAATTACGCAGAACACATCTATCTTGATTTACTCTTTGGTGACTATGGTTTATGACAATACTCGAATGTGATCTAATTCAAGCCATGCAAATCTATTGCAAACGAGAGAAATGCCTCAAATGGTTTGCAGGCCATCCTCATGGATGTGGGACTATACCAAGAAACTGTCAGTATGGCAAGCCATGTTAAAACTCCTAGAATAAATGTATTTTACTAATACTTATTTTTTTTATTAACCGTACAAAATTCAGTTGTGACTAATATATATTTCAGTTTCACAATTAACTATTTATTAGATACGTCAGTTAAGCCTCTGCCATTTTAGGATGTTTGATCTTACTTGATTTTACTCAGGTTTATTGTCTATATTTTACTCTATATGTTATGTGTTGTTTTGATTGCTATTTATTGGCTATTCAGTTATACTAATAGTTAGACTTATAGTATTTAGTTTATAGTTTTCTTGTAAGTATCCTTATAATAGGGAAGCACATTTTTTGACACTAGTAACATGTTATCAGTAACATTTCTTATTAAACCAGTTGCACTTGCTTTTCGTTATGTGTAATTTTCTAGTGAGAATGGGTACTTTATATTTCAAATAAATATATTATTATGATTAAAAAGTTTATACCAAGAACTGGAATATACACTAGTTTCTAAATAGGTATAATATCAGGATATAAGGACTAATAGCAACACTTAAAAAAAAAACAGTAAAAATAGGGCACAATGTTAATTTTTGATATTATTGTTTTACAGGTGTTTACACTTCATTGCGTTGTATTTTAGGGTTAATGGAAATGTCCTTAACAATGACTGGATAATGATTTTGGAATGTTTTTTATTTTATTTTACAGTAAATGAATAGCCCAGATTTCTGTTATGTAATGAATTAGCTACTACTAGTGACTAATGAAAGATGATTTACTTAGCTACATTCTTAGTAGCCTACCTTCTAATAAAAAGTAAGCACGAATAACCTAAATATATATTCGCTATTGTTTTAAGCAATAAATGTTACAATGGCTTGCCATAGCCTACTAAGAATTGGAAATTTAATGTGTGGCCACCCGTAGGCGAAAAATAGGTGAGCAGCGCTGAAGCTGCAGACAAATATTTGGTCAACACACTCTCGTGCTGAGAGGAGAATAAAACATGGTTAGACTGTCAAAGCTTTTTTATAGGCTGTTAAGCACTTCAAATGCTATTGGTAAGAGTATTCACAACAGAAAGACTATAAATTAAAATCTGGTATTTCAGTTCTCTCTAAGCTTTGCTTTCCAGGAAATGAAAGAACAGATGCGTTTGTGGCTTCAAGGGATGCACAACGTGCCCATACCCCGTGGATAGGCTATATGGCATTTTGGAGACACTCTGTGAGTTGCTTTACCTTTTTGGTGCGGTGGTTTAGGTTGTGCCTACCTCACAGCATAGACTGAATCAGGGTCTGTAAGAAAGCCAGTCCATGATGCGCGCACACCCTCGGTTTCCACCAATCAGCATGCGTTCACAGACCGCAACCTCGTAATGACGCGTGTCACCACAGACGACTGGAGCGCCGAAAAGAGTACTGTTGGTTTACCTCGTATATTTTGTACTTTTGAGATGCCCAAAAGCGTGAGAGAGTGAGAGAGAGAGCGCGCACCGCGGCAGCCCGAAATGTGCTATTACCGAACGAAAAGATAGCCTAGCCTATATTTATTTTAATGCAGTTTCAACGTGATGTCTACATCATAATTTAAAAGAAGAGGTGCAGTCATCTGGCATTATCAGATGCCTCTCAATAATTAAAGGCAATCACATCCGCATAAACGGGGATGAAGCAGACCAAAACCATGCATAAAATACATAAACATCTCTCAGGAGGGTCTTTAATCATGCTGTAATTTATGTCTTGTGTTCAGTCACTGTGTTTCTGGAAAATGCCAGCCTTGGTCACAGATTGCATGAGGCTGTCAACAAGAGTGCTTATTAATTCCCTCTTGGCAGTGACGGTCTGTTAAAATGTGAGCTATCATATTGAAATGCATCAATTTCTGTTTTGCTTAGCTTGCTAATCCCATCAGTCCATCATCATTTTGGGCTAGTGTTGCGTCTAGTCCTTCTACAAAATGAAAGGCTACATCTTCTGGCTTGGTGGTGAATTTTTAATCAGCTATTTCTATAATATACTTCCCAATGTGCCCCTGACCACTGATATCATGATGATCGGGTGTTATTGATAAGAGAACGTGCTGTGTGGAGCTGGAAACGTCTCGGATATCCCAAACGGCCTGCACGATGCATAGGGCCATTAATCCCACATTCAAGCGGGCTGGGTGAAATGGAGAGGGCCCAGGAAGCTTGGTGACTTGGAAGCAGAGAAGGGTGCTCGGTGAGAAGAAGACCAGGGATGTCCTATCTTCTTCCAGGAACCGTGATAGTGGAGAAAAAAGATATGCAAGTCATAAAGCACTCCCTACTATGCTGGAAAGACTTGCTATGCCTTTGCGACTTGAAAGCGTGCTTTGCTGCATAAACTCACCTGACTCGTGAAAGGAGTGTTTTTTACAAGACGAGCACAATGCACCAAAAATGCACTTTCATTCCAAACGTGTGAAAATAGTGCCTTGGACCCCAGCTTTTACTGGCTTTGAACAATGTGCTATTATAGAGTGTTTTTATGCTGTGATTTATATTGCAGCAGTGTTGGCAGATTACAGCCAAGCCCTCCAGCTCATTACAGTCCGTGTGGCTTTCCCACTGCAGCACAATAGACTCAGTGATGCTGCCATGTGACCCTTTACCTTGCTTGCACTGTCGATCAGGAGAGGGGTTGATGTCATCTGCTTTTGGAACGCTCCGGGAAGGACACACTTTCGGTTTGGAAGGCGGGACAACAATGTGTTCGGACACAATGGGAACCTGGAAAACGAGAGCGAGCGATTCGGGTCACTGTCATGAATTACAGAAAGGCTTCTGTTATGTAAGGCAAGATTTGGATTTCAGTGGGTTATGCTGTTTTGAACCCATAACACAGGATGCTAAATTTATCTCCGTGGAGGGCCAAAGACAACAAGCCAACGCACTGTGACACACTTACTACTCATTAGAGATGAATAGCACATTGTGGTGGGTCTGAGATCTCAGATGATCATTAAAACCTCTCCTCAATGCTGTATTTACTTATCAAGAGAAGATTGTGTGCCTCGTGACCCACATTCGATGATCTGTATAGCCACTGGATGGGGAAAGAACTGACAATGCTCAGGAAAGAGCATAAGATTGAGAGCTTCATTTTGTCATTGAGAGCTGCTTTGTTCACATTCACCCTCTGACATGAACGACAATAGGAATGAACACAAGTTTGAATAGTTAACAGGTGAACACATGCTATATTGTAAGTCTTTTTCTTTCTCTACCAAACATGGTTTAAAAAATCACTACAGCGTCATTTTCCACTGTATTTTTCAACACGAAAGTAAGCTATTTTCTTGTGCAAGACTTCCAATTCATCAGCCACTATAGGTATATGACTAGAAGAACAACAGAGTGCAGTAATCTGTTTGCACTACAAGTGTGTTTACAATTACAACAATACATTAAAAGAATATAATAAGAAATACCAGTTTGCAGTGTCAAGCAGCATAATGCGCTGTTTTGTACAGCTAAAATAATTGAAAGCGAATGACACTGGAAGCCTCGCACATTCAATTATCACTAATGGCTGCACTATCTTTGTTAAAAATAGGTGGATAACGCAAAGGAAACATTTAATCTAGTTCTGTTATGAAACTCTAGATGGTGCAGACTGATTGGTCCTTTACAATGCAATCTGCTTGCAGTCACCGATTTACACAGCACAAGTTGATTAGGCCGCTCAATAAACCCTCCCCCTCCCCAGCTCCACCTGTTTTAGAAATGCGATAAGGATAATGTGCCTAATTCTGGTCTGTTGTACTATTGGCAGTATCATGCCAATCCATAAAACATGCTATAATCATTCCGAGAGTTGTCATGATTGAGTTGCAGTTTCACAAAATAACTATATAGAGCTCGTTCCAGAGGTTGCTTGAAATGAAATGATTGCATCCTTGACCTGAGGCAATGGTGTTCGTCATGCATTTACTCATTTGATTGTGTGTAAGTAGACACACGGATGCCTCATCTGCCACCATTGCCTATGTGACTGGGAGCATGCGATCGCCTGAAGCCTGAGGGAAGGGTTTTCTCTGACAGGAAGGGCAACAGCAGACACCCACTTTTCTCAACTTCCCGCCTAGATCCTTTTGTTGAGCGGCAGCACTCTCTCCCATATCTTCCCACACTCACAAATCTTCTGTAAACACCAATGATTGATCTGCTATCTCTTTTGTTAATCTGATAGCATGAGCATGGCTTAGTTCACCAGCAGGTAAATTACAATGTTATCCACTCTTTCTATGACATTTTTTTGTGCAATTAAAGGGTTAGTTTGTCCAAAAATGAAAATTCTGCCATCATTGACTTGTCCTCATCTCGCTTCAAACCCTGTATGCCTTTCTTCAGTGGACCACAAAAGATGTCTAGGGTTTTTAAATTAAATTAATTAAACATATAATAAAGTTGGATGGTAACCAAACCAGGTTGGTTATCAACAATATTCAAAATATCAGACGAAATTCAGTCGGTACAGATGAGTAAGACGAGTAGACCTTTCATTTTTTTGGGGTGAACTATCCCTTACGGTATGTATCACAGACAATAGGACGTTTATCTGAAAGTAAATTGTCAGTTGCCAAGTCATTAAAGATGAACATACCCTTCCTATAATTTAATTCTAATCAAGGTGAGTGATATAAAGTACTTTTCCTGTCTATTTTTGTCTCAGTGTTTCATGAAATGTTTTTCAAATTATGAAAATCATTTCATAATTTCAGCACAGAAATTCAAAACCTGACTTGAGGATTTTTTCTTCACTCTCAGAACAAACAAACCCTTGTTTGCCTCCTTGTTAAAAATTTTGTTTTTCATTTGCCTGGCTTTATCATCTGAAAACTGTGTAAAAGCAGGCCTGTAACCAAAGAAAACTACTGAAATATTGCTTATTGAAGATTAGCAATACATTGTGTGAAACCATAAATCTTATTTTAAGCCAATTCCCCAGCCTCTGACATTTCCTCTCACATATTTAACATTTAGATTTAATAAAGTTGTATTATTATACAAAAGCTTGAAAAAATACAGAGTGAACTGTGCGTATTACTTGCCCTGCTTCTCCCCACTTATACGGTGGCACAATCCTTACATTTCATATCAGCTCTCAGACTCAAAGGTTTTCAAAAATGTTTTCCACACAGACTTGCAGTTTCATAAAGGACGGGAATGTATCAAATGTGCCAATTTGTGAAGGATGAAATGTCCTGATAAGAGTCCAGACTAGCTCTGTGTAATGATAGGTCAGTCATATAAACCTGATTCAGAAATGCATTGCAAGACTCCCTAATAATATAACAACTCTATAAAAACTATGGCATCTTTGCTTCGGTGGTGGAGATACAGAGTGTTTTGCCAAGACTTGAAGAAATTGACTCTATAATCTTGATCTCCCGGGCCTTTGTTTATCTTTTCTCCCTTTGTCTGTTGGCACATATTGAATTTTTCCTAAAGCAGCAAGCTTGGACATTGTGACAGATATAAAGATCCCAGAGAGACAAGCCTCCAGAGGAATTCCAAAAGCTAAGCATAATTATGGCATCCGAGGTGCTTCTGACACTTCTGTCTTCTTCATTTTTTCAGTAGTGTCCAGTCTTCACTTATCACAGAATATGCCAGTAGGAGCACAAGGTGTCTATGTGTGGAATCTTCTATGTGGTTAATACATGGTAGTTATGAGTAAATCAAGACAGACTCCTCTTTCGCTATGCTGTGTGCAGTAGTTTCTAGCAACTGTCCCACTACTTTGAATATGACACATCTTTCTGAAAGGGAAGTCATGATGAAGGACAACTTTGATATCAGATCAGACCAAGTACTGACATGTCAGAGTCACTTGGCTTCCTGAACTAGAGGAGGTAAAGGTCCCCAGATTCTATCTTAGTCTAATCCCCGATACCTACCTATTGAATACACAGGCTCTGATCATGTCAGGTGTGTGTGTCCTATACTTGGCCGGATCCAAGGGCGTGGGCGGATGAAGCCTCGTTCACCCAGTTTCAAGCTGTCATTTCTGTTATTGAACATAGCAAAGAATTTTAACTTTGCTTACAGAAGTTTATTTTCCAATTTCCTCTTTCCTTTGGTTCGTTAGCTTTCCATTCAGTATTTTAGTATTTTATGGAATTAAATATTTTGTGGGGGGAAATGCAATTCCATTGCCAGTGAACATTTCCAATCATACTACTTCCTTTTTAAATCTAATAGGGACAAAATTACAATACTTTCAATAATACTTGTCAATATACTTAGCAAAATGTATTTTCACATGGTTACACTGACTTTTTAATGACTCACTATATGTTATAAGCTAGGCATAATACAATCTTCCTTTATAATGTATGTATGTAATGTATATAGTATGTAGCTAAATATCTTAACAGGGGTGGTTCGATGGTCAGTAGAGATCCGGGCTAGACATGGAGACAGCCAGGACGTCTGGGTCCACTTCTTCTGTCCCCTCCCCATGATATTATGAGGAGATTAGAAATTATTATAGTTTAAAAGTTACATTGACAAGTGCTTTATATTGTCGTCCTAGTTCCGTGTCTTGGTTTTCCTCTCCCATGTGCTTTTCCCATTTTTTTCGCTCATGTGCAATTATGTTTTATTGCTCCAGGGTTCCTCGGCATCCCCTCACATTTCATGGTAGTTTAAGTGGTTTCCTGTCTAAGTTCTCTTCGCCGGTCTTGTGTTCGATCCCTGTGTCCCTACGTGTGTTTCCTTGGTGTTAAAGAAAGTCTGTGATAATTATGGATTCCTCCTTCGTCTCCTCGTCCTTCACAGTAGGCACACCATACAGAATACCAGACCAAAGCAAGATGACAGGCTGAGGACAGGCTTGTGGGCTGTACCTCCCTAGTGGTAGGACCAATAGCCTGGAGGGATATGTTGAGGATTCCTCGAGCTTCCACAGGAAAATGACTGGCACGACTCGGCACTTGTGCCTGCTTTCTGTTGGGGCGGTATGATGACTGTCTGGCGAGATCTCCCCACGTGTTCTTTTCTCCTCTGTCGCTGCTGCTTGAGCTCGCTTTATTGACATTGTTCCGATTCTTGGAAGTAGTAAAGGCGAATCTCAAGTCTCCTTATCCAGCCCCCTCCGGAGCACACCGTGTCTCCCCAGCTCACCTCAAGCTGGGAACCCCCACATACCTCACCAATGGCTCCGCCCACTTGCCGAAGCCAGGGTGTCCCCGAACTCTCCGAAGCTCCACCATAGTCCTCAGCCCAGGAGCGCCGGCCGTTCCTCAGTCAAGCCAGCCGGCCGCACCATCTTCACGTCTCCAGCCGTTCAGCAGTCAAGCCCGCCAGCCGCAACGTTCACCCCTAACCAAAGGAGGAGGATGAGAAGAAAAAGACTGTTCCTCAACCCAAAATGCTTTGTCTGCCTGCTTGGTTGGATTGAGTTTACTGCTTTAGGAATTAACTACTTTAGATCGTTTCCTTACTTTCTCAGAATGATCACTTTGAATAAAGGAAAAAGAGAGATTTAGAGCCATAAATTTTATATTAATTTAGCTAACAGGAACCAATTAAGTATATTTTCCCGACTCTACACAACTTTTAAAACATTTATCATTGAACAACCATTCTTAGTTACCTGATTTAATATTTTTTAAGCATTTTTTTCTCCTGAATTGAAACCTTTTTTCAATCATGCAGTGAAACTGCATGGCCATTGGTTCGTGCAGTGTATAAAAAACGAACCAGTGGCTCGGCAGCGGAGCTGCACGAGCCAGGCGCCAAGCAGGCAGGCAGGGCTAATAGAGAGTGCCTGCAGGTCCCCTATTCGCTTTTCCAGATCTGTGCCAGAACAGAGTCCGTCTTTCAGCGCAGTGACCGCATGTTGTGCAAGTACGGTAGTGGCTCGAAAGGGGTGCCCTTCAGGGCCCTCAGCACAGTGGGCAGATCCCATGAAGGGACGGTTAGGGGGCGAGGTGGATTCAGCCTCCTGGCGCCCCTCAAGAAGAGGACAACCGAGCTGTTTCTGCCCAACGATTGGCCCGCAATAGGGGCATGAGAGGCCGCTATAGCAGCTACATAGACTTTGAGAGTGTATGGGGAGCGTCCCTTATCCGTTTGAACATGTCCGGTACTTTTTTAAACAGGTTTCCCAACCCTATTTTAACCTGTGAAAATAGCATCTAAATGAACTAGTTATATTCAAATAAAACGTACTCGGTTACTAACGTAACCTCGGTTCCCTGAGATACGGACCGAGTACTGCGTCTGCTAAGACACTATGGGAAAAAGCCCTTTTTTTCCTGAACTGAAGCCTTTTTTCAATCACACAGCGAAACTGCACGGCCATTGGTTCGTCGTTGTATAAAAAATTACCAATTGGCGACAAAGCCTGCCAAGGCCCGCCAGAATGGCGGTATCTGGCTATACAAGCGGGTGTTCGCCACAGGATTCTCAGGTTACTTCGACTGAAGCGACAACTGAGTCGTGCGGCTACATACTGGCTGCACGCAGTACTCTTCCCGTTCATAGGAACCGGTGTACGTTTTTTTGTTGTACTTAGTACGTTCCCTTATATAACACACTCGGACTGCGTCTTCTAAGACACTATGTGAACACAGTAACAATCAGTGCCGTTCTAAGATAGACGAATGACTATCAGTATCATAACTCCGTAAACACCATGCCCATAGAGAATTATGAATCATAACCAGTTATGATTCGTCATAAATATTCCCCTTTTTAGAGCTAATAAATAATAATAAACGTTACAGATCTTAAACGAATCTCGTGTTTCATAAATCAAATTGTTTAAAGTTATTCTTCATTTCTGCCTATTTCATTATGTCACGATGAAGAACTGTGTCCGGTCTTTGCTGTTTAGAGATTTAGCGGGAGAAAGGGGGGAGAGAGCGTGAGTTTGTGTGTGTTCTGTCTTTTTCTTTTGCTGCAGACAGACTGGGGATGTCAGGTGCATGATGGGAAGTGGGTTCGCAGGGGACAGCAGTGTGGCGTAGGGCCAGAATCAATTGGCGGTGTAATGAGATGGCTTGGTGCCAGGTTTCCATGGAGCTCACTTTTCCTGTCCTTCACTGGAGGATTTGCAAATTAAAGGGAGAGAGAAAGCTTGGGAGGGAGGCAGGAGAGAAAGGGAGAGAGGCAAACATAAAGAAAAGGAGGGAGTGGGTGGCAGAGGAGTAGCAAAAGGGCACAACCAAAGGAGGGGCCACGGAGCTAGACAGAGCTTGGCACAGCGCAATTCACCGAAGATGACAGGGCTTCATAATGCGCGCTGTCTTTCAGACATTTTTTTGGTTTTTGATGCCGAACTCAAGCTTAGGATCTCAGAGATAAGGTGCACTTGGCATAGGGATGAAAAGAAGGTCTTTCCTTTCTATTTCTGTGCGCCACAATGATAGGCGATTTTCATTTCTGCCCCCTTGAGCCAAAAATCTGTCTGCTAAAGCCTAATGAAATCAATGCAGTGATATGCCTTTAATCCAGCAGCGAAATGACTGTCGTGATTATGCAAGAAGTGGCTAATTAGAATTATAAAACATCATTTATTTTGAGAGTCATTCACTTTGCGACTCTATTACGAATAGCCTTGCGCAATAAGTTCTTCTTCGCTTATTCTCGCAGCTACATTTCTGAATACAGTATGCTTTAAAATTGAAGGTTTTCTCACACACAAAGGACTCTCGTCTTGTGCGGTTAATGAAGGTCTTTTTGTTTGCACAAAAGGCAACTTTTTTTCATTTAGGAGCTTAATTCTTCCACTCCAGGGGTGTTTCGTTCCCAAGATCTTCAGTTTGTCCATTTTGAATTTACCACCAGCTTTCCCGCAGGCACCACACTGTTTTATGCATACCGTTTATTAATTTACATTATGATTTGTCTGTTTATGCAGACTCGGATAATCCATTTCACTCTGATGACAAATTTACAGCATTCATACTTTATGGGCCTTGAAGTCTTTAAGCTGGTAATTTATTTTAAATTAAACAAGTTCGTAGAAGCTGGAACTATCCTTGTCTTGGGCCCGCGTTGGATTAGAAGCCTGAAGTATATTGACGGAGCATGTGAGGTCAGCTGGGGACACACAAGACTGTAACCCTCTGAGAACCACAGAGGAACCGGCTGAGTCATGGTCTCAAATCGGTTTCAACCAATGGAACAGTGGTGGAACAGAGTGGATAGTGTTGCAGTGGTTCTTGGGTAGACGGGAACAAAGAGACTCTTCATGTCCTCTGAGCCTCACATGCATCATCTTGCATAAAACTCATTCTGGCAATACTGGGATACTATCCTCTTATTTCCCCAATACATTCTTAAGATGTTGAGCACAGATAACATAAAGCAAAGGAGAAGATGCTTGAACCTTACCGCAAATCAGAGCCAAATGACACTAATTGGTCCACCGGCGCTGTTTTCTCTTGACTGCAGACCGCATTGTAATGAAAACAAAACTCCACTTTGGAGCATTTTCTTTCCCACGAGATTAACAGTAATTAACTACTGTAGTATCACTGCTGGGCAGCAGGTGATGTCTCAGCCAGGGACAAAAGGCTGAATGGTCACGCTACATTTTTGGATGTAATTGAGACACAGTTTACTTCGTATTTAACCTTTGTCAACAGCACCATTTTATTGATGTGCTAATATTGATAATTTATTTAACATGCTGTGATAATGTAGAGGCCTTGGTTTTATAGTCGGAAGGCAGAAAAAATAGGTTCATGTGGTATGATGTACTGTAATTCTGTTTTGCATTTTTAATTTAATTATTATTTTTAAATTCAAATACTAATAATAAATCATTAGAATGATCATAAAAATTCATCTATTTCACAAAAATTTTTTTTTTTTTTACATTTTAACTTTTTTATTTAACTATTTTGAGAATGTTTTTATTATTTAGTTTATCCCCCTTTTGTTTCAGTGAAAACCACACGTAAGCTACTTTAACTGTGAAAAAAACCTGATGATCATGTTCTCCAGTATGATACGAGATGATCCAAAAAGCCTCTAGTGCTTCAGTGGCAACAAGAACATCTTGTGTCTGTTCAAAGACAGTCACATGGTCAATGTCACAAGTTATTTAATTTGATTTAGTAACCAAGAAATAATGTAGCATCTGCAATATATATATATTAGACATCAGAAATTTTCTTTGTTACTTTCCAGTTTTAAATGTGATTCTAAATCCTAGATTTCAGAGTTTTGGTCCTTCAAATCCCACTCGGTCACTTCCTGGTGCAGTTTCTAGCTCTGGCTTTATATCCGGCTGGTCAGGAGTGAGACAGAGAGACCGCTGGCCCGTTTGTCTGAGATTTTGGTTAATGCAATGGATTGGTGGAGCAGTGCCGCAGCAGTGCGTGAGTAGAATATCAGAGAGAGAGGGAGAGGCATGGAATTTGGAGGAGTGAGACATGGTGCCTTCTTAACTGAGTCTGAAGGCATATGTTTATCACCGACACGCTGCACAATGTACACGACTCACCCTCCCTCCCACCACCACACTGGGAGTCGAGTAGAGTAGAGTAAGAGGCGCTGGAGGTATTGCTTACAGTCAGTGCTCTGGGGGAAACACCACAGCGTTTTCACATGGCTTCTCCCCATCCCCTGGGAAACGGCACATACCCGCCGGGCATTCAAGTCTATTAGGGTGTCACCTTCAGTCTGCTGAGTAGAACCGGCATCTTAAAGTGTGAAAGCTGGAGATGATGGGCAGGTTTTAAAGTGCTGTGTTTGGCCTTATGCTAACATCAGCGCTTAAAAAACATATTCAACTGCCGCCTCCTTCCACCACTGCTGCTAGTTTTGGTATATTTAGGTTTGTTGCTCTGATTTATGTACGTCTTCATAGCTAAGCGCTATATTAGCAGACTGCTGATCCTTAGAAGATGTGCCACAATAAGACCCTCTATTCTTAGCCGGCACACATTGATGCTCTTCTCTGTTACCCTGGGCCCACTAGTATTTCAATTAAAAAAATCTAATTTCACTAGAATATGTTGCTAGAAAGATATCGCTTAAGACAAAAGCAAGGAAACACTGGTTTTCAGAAAGTGTCAGTGTTTGCCGAAATGGCAAGTCCACCACGAAACAATTTCGCCCCAGCAAACAATGGCACGTGGCCAACGAGACTCTTTCAGAAGCTGGACTGAACTGCAGATTAGTGTTTATTTTTGGTGCAGAGAAGTCTTCCAAGAAGTATGTGTGTGTGTGTGTGTGTGTGTGTGTTGTGTGTGTGTGTGTTTTTTGGGAGGTGTATGTGTGCGAGGGTGGGGGGTTTGGTTGGGCGGTCTGGGAGAGGGGAGCGTGAGGACTGCCGAGGAGTTGTTACCTGGGTTGCTCCTCTACAGCTGGGAGAGAGAGAGAGGCAAGCGGAGGAGACGAGGTTAAGGGGTGACGGGACTGGTGCACAACTCCATTTTCCTTTTTACCGAATTTCCAGTCGCTTCTTTCTTTTCTGTTTCGCTTCATTCAACAGAGTGAGTGAAAGAGAGGGAGAGGGCTATAGAGAGAGAGTGAAAGAGAAAATCAAGCCAATTTTTTTTTAAAGACTCGATCTTGGCTTTCTTACAAACAGATGTTGCCTGTCATTTGGTCGTTAAGCAGGCACATAGATCGTACAATACTGAGGTTTTACTGACTTGCTTTCTCTTATTTATGGTTTTATTACAAGGAAAATCGATCTCTCATAAACATGGGAATAATTTTTTCCCAATCCATTGTTTTTTTTTATAATGTATTTTTCCCTCGCTTAATCTCATCCATTTGCTCGTTTCTGTTTTTTTAGTTGCGCATTTGTGTTTTGCGATTTCGTGGGCCACAGTGGACGTTCTCCATACCTTCTGCCAGTGCTGTAAGTACAGTGAGTACAATGAGACCTTTTGGAAACAGTAAACAGACAGTCGGTAAGCATTTGATTCTTTCTATTCGGCATATTTGTTTACCACATGGATACGTTTTATATTCCTGTGCTTTATATTTGCCATTTTTTATCGTTGTTGTAGCAGTCAGTGTTGTTGGTGTGCAGGTTGGTGAGGCCTGGGCGTGTTGTTGTGTTAATCTATGAAGTTGATCTGATGTAAAATCCTATATCCGTTAACTTTGGTTAAGAAACACGGGGTCAGTCTCACTCCCGCTGACCCCTATTCTGCTGATTTTGAGGAGTCTTTCAACTTCTTGGCATAGCCCCACTAACATAGTTAAAGGATCTTGGCACCTACTTCAAAGTCAGTCTGTTCAATTGTATTCAAGTAGTGGGAAACGGGAAGGGAACACAAACTGTCAGAAGCTCTTCACCGGAGATGCGGTGCGGTGCCAGTCCAAATCGACCATCAAATAATTTCACACTGAGCCACGTGTTATTAATGGCACTGGGTTTGGCTTTGTGGGCCAGACTTACTTCACACATCTTTATTATGCTCAGGAGGGGCCTGAAACATTTGGATGCAGAAATCTTCTCAGTTTGAGAGAAATGTCGTTTCTGTTTGGTGAGACAGTATACTTAATTTAGACAATATAGACAATTACTTTAATGCATAGGTGCTGCCCTTTGAATGATGCAACATTGAGGGCTTCAGCTTAATTTAGTTTTTGAAATATATAAACAAGACTTTTAAATTGCCAGTGCTTTGTTAATGCTTATCTTAACAAAAAAATGATAAAAGCTTGACTTTAAACACTTTTTAAAACACATATTTGTTATATGATGCTGTGCTATACAAGAAAATTGTCAAGTAATCTGTATATACAGCGTTGTGTGGTCAGCTCAGGGGAAATGCAGATGTTTGGCTTATAGATACTGACAGGTCTTTGATTTGACACTGCTCAGCTGTTGTCCTCTGTGGATTGGGCTCTGCAGGCCCATGAAACCTAAGAAAGATTGTTTGATGGAAGGGGAAGAGGCCAAAGAGCTAGAAAATAAAAGGTTTAGGCATGCTTTAGGGGTGGCATTCTCAGTATAGTGTTGCTCTTTCATAATTTTTTTAACCTCTTTTTCTTTCATGTAATATGAGCAGGTGCTTGATGTTTCCTGAATGATTAGGATAGCCGTGTGCTTAAACAGCTTGACGACTGTATATTTGCAATACAGTATTTTATTGCTTTGTGTATTCAGCTTTACTTTCACCTTATTAAATACTTTGCCACTTGTTACAGAGGCAATAGAAAAAACACTTGATTTTAGTTATTATATAGCCTAGTCGTTTAATTCAACCGAATACATGGATAATGAATCATAAAAAAGAAATAATTTTAAAATATGAAATAGTAGTATGATGCCAATATTTTCAGATTTCTAAATATGGCAAATAGTAACTTCATTTTTATTCAAATATAATAAAATAATACTCTTAATAATATTAATATGTAAGAAAATTTAATTCTTGAGGATTTTTGTTTTATTTGACTGTCCTGCTGCTGTTTTCGATACATAATTACAATTATTTGAAGATATTAATTTACTTTAAAATACAGATTCCTAGTGCAGTATCTGATTGGTGATTTTGTGTGTTTTCTTTCTTCTAGCAGGTGGTTAGTAGAGCAGACACTACTAATCCTTACGCTCATATATCCGTTTAATACCGATTTTTCAGTGTTCATACTTCTTTTCTATCTTTTTTTCCGTTCTTTCTTTCACATGCCTTTATTCTGTAGTTATAAGATCATCCACTTAAAAAGACGTTTGATCAGATCCTTCAGAGAAAGGTTGGCTATTGGCCAGCTTGGACACACCTTTGGTTTCCTATTGTTCCCAAAATATCTGATTCCCCTTCTCTATTGTCTTTCAGCTTTTAGAGTGTACTTAGATTATAAGGCAATGATTTAATTGCTTGTCTGACTTGGAAATGGACAAGCAGATAGTGATAAAACCTATATCGTCAACCTCTTTAAACTTAGCAGTATCTTCCAATTAACACAATATCAGAATGAGTAGGTGTGATGCAGTCGAAGTCATAGCTGCAATCAACTCGTGAAATCACTTTTTGACCAGCTTTTTTAATTAACTTAGTTTTTTGACACCTCTTGACTGTTCTTTTCACCTAACTTTACACCATTTTTTTCCATATTTGACTTTGTTCTGTGTCTTCAGGCACTCGGCCTCCATTTTGAGAGCCTTTTTGAAACCGAGCCCTTTTAAATGGAGAGGTTGCAGCTCTTTTCTTTTAAATTATGTTCAGAAACTGCATTGCATGATTATTAAAAAAAATTATGAAACGTGCCAAAGCCATGATCTATAGCTAAGGTAGATGCTGTACAGCAAAGGTAAAATTTGAAATAAAATCTTAAACAAATTGTGAACGAGCTCAGCTAACCATTTGACATTTTTAGAAGTAAATCAGTATTTTGCATTTTATATATTTATAAGTTATGAAAGTTATCTCTCTTAAATGGAAAATATAATAATACCATTATTGTCTTTAAAAGTAATTGATAAAAGGTGTTTGAATGTGCATTTGTGGTAGTGCTATTCTATTGTTGTCATTTTCATCTTTTCATTAAACAAGGATTTTTTTCTTCATTGTTTGCTTGCTGTTCTTGCACTGTTGACTTGGCTTTTAGATTCATAGCACACAAGAGAGCAGTGAAGACATTTACATTAAGAATATAGTCCAAATATCTCAGTGTGTGTTTGAATGTCTCCGATGATCTCGCCATTGTGGGGACATTTTCAATTGTATTCAATCAAAACAGAAAATAAAGAAGCGGAGGCTTTTACTTTGGACCCATCAGTTTTCTTGATTGTTTGTTAGCTGAACCGTAAAACTGCAAATATGTTTTGCACCTCAGTGTATGAGCTGCCATTCCTATTTCCATATGCAGTAGTCTCAGCAGTGCAATATGCAGTTTTGCTGTTTGCAGAAATATTACCTTTACATCACTGAAATTCATTTTCAGATTTAGAATGATTTGGTTTTGTCTTTTATAATGGAATAACGGAAGCCGATGGACGACTTCTGAACTTGTTTTTCTTCTGGAAGAGACCTGCCTGCTGACACAAACCCGTAGATCCGAACTTGTGGTGACTGTCCACACAAGCTTGTATCTATAGGTATCTGTCTGTGTGGCCTTCACACCTACTATTCAGGGCCTCGTTTTAAACCATCCTGCACTCAGTAGGTAGGGTTTGAATAGTTTATTTAAACCGTTTACTACAGAAAAGGAGTCTCATCAGAATTAACATAGTCGATATTCTTTCTCAAATCGATAGAGGGTCAACTCTGTTCATCTCTCTGGGTCTCTGCGGTGCCCCCAGGCTGAGGTAGTAGGTTGTATAGTTTAGAGTAACATCACAGGAGATAACTGTACAACCTCCTAGCTTTCCCTGAGATACACACGCTCCTACAAACAAACTTACTATCAGCAACACTTCCTTACTAAGGAGCTATATAAACAAAAAGCACATAAACACTATGGCATAAACTAAACATCTGATTTTATTTTCTGTAAAATGATTGTGCTCAAAATGTGTTCTGTTGAAACAAAATGAGTCCCAGAAGCAGACACTGACCAGGCACACAAAACAGCTCAAGGTAAAACATAAAGTCCTGGTAGTTGTACTGACAGTATTTATTTTCTCCGCAATCAAGCACCTTTTTTATAGTCTTAGATGAGAAGTGTTGTTTTTCTACTTTTCCTTGTAATACAGATAGTTTGGGTTTGGTAATATTTGTATTGTAATAAAAATATTCTTATGCTCACCAAGGCTGCATTATCTTGAATCAAAAAGGAAAACAGGAAACAACATTAACATTATTACAATTTAAAATAACTTTCTGTTTGAATAACCATCTTCCAAAGGGGTGACGAAAATATTCAAAAATAATCTTGCTTTACCTTTGAATTATGTATTTTTCTGACTCCACTGGCAGATATTTGTTCTTGTTATAATCATAAACTCACTTCATTTTGATGAATTTCTCTGAAAACAAGATTTTTTTTATTTTGCGTCTCCAGTAAATGTATCTTGATTTAAGAATCTTTAGACATTTGCGATGGAAAACGAGACCAAAATACTGAGAAAGACTTTTTTTTTTTGCAGTGTACCAAAAAGTTTTTTTTTTAATAATATAAAAAAGTAAGATAGCTGTAGGAAAGTGCATTTTCAAATTTTGAAGCATTGTCAGTACAACATATTTAAAGACCATATTGACACATTGTGTACCTTTCAGTTTATCCCTTAAAATTGGTTTACTTGGTCTTAAAAAAGTCTTTAAGAAAGTCTTAAATTGAACTTTTTTAAATGTAACATTTAGCCTGCAGATGTCTTATTATTGACGAATAGAAAGTTCAAAAGAACAGCATTTATTTGAAATAGAACATTTTCATTAACATTATAAATGTTTACTGTCATTTTAATTTATTGCATACTTGCCAAAAAAGTATTCATTGCTTGAAAAAAAAATGACTGACCCCAAACTGTAGTGTATTTCTTAAACAGCTATTTCTATCTGATCTAACCCTTAAAATAACTTTTGTTAATGTATATAATATAATATTTTTACATTTTGAAAAAAAAGTAGCTAAATTAGATGTTGAGCACATTTTTTTGACTATTTGACATTCCACATTTAACATTTTCATATAATTTCAAAGCACTCTTGAACTATACATGTTCAACCATTTCACATACATGCTACTGACATGGTCTTCAGTGATTATATGATAAACGTCTGAAGTTATGTCAACTTATTGTATTAATGTCACTTTTATATTCTTGCATTAAAAACATTTTTGTATCATCAGTGTGATACACACCATAATTATTCATAGAATTTTGAATAATTATTTTGCTCACCCTTATTAACAAAAACTTCAGCTATAATGTGTTAGCAGATCAAGTCTACATCAAAAAAAATTATCTCATCTTTTTTTTACTCCTAGTTAAACAGAAACAGTGTTGGTGAATCTTAAGGGTTTTCAAACTGTCCACCATTTTATTTTAAAGTTATTCAGTTTCACTTTGAATATGCCTTTTTTCTTAACACTCTCCAAATGCATGTATGATGTACCTAACACAAGGACATTTCTTGGTTACATTTATATATAGAACCATGTTATTTTTTGGAATATATTACACACTGAGCCAAACTGTCTAATGGTCTACCCTCTTTTTAAAAAAAAAATATATATCTAATAATATATTTGGGCTAACAGATGATATGATTTATGATTACAATCAGAGTAGTATTTATCTGGTACAAAAAAATAAAATAAGGATCTTAGGGTAACAGCATTAAACCTGAAAAGATACATATACTAGTATTGGGGGTTTTGATTCATCCCAGTAACTCAAATCTTTTGAATCTTTTCACCAGATTTGCTTAAATTAGTTTTTAATTTACATTGCACTAAATGCAACAAATCAAATAACAAATGTCTGACAGACACACACTTCTTGCATGCGTTGCATCATTTTTTTGAACAGATTAATTCAAATGACCTAGTTATATTTTACAATTGTATAAGTTTTATACATGGTTATATTAAATATAGTATATATTGTAGTTAATATATGGAAAAAGTTTATAGTGTCATCACTTTTAATTCATTACTTTCTATCACTTGGAGCCCAATAATGATGAAGAGTTTACTCTTCTAGCTTGCTTTAATCTTGGGGTTGATGGATGGAGTTTAGTCATCAGTTTTACTGAAGAAGAAACTCTCAGATGATGTACAAAGACTAAGGTTTGTATTTACAGTCAAGTAGATATGTCATGCTTAAAAGCACACTTTAGATGATAGCAGCACGCTCCATTTTCTGGAGTGAGAATAAAGTACTGTACATCACCCCTGATCCCGAACAATGGAGGCTGAAATAGATTTTGCCGTTTCTATTAATGCCCGTGCTACTGCCGGACCTGTCATCATCTCACACCAGTTAAAAAGACAGATCACACTTAAAGAAAAATACAAACAAATATCCTTAATTGCCATAGCTGCTTTTCAGCAAGATAATATAATGAGTTTGCAAAACAACACCATCTCTTAATGAAATATTCATCAGCAAGCTGATTTTAATGATTACAAGCAAACATTAATGAGAAATAATAGCAATTTTGTTAGGTTTAAAATGTCTACACAACACAGCCGTATATATATATTTTTAGTTTTGTTTGTCAGCAGAAGCTGACTGTATATTAACTTTATTTTTGCTCTCCTGTAATAGGATGCTAAGAGCACCATAACGCATATGCTCAGCACACAAAGCTTGAGCAAGATTGAGTGAGATGTTAACTTCACTGTAGACTTCATTGTAGATCTCACTGGCCTGAGATTTCATGTGAACCCTCCCTCACAGCCACTGCTGGAGTTCTGGAGCAAAAGGCTGCCCCCCAATGGTGCAGCTTTTCACTGCCACACACACACTGAAACAGACAGCTGTACATTGCTTAGCATCTGATTCTTGGATCCCTTCCAGGGTTTATGTATAATCAGAAAATGTAGTCTTTGATGTTGCTTTATTTCCCATCTTCCCGTTAATTTCTTTTTTCGTATCTCTGCGGCAATACAACTGCGATAACGTGTCTCTTTTGCCTGTGCCTTTAGTCGGCCAGGGGGGTCTGTGTGCTGCGTAATGTCAGCCTTGAAGCACGAATCCAAAGCAGATCAGAGAACAGAGAGGGTCCAGGGCACAGAGGTTTGTAGTCCTCTGCACCTCTCCTTGCTAATCGCTATCGTGCAAGTGTAACAGACCCACCGCTCCTGTGCCCCACACAAGAAGCAACCTTTTTCAAGCGCGCCGCTCGTGATTCTCCCGGAAGTCCGTGCACCTAGCGAGCGCGCCGGTGGTGACCTTCAGCCCGTTCGGCTACATGGCGAGCGAGACGAATGAGCCCCGGCGGCCTACGCCTCTCTATAGAAGTGGCGGCTCTCCATCCTTCCCTCCTGCTGTCAGTAAGCGGCGGTACGGGAAGCGTGCTGCTCTTGTGCTGACATTCTAAAAAAATACACAGGTTTAACTTAATAAAATGCTTTGTGTCTGCCTCGTCAGCTTAATATCATTTGGCCTTTTGCATTTAGTAATTGTGAGACTATGCAAGGCACTAAAGAATATGCTCTCAGGGCAAACAATACTTACAGTATGATCATCTTAGTCTCACAAGGTCTCCTATATTGATCTATTTCTTTTTTAAACTGAAAATTCGAGCAGGACATACAATTTTTTTTTTTTTTGAAAACAGCCAATAGACTTGATTTGCAACTTGCTAGTCAGTGGTGGATGTTATTGGGGGAGGGGCATTCTGAGAGAGAGCATTTGATTGGACAAAAATATGTGTAGTGCAGGATGAGTCATCAATATTTTTGCTCCATTTTACCAGAAGAGAAAGATGTTAAGGATTACGCTAGCTTTGTAGATTCAAAGATAAAACATACAGACTAAAAGCCACAAAACTCTCCTTTTAATTTTATGGGTATACTACTACTTGGTATACTACGTAATTACTCCATTTGATAGTACGTAATGAGTATTATTGTAGTCACGCATTATAAGTATCACTAAATCAAGGGTTTATTTGGGTCCAAAAGAAGTGCCTCTTCCCTTGCTCAAAGTCCTCATTAGAACTTCAACCACAATGTTTGTTATGCAAGGTATGAAGCACTATAATTACACCGCTTTGCTAATGGCCTTATATTTTACTTCTCTGGAGACACGTCTGCTAAACATAGCTGAAGTCATAATCTTACAGTGAGCACTTAGCAGTCGCTACAGCAGGAATGGCTGGATTCAGTGTTTGAAATACTCTATTTTGCCGGGGTGGGCTCATAAACAGTTTGTGGATTGCCACAAGAGAAAAAAAATGCCATATCCTCTTTTAAAAAAAAATCACAATTGTCTAGTTGTTCCAAAGGCCCACACAGTGAACAAGTGCTGATCTCATTCAGTATAATTTTAACTACTTGGATATTTTTACAAGCAAGCGGTGACGGATTTAAAGAGCTGAGATTTTACACTGAATATCCAATTTAATAAGCAGGCATGGTATATACAGGCACACAATTATACATGCATGCTAAATCTCAAATAAAAACTCATAGCATATTTGTTTTATTTCCCAGAGACCTTTGCATTGTTACAGGGAGTAGCTGACAGCTGTCAATCAGTCCAACTATTTTGTCACATGGCGCTGTGTGCATGCACATATTTCCATGCACTTTCTGTTTGCATTACCCACCATGCAGCAAATATGCTTTAATTTGCTTTTCTAGGTCTTTAGCATGCATATGTAATTGTGTGCATGTATATATGCGTGTGCGCCTGTCTGCTCGCTATAGGCTCTAGGCGGCAGCCGGCACAGTCAAAGGCGGTCTAATATTAGCACCTCACTGATGGCTTGCTGTATCTGGACGAAAGAGGGTGATAAATGAGGATAGCACTGGTGGGGGCCATGGAGCCGAGGGGGAAATGTAAAAGGGATAGCATCTTCGTTTTACCGCCAAAACGCCTACATGCATGTCCCATCCGCATCAGAGAGGATATAATGCTCAATCTACATGTGACACCTACAGATTAGCCAGAGACTGTGAGATCATGAAGCAAGTGAAGGAAAGAGAGGAAGAGGGCAGTGTGGTGCCGGTTTGCTTTCTATCCGCTCCGGTCGCTGATTTGATCCCATGCGCTGTTGTCCGTCGCTAGCCTCCCTGCCTGCTCTGCTTGTCCCTCCCCCATCAGCTCGGGCTGCTCTCCCCCTTGCTCTGCCCAAGCCTGGGGGAGCCAGTGGAGATTAAATGTAGCCTCTATAAGCCAAGCACATCATGTATGTGTGTTTCTAGGGCCTCTCTCTCTCTGACTTTCTCCCTCACTTTCATTCTCTTTTTATAGGATAGTGTTTATGATGCCAGGCATGTGATAGAGAACTTCTAGAATGTCAATATCATTGGGAATACCAAAATATTTGACAAGCAATGAAGAAAAAATGACAAAAAAGTCAAAAAGCGTGAGTCTATGCCTTTTTCTACACTATTTCTCCTCCACCAACATCCTCCCCCCTTCGGGTTGATACTGCGGAGAAGTGGGCCTCCGGCTTTAAATGATCACAGCTGTGCGAGCAAATTAATGGATGATATTTCTCTGTTTTCCCCCCTTTCTACAACTTTTTTCAACATGGATTTATAAAGAGGGAAAGAGGAACCAGGGGTGTCACGCTTCTACGTTTTCCCCCTCCTCTTTCCAATTTTGCATGCTTCTCAGTCTGCTCAACTCCGAGAGAGAGGAAGAGTGTGCATGTGTGTGTCCTGGGAGAGAGAGAGCGAGCGAGAGCGAGAGGGATGGCGAGGGAGGGAGAAAATGAAATGTAAGACAGATACGGAGAGTGAAAGAGAAGAAGGGGGTGTGGAGAGAGCAAGCTAGCGAGAGTGGAGAGCCAGTAATGCAGTGCATTGATGCATTTGCTGCGTCTCAGGCGTGCTCTTTCAGCGGGACGTAGCCCGGGGTTTTTGGCAGCGGCAGGCTGCCTGTTTTCCATCACCCAATCGAGCCAGACCTGGAATAGGGATATACGTGCGAACGGAGTTGCCGTGGCTGAGCAGCGCTGGACGAGTGAGGTGAAGTGAATGAGTGAGAGTCTCTGTGCTGTGCTGTGTGTGCGTGTGTGTTCACCCCCTCCTCTCCTGAGATCCAGCAGACTGGCATGATTTGCTGGTGGTGTGGCCCTGGCTGCTGCTTGGACTGTCTCTCATCCTCAGTGCCATCACACCACCCTTCGGCTTTTTCTCATCTGCACGATCTCCACCTCTGCGGCTTTTGTCGGCAAGCTGTAATATGGACGCACGGACCTTTGCTTTGATATTACCATCCATCCATCTCGCCTCTTGTCCACCTCTCCTCTCTTTCATTCTTCCTCTTTCGTTTGACGCTAACAGCCTTCCAGTCAACATGACCGTATGACTCTCCCTTTTTCTAGCCTATCAAATCTGCATGATTTTGTCAGCAGGTCTAGCAACAAAAGTTGAAATCTGAGATTTCTATCTCTCTTTCTTTCTCTCACCCACTTTCTTTGTTGAGCAGGCTGCGAGAGAACTGTGATCGGCTTCATACTCATCCTCATCCTCGCACCAGGGTGAGTTTAAAACCATTTTCTGCTTCTCCCCACCCACAGCTGTAGCATCTGTTAGTGTCTTCATTACCTTTGTCTGAAGCTGCTTGTATTGGGCTTGCCAGTTAGCAGTGAGCTAAAATTTCTTGTATTATCTTGTATTAAAACTTCATGGTTTAGGTAATGTTACAGTTTAGTGGTTTAACCAGTGATGCACGTCGGGGACGCCAGTAGTAAGTCACAGCGACCAGACAGAGCTTTTTATGATTAGTGTTGAATGCTTGTGAGAGCGAGACAAGAGCTGGAGGAGAGTTTACCTGGAACCAGGGGCATTTTTCAAAGTGCCCATATTGTTCGATGTTAGAGACTGAGTGGGGGTGTTGGGGAAAGAGAGGGATCGAGCTTGTTGGGGAGGGAGAGATGGGTCAATGTTGTGTCTAGCTGAAGGTTGCACTTGTTGTGTCACAGACAGACAGACAAACAAGTGTCGGGGGGATTGGGGGGCTGCACAAAAAGCTATGAGTAGATGGGCCTTTTATAGCCATACATTTTTTTAAACTTTTGTTGTTGTGGGACACATCAATGTGCTCGAATTTTGTTACAGGTTGGCAGTCGGTCTGCAAATGTGCCTCTCACAATCCCTGAGACCCTAACTTGTGACGTTTTCCTGTTATGTGCACGGGTTAGGTTCTTGGGAGCTGAGAGGGGCGCTCTGTCATCAGCCCGCCGGCGTCGGAAACAAAGACATTTTAGTCAACAGTCAAGAGCAACTGTCAGAGGACAGAGGAAGCAGCTAGCCGTGTGTATAAAGGGACAGTGTGCATGGGGGGGGGGGGGGGGGGGCGGGGTGAGCGTTGCAAGAAATGACGGCATACAGGTCATGTGATGCGCTAGTGGGTAGGATCAGCTGAGGGTTCATTGTTGGAGGGATAAGGTTAGAAAGAGGAGATCTGATTCCTTTGCATTTGTCGAGTTTAATTTCAAATGCTGCCAGGCCTTGAATGCATGTTAAAGGGATAAAATGAAAACTCGTCATCATTTAGTCACCCATATGTTGTTCTAAGTCTGTATGATTTTTGTGTGGAACACAAAAGAGGATATTTTGAGAAATGACTCTCCATTCAGTGGAAGTCAATGGTAAACAAGACATTTTTCAAAATATCTTCTTTTGTGTCCAACAGAAGGAATTCATATAGGTCTGGAACGATATGAGGGTGAATAAATGTTGACAGAACTTTTGGGTGAACTATCCCACCATATCTTACATTTATTCACATTCAATTTCACATCTCTTCATTTGAGAGCAGCACAAAGTACTATGGAGAGCGTCATGCTAAAGGCTCGGTACACTTGTGTTTGACCTCAGAGAGCCCTCAACTGCTCACTTTGTAGATGTGAACGTCATCTTTTTAATGTGTGCTGAGTCATGTGTGTTTGTGTGTGTGTGTTAAGTCCCTCATGCTATGTGACGTGGCTTTAGCATGTAGCATGGTTACTGTGGTATGCAAGTGCTGACAGGGCCTTACATTTTTGGTTGTTGGCTAACCTAGATGTATATCCCTTAAGGCACTACTGTAGACCTTAAAGATGTGCTGCTGGAGGACATCACCAGAGACCCCTGCAACCAATTAATTAAATTTGGTGAAAAGCATTGTTATGAGCGTAAATGTCGAGAGATGGGGTTGTCGAGAGTTCACCCACACTCCTTCATGGTTCGTTCCATTTCCGTAGTGTGTTAGTGGACCATTTGTCCACTATTGTGGCATGTCTGACTGCTGTTTGAAATGGCATTGCGGCAACATTTCAACAAAGGAATGACGCAAAACGAGGCCAAAGAGTATTTATTGCAGTCTCTAAACAAACACCTTTACAAGACCTTTTTTGGCATTTAGAGAGACAGTGAGAGGCTGCTTAATGAGATAAAGGCTTGCCCACAGTTCATGGATGGTGCATTGCCTCGTTTAAGGCATCGGCCGCTGCATCATACGTATAATGCATGGTGCCATCACGCCCACATCCCTGTCTGTCTTTCTCTCTCTCTACCCACCATTACACCCACAGGCTGTCTCTCTACCTCTCTCTATCTATCGGTACCCACTGTCACATTCAAAGAAAACTCTCTTCATCACAAACCCTGTCGCTGTTGTTGCAGACATAGAACACTTTGGGGTTTGAGGTGGGACAGTTTTTGCTAGCCAGCGGCGTAGCACTTTGTCTTGGTACATGTCCAGGTAGCCATGCTCTTGCTCTCTAAGAGGATTTGTCTGGTACACTCTACTTAGATTGCTTGCTGAATTTCCGATGGAAATCGTCAAGCTTTCGCACACATTTCTGAGGCTTTCCAAATGAAAACGAAAGGCTCATAGTAGCCGGTCCCCATAGCATGGCATAATACTGGCTTTACCCCAGTGTCTGCAGTGCTGTGCTCTGGCGTCTAGGCTGCAGCTCTATTGTTCACTCCTGTCTCTCTGTGCTCACGTTGCACTCCACTGGCACTGGGGCAGCCTCCACGAGCCTGGCCCACTTTTAAGGTGGACCGGTGAACATGGAGGAAGCCATACAATCGCGTTTAAGGCGGACTGCGACAGGTTTACTGGCTTAGAACAAAGGCTGCCGCAGTGAGGAAGGTTGTGCAGGTGGAGTGTTAGACAGCGCCAGGGTGACGCCCATGGCTAAGCAGCACCGAGCCGTCTGACACACTTCCAGACAGATCCATTCAGTCGGGTCCATTTGATCTGCTGAGGCTTCATATCCATTGTCCCACCTACCACGATGAAAGATTTGCCCCAGTCCGCCATAGGAGTGTCTGTAGACGTCCTTCTGAAATGTTAAAGTACCTCAAGTCTAAAATTAGTGCAAAGGCAGCCTGTTTGATGGAGAGCGATTATTACTTACTTAGTATTGAACTATGGAGTTTAAAAGTTGTGTGTATCGGTTAGTATAGTGACTATTCCTTCTACAACCAGCCAACACCGATCACTCTGATTGGGTTCTCGTGAAAAAGAGTCCGGGCTCATGATGGTGACCACATGCTAGTGCGATTGTTTATCACAGTGTTCATTTATTTTTTTAAATAAATCATGGCAAGATGGTGTGGAAAGCACGTTGTCTCTCAGAAGTAACAATATTTTCCATGCCCACAGGTGGTGTTGCTTAATATTTGGTTGACATATAAATGGAAGGAGAAATTGATCCAAATTTTATCCTGAGACCTAAAATAATTCTTCTACAGTGCTCATCGCTATTGACCTATAATGTAAGGGAGGTTGTGGCTGAATGTCTGCCTACTGAGCAGTCATATGGAGAAGGTATGTGCTTGTCCATGCTCTCCCTTGTTCTAATGGACTCTCTGGAGTAAGTGGGTAGACTGAATGCACATGTATAGTCAGAAGTGAAGGATGCATTTCAGTGATTCTTATGTGAACACGCAGTAGATGATCATGTGTGTCTGTCATACATTCATCCACATGCGACATTCCTGAATACTTTTCCCCTTGGGACAAGGGTAGGCTACAGCTAGTGCACTGATTAATGATTCAGAAGAGCACAGCTGTGTGTGTGTGTGTGTGTGTGTGTGTATAGTGAGGGAGCAATCATAGTAATGATATATCAGCCAGTCTGAATAACTGACCGATATTTGACCATTTTGACATTATCGGCATCAGCTGACTGCCCTATGCTTTTGATGAACAGGAGTGGTCCATTTAGTAGATGATTTAATCCAAAGTGACTTAGAAAGGTGTAACATAGGTTCTCTCCTGTGTCAATTCCAAAATCAACCAAAAGCCCTGTCAATAACATTTTCTATTTCAGTTATTTTATTGAGTATTTGCTAAAGACTTTGTAAAATAACTTTAAATTAAGCTACTTATTGTATGTCTTAATAAACATCAAGTTGTATCAGCATTATTTTGGCTATCCCACTCTCTAGGTATCAGCACTGGTCCATATCGTTTGACCACTATGCCTGTATGATGGAGAATGGCTGCATCTACATTGGTCCACAGTTGCTGCACAGGCTGAGCTGCTTTCTTTCATAATGAGCGTAGAGAGAGTTTGCTGTGTGCATGGCCATCTGTGCAGACAGGCAGGCAGGCTGGCTGGCTTCTCAGACCTCAGTACAGGTTAGAGCAGTTTAAGGATTACCAGCACAGGCATAGATTAATCAGCTCACAGGCCTAACCTAATTAATCCAGCGGGGAAATATCACCAGTGTAAATCAACAAGCCTTTCTCTTTCACTCGGCCCTGCCCAGTTCAGGAATGCACGGATAGGTCAGCCCTCTCATCCTCTGTCCCGGACTGTCCGTGGAGCTCACCGAGCAGAACAGTATTCCTTTCACTGCACTCAGGTCAGTTGGTTCATATGGAGACTGCTTGGAAATCCCCTTAGTTACTGTGGGAATGTGCTGCTAGGTCGGACCTGTTCTGGCTCATCTAACTGGGCCTTAATGAACTCAAACGCTGCGGTGGCTAATAGTGTGAGATTACCTGTGTTACATTCGTATTCATTAACTTTTAGCTAGTTAGTTATTTTTTTTTTGTTTGTTTTTTTTTTGTTATTTTTTTTTAATACTGCTTAACTAAAAGTGGAAGATCTGAAAAATGAGTGTACACAATTTACCTGGGTCATGAATATTAATGAGGTGATGTAACACATTCAAGCCATATTAGGATTACTGCTTTCCAGTTGCACTTCTGCTCAACTGCCGAGGTCGTTTTATGTGTGTGGCTACATTTTTTCTTTACACTGTGACCAAACAAACAAAATGACAAGCTCTTAAAATTTGATTATTGCTCTAGAAGTGGATGGGGACAAATCTAGAGATTTCTAAAAATGGAAGGACATTAAACTGTAGCAGCTGTACTTAAGGTTGCCAAAATTATGCAGTTGATTTGCTGATCTGATCTGAACTTTCTGAGTATTGTTATTAGTGAAATGCCCTATCATAACTGTATAGTGATTATCATTGATATAATCAATAAAACACTACCATTCAAAGGTCTGGGTTTGGTAAGTTTTTAAAATACATTTCTTTAATTAAATGAAAGAGGTTTCTTATTGCTCACCACGACTGCATTTATTTGAATAAAAATACAGTTGAACAGTAATATTGTGACTTTTTGTGAATTTTCTATTTGAATGTTTTAAAATGTCATTTATTCCTGTGATGGTAAAACTACATTTTCAGCATCATTACTCCAGTCTTTAGCGTCACATGATCCTTCAGAAATCATTCTGATATGCAGATTTGCTGCTCAAGAAACATTTATTATTATCAGTTGTGCTGCTTATGATATTTTTGTGGAAAGTTCAAAAGAACAACTTTTATTTGATATAGAAATCACTTTTGATCAATTTAATGCATCCTCGCTGAATGTAAGTACTAATTTCTTGCAAAAAAAAAAAAAAATCTTACCAACCCCAAACTTTTTGATGATGGCATACATTTAGCACAAGAGTGTTGACAAGTTGGGGTGAAATAAACAAACTGTCATTTATTACCCTCATTGGTTCTTCTAATTTTGCACTCAATCAGAATTTCTAAGCGTGATAATCGATCTTCGCCTCTATGTATGTAATTCTCTCCATAATCACGCTTGGTGACTGATTAATTTGTCAGTAATAAACATTGTCTCTTTTGGCTGTGGCCCTGTTCCCTCAGGAGCCAGGAATTGTGTGGCTGTGGTGACTGTTGTCAGTGCGATTTGCATGAGAGTGGTTGACGTTTGTTTCTCAGCGATTTGCCAGGGGCAGCTAGTGGCCAGGTCTCCGAGTGCCGAGAAAAGCATGGTGGCAGCTCTGTCTCTCACTCTGTCATCATCAGCGCTGCATGTGTGTGTGTGTGTTTGTGTGCTGCTGTCAAATGAGGCACAAAGGAACATTCAAATCATGTTTCTCACACTTCCACAAGCACCTTGAGGAAATAATGGCCCCAGTGCTGTAAAGGGCAATGCTCATTGGTAACGGGTATTACAGATTGCCAGAGCTGTATCCTAAAGCCTACCCAATTGTATGGCACATGTCACACAAAGCCTTCATTCACACTAGAAGTCTACGCATATTACAAACGTGTTCAACTGTCAAATGTATTAATTCTTTGGTGCGGTGCAAACATGCCCACGTATTATGGCAGAGCATGAGACGCTTTTTGTTATTTTGTTGTTTCAGGACGCAGTTCAGCCTCTCATATCTCAATCTCATTTGATGTTGAATTAGTTTGGCATCAGCTTCACATAACCTTATAGGATTGGAGCTGCCGTGCTGCTATGGCCAGAATATTGATAACAGATGTTCAAATGGCTTATCAGGTCATTGTTTGCATGCCAAAGTAATCTCTCATTATTATTTGAGTTATTGTTATTAAAGGCTGTTGTTTTTGTTTGTGTACTTGCATTTTTTTTATTTCAGAGTTTATTAAAGATTAACAAGAAAGATTGTTTGATTTATTGATGCTATATTGAAGCCGTATTGTTTAATAAATGGATGTTTTAGACATTTTTAAAATGCATTTTATCAAAAATATATGGAGAAGGATATTATTACATTATATTATATTATATTATATATTAATAAAATCCCTGTTTAATTTGAAACATGGTTTTCTACATGCTGGCCTTTGTTCTGTACATCTTTGAAAGTGAAATTAAAAGGTCCATCATATAGTAACTTTTTTGCCTTGATTCATTTATTGTCAAGAGGCATGTTCAATTTTAATTTAATTTAATTTTCTTTTTTTTAATTAAAAACAAAACTGACATGCACATTTTCTCTGGACAGCTGCAGGATTGAGACGGTAGCATTGTTGAAATGGAGTGCGGCACAGGGAGAGATGTGGATGCTGTGGAGGCACACTGTCACTGTCTGTGTTTGTGACTATTGACTAACCTGAACAGAGAGACAGAGGGCAGGCTGGGTGTGAGCCATCGGCCTCAGACTGTCCTTCCTGTCCTCTGCTTAGAAAACATGTCAGATGTGCATCCAGAGATGCCTGCTTTGGATGGACAGCACGTCTTCTCCTTTCCTCAACCTCCAGGACAACATACATAATACACAATGCTGGCTTGTCCTGATGTTAAGAACAACCAATGCAACCCAAAATACAGAGATATAAATAAGCTTTTTATTGAATAATCTCTAGAGATTTGAAAAGTCTAGACTTTACACAGACTGTCTTTTCAAACATTGCCCTAATGACGAGTTTAACGTTTTAAATAAGCTTTAAAGAAGACTGGGGTTAGTTGTCATGCTTTTCACTTCAGTGAAAATTTTTGACATCTCTTCTAATATTGCAGTAAAGCTACAGCTCTTTCATATCATGTTTATATCATATATTATTATAACTATATGTATATATAATAATATATCATATATAATATTATATATGAGTGGTTCCTTAACATTTTATTATAAGCTTTTCAGAAAAAGTAAAAACAACTTATTATGAAACATAAAGGTCATTAAACAAATATGTAAAGGTTAAAATGCAAAGAATATTGAAATTGTGTAAGTGTATAACATTTAAAAAAAAATTGGTTTTAAAAACACAGTTTAACTTTTCAGTTTAAATGTGAAAGCTATTATATAGCTAACACTTGGTATTCACTTGTTGATCCAACAATATTACAATATGGTTATTGTCTGAATAAAAATATGCAATTTTAATTAGTATGGCAGAAATTAAGAGGGGTTTTAAAAAAAAATGAGTTGGAAACCAACATAAAACAACCACTTTTTTAATTGTACTTTTAATGCCAAATCTCGTTGTTACTGTTTGATTGTACAACTTCTCCCTGTGACAGTTAGCCCCGGTATCCCTTTTTTGAATGGCTATTTTCATTTTCAGCATTTTTATATTTTTAAAGACAAGAAGCTCAGGTTTGTCGTCATCGGCGTAGGTGTGTGTGCGTGTTTGAGGTTTAAAGTGCAGTTGCCGGTCGCAGTGAAGATGTGTGTGAGGGGAATGGTGAGATGGCTCAGGGAGTAAGCCTGCTCTTAGTCTGCCATCTCAGTCAGGAAAGCCTCTGCAGATTATCCTCGAGCTGACAGCAACCAAAATAGAATGAGCTTGATTCCCTCTTTTTTGTGTATGTGTGCATGCGCTGCCCTTTTTCTTAGTCTCTGTCTGTCTGTCTCTTTCTCTCCCACTCGGTTTCCCTCCTGCAGTCATTTTTGTTTTTATTCGCACACTCTCCGAATCCTATCCTCGCGTGGCTTTTGGCCTACTTATTGTATTATCAAGCGTCAGTGTTTCTGGGTAAGCGAACGTGTGAATGCCGTTGTGTATGCGAGTGTGTTCGTGTGCGAATGTTTGCATGTGAGCGAGTGACCGCACCCCATTGATTTGTGAAGAAATCAGCTCCAAACTCGAAATCCACGATTGGCCCAGCATTCCTTCCAGGGCTCAGCACAACTTTTTGTCTGCCTAATGTTTTTAGGAGCTTCCAGTAAATGTAACTGCCTTTATATTGGTGCCTCACCGATGTTCCTTATTTATATCTTTATTGACAGGCTCAAGAAATCCCAAGACTACGTATGTTTGAAAGCTGTTGCTTTTTCAGACCACCGTGAGCGATAGCTCCCTGCGTTTGTCAGTTTAAGACCTGGAGTGATAATAAGCCCTTTGTCTGTTTGTGTCTGTAATTTACAGTCCTTTTGTTTTGAATATAACGTGCTTTTGTTTAATCGTTATGCATTGAAACCTTGCATGTTTTCAGATGATATGTAAATCTAACAGGCTCCATGTCAGACACGGACTTCGGGTCACTGAGTTTAGACTCTGCGAGTTCAAGAACACACTTCGACAATGGCGTAGCAAATGGCTGTTACATTATCAGACCCCAAGGAGGCTTTTCTGCGTAAACCTGCTGACCCTGTGCAGGCACGACATGCCCGTCTGAGTGTAATAAACCTCCGTAGGGGCTGGATGTGGGGGCCCAAGTCTCCCTCTCTCACCTTCCTAAAACACTTCCAGTTGCTGGCTCCCCACGCTCTGCCGTTGGTCTGACGTCGGTATCGAATCTCCTGACTTTGTCTTGATTGTATTAAATCTGCAAAACACAAATTAGAATGAATGTAAAAGAAATAAACGATGAAATGCTTGGGCTTTCTGCGGCTTCTTTGTTTTCTCGGCTCACAAGGATGAGTGAAGGCAGGTTAACGGGACAGTGGGCCGAAAGCCATGGGGGAAGGGCTTTTTTTCGTACATACTATCCATTTCAAATTTAAATGGAGCTTCCTGCTTCATAATCATCATCTCCTTTGAGGGTATTTAAAGAAGCTTTATAATATAAAACATGTTTGGACATATATCAAGACATGTTTTAGATGGTTAGAAGCAAAAAAGTTGAAACCATTTCAAAGTTACTGAACATAATTAAACATTTTTACAATAATTTATTTTAAAATCAGAAATCTACAAGAATTTACATTAGACATTTGTATCAGTTAACAGCAATTATTACAAAAGAAAATTGCCAGTCTACAATTCTTATCATACATTCTGAATAAATCAATAGTTTATTTTCTAAATGTAATTATGCTGATGGACCACATACACAGAGGCTCTCAAACGCATTCAGACATTTAAAAACTGATGAATGTCTTTCTATTTCGCAAAACATTTCACAAAAAGTTTGTTAGGTTGCTTTGGACACTTTCATCTCTCAACATTCAGTATAACTAAGCAATTATGATTTTTTTAAACAGCATATTTATTTAAGCAATAACAAGGATAATGGGGCTGTTTTGCGTTTGTGCTGACTCGAGTTTTCAATCTTTGTTTTAGTTTAATGCGTTCTGTTTGTTTGTGGTCAATTCCAGGGCACTTTTGTTTTCTTTCAGCGGGGGTAATAAACCCATAACGCTGTCGGCCGCATTCATTTAGTTTTAATATCCTCCGCTTCTCATTTTTCCTTACTAATCATTACTGATGTTTCTTTGATCCTCAGCAACTGGGTTGTTATGTGAATTCTGAAGACCCCTGCTTCTGTTCCACAGCACTCTGTATCTATTTCTAATTATTTATTAGCCACTTTAATAGCAAGGATATTTTCAGTGTGTTGCTATAGAAACTATATAACAGTTTTCTCTGTTATTCTTCAGGTGGGGTTTTTAAGCATATTTGTGAATGTCAGGCTTGAGGAAAATGGTGGTCAGCTAGTCAAGTCTCAGGTCTCTATATACGGATACAAAGCTTGCCTGTCTGTAAAAGTTTCAGTACAACTTTAACAGTTTTTTTCTCCTTTTCTCTCCTGCAGTACATAACAAATCATCAAAGCCGGGATTAAAATTTCGTGAAGGAGCAGCTTTGACTGCTGGAAGACTTAAGCATATTAGCTTTAAAACCAAGATGGGAGTTTCAAGTGATGTATGGCAGACTTCAAAGATGTTTTAATCTGTCAGTAGGCATGCTCTTGCACAGGCTATTTATATTAGGACACAGTGTTTCTTCTGCTTGCACATCCTAATCAATGGCTTCTCCGGCTAGACCCAGCCTGATGTTGGTGTTAACCAGTTATTAAACAGCTGCACTTCCTCTAGACTGTTTCCTCTGCTTTTCTTTAGAGTGGTCTTTAGAGGCACATGTACTCATTATGAATACTGATTATGAATAATCATTTTATGATTTAATGGTCACAACTGCACTTCTATTCATGCTACCGAAATGTATTTGGACTCTTATAGGTCACACTTAAAAATGTAAATTTCTTTGCATTATATCAAACTGAGTGTCATTTATTTTACAGAAAGACAAAACATTTGACAAAAAGAGTTTTGTTCGGTTGTTTGGACTCTTTCTGGTTAGTGTAACATTCATTGTTAATGGGATGAATTACAGCTGTTTGCTCTGATTGAACACATGTAGTTGACATGATATCTAAGAGGATCGGCAGTATCTTGTGGTGTGACATGCTACATTTTTTTCCACATTTTCTTTTGTATAACCTTATTAATTGGGACACAAATACACTATAAAAAATTATATGATTTGTAAGTCATGGCAACTTATGTTTTAACGTTGACTCATCAACTTTCAACTTTTTATAAGTTATATGAAGTTCAACTTTTTAAGTCGGTTTAATGTTATTTAAGTTGAAATGACTTTTACAACCAAGTTGATATACCTAAAAATTTAAGGCAGCAACTAAAGTCTTTAAATTGAAATAGGTGGAATTTTTTACAGTGAATATTGCTACTGTTAAAATTAATTTGTTGCACTGCAGAACAATTTAAAATAATTAACTATCAAAGGAAAATGGTGTTTAAAATGTTTTGACTAAAATAAATGGTGACCACAGGACTTGAAACACATTTATATAAGAATTAAAATATTGATGAAAATAAATGAATACATTCATAAGCGTGTGTAGATATCCACATCTGTGAAATCCCATAGACTAAAATTAGTTGGTAATAACTGAAATAATATGCTATAACTAAAATAGCACAAGTTATTTCTGGAGCCCCAGCATCATTTGTTTACAACTGCTACTTGGTTTAATATTTGTATGTAGTGCAGCGACATTTTTAAGGTTTATTTCCTGCAGCAAATTGTAACATTAATGCAAATACACAATCTGCTACATGTGAAAGTTTGTTAAATTAACAAGAAAGTGATAATTTCAGGTTTTGCTCATCCAAGTTCAACAGCATCCAGAAAAGAGTATATTACCTGAATGCAGGCGCTATATCATGATGACGTGGAAGATATTGTCATTCTGTACAAAATCTGAAGTACCACTGCTTTCTTTATGACTATACAAAATGCTCTGTTTATTGATTTATCCCAAGATAACCTGGATAAAAGGAGTATAAAGCCAAAACCTTTTAATTCACCTTAACCTTGTTAACTGTAGTACTGTTCTTGTTGTTACTTAGAACTTTTGTTCACTAGTGACTAAGCTTTTATTTTTTCACTTAAATACTGTTGTTGTTGTTGTTATTACAAATTATATTTCAGCCTAACAATTTGTGTGAAAGTTTTTGAACAATAAAGATTTCATAATTTAGTGTCACATAATTTTGTGTTACTTTTTGAAATCCCACAATACTCTGGTATTCCCAATTTTAAATGCAATTATAAATTCCAGCATATGACGTTTTATACCCCACTGTATGATACAAATTAAGAATGTATGTCCTGATTTGATCCTGTGCTTTTTTCCTGTTTTTCGTTTTCCTCATCACTTTGTCAACTGTGTCTTTTTATGAATTTGCAAACACTGTTCATACAAAGATGTGCACACAAACACTTAAAATTGAATTGACCCTTTTCCAGACACGTTTCTGTTGGGAGTTTTAAAATATTGCCATGTGTAAGCCCTACAGGTACTTTGAATGGAGAGCAGTGTTCTCTGTGAACATGGCCATGCCTGAGGTGAGGGTTTTTTTCGCTCTGAGATTATTCATCTGTTTGTTTTGAGCTGTTCATTTGTCATCAGTATGACTTTCTTAGTGTTATGGAGGTTTATACTCAGAAAATGGAGAGAAAACAAAGACAAAACATCTCAATGTTGAAATGTTTCTCTTTAAATCTCTCATTTAAGCATTATAGTAATATACTGCTAAATCACTGTGAAAAGCACACCGTGATTCAGCCGCTGTTTTACCTGAAAGTGTTACAAACGGCTGGAAGTCACGCCTGCGTGATTTTTGGAGCTGAATGTGGCTGTGTGTTTGTCTGAGACAGTGATATCACTCTCCCTCATTTAAAGTGAAATGTGGCAGTTTGATTTCATGCATCAAGGAGGAATCTGAATGTGTTTTCTGTGCTTGGCTATAAATAGCAGATAACGGCTCTTTCCAGTTCCAGAAATAGGTTCTGTGGAATTGGATTCCAAGCCGAGCAACACTTTCCTTTTAAACAAGCAAATATGCAGGACATACATTACCATGTTGAATTAAGAGTGCCACTTTTGAACAGACTTGGAGCCCTGCCACGTCTACAAGATGAATTCATCACTTCACAGTACAACACGAGGCTCTGGATCAGACATTTGACGTAACACAGCTTTTTCTAAATAACAGAAATGACGAATTTAATTGAGTTAAAATTTCAGGACTGAACTTAGAATAAAAATGAGTTGAGATTAATCTTATGATTATATTATAATTATTAGCAGTTTCTTTTGAGAAAGGCAAAGCAAATAGTATTTGTCTTAGTTCTGTCAATTTGTTGTATGAGCTGTGGGAGAAATTTCATTCTAGTTTCAATGACAATTATACTTTCAGTCATTTATAAATAAACGTTCTTTTATTATAAACTTTATTATAGATAAAAAAAATTAAATGTCAGTGATTTATTAGTCAAAACTGTCAACAGATCAAAAAAAGTCTTGTTAAAAGGAAAAGCTTGAGGTATTTTGTCATTTATTGTTTTACTCAAATTTACTTTTAAAAATGTACTTAGATGAAATGTAAGAATTCAATTAACGTTTCTGATAGTATTCAGCATGCATGATATTATGTAATAAAATTATTTGTAAACTTGCATAGATTGAATTATTAAATTTTTTCAAAGAACCCCCCCCCACCCCCCCAAAAAATTCAAGGTCCTTGATTGGAATTTTCTGCCTCATAAAACCATTTTCCTGCTGTTTGTTTCTTTTTAATTAGATCATATGATGCACAAGGACAAACAAATGATTTGTTTGGTTTAATTAGTCTGAAAGCATTTTTTTCCTTTCAAGTGCTGGCTAATTTTTGCAATCCTTTAAGTGCTAGACTAATTTAGGGTTTATTTCAATTTAACTTACTTCATTAGAAACGGTTTAATTTATCGCACATCATATGCAAACCAAGTAGATATTTCAGATGCTTTCCTCACCTGGGACTGTTCAAGGGCATTAGAGATCTGCTTGAGCTTACTGTATATTCATCCACACACACACACACACACACACACACACACACACGGGCGACATAGCAGAGCTGTGTGTGGTAGCGGCTATGCGGCTTTGATCTGGGCATTTCCCTTGTCCTTTGTCAAAAGCAGCCTGAGAGGCAGAGATGTGTGTGTGCTGAAGTACGAGGCTCCACTGAAATGTTAAGAGTGCGCAACTTTCTTCCTTCCCTACCGGCCTTTCTCGTATTAGAATAGTCTGTATTATGTGGGCAGAAAGTGAGGGGAAAACGGGAGGGTGCGTGAAGGGGGCTCTCCTGTTTATTAATATAGCAGGCAGGTTCCCACACACGGAACAATGCGTTAGCCAAGCGAGGCGGCATTGTCGGAGCGGCTGAAACGACACCATGCTGGAAGTCAACCGAAGACATGCACGACGTGATCGGCTCATGTGTTTTACAAAACGCGGTGCGCGGAGCATGTGTGCTTCTCTGTGAAAAACACACCGTCTACAGTTAATTCACGTTGTTCGTGAATGAAGCCGAACACGAGTCCTAATGCGGCAGACATGCTGATGGAAAGTCTAACGCAGAGTCAGAGGAAATTGCAGAAGGTATCGGCCAAGTTCAAATGCACTTTCACCCCCTGTCCCTCCTCTTCCCTTCCTGCCATTCTTCTCGCGGCACAAACGGCCGTCAAGCTAGGTACGCGTTCATTCATTGTGTGCGGCAGGGGGTCCCTCACTTCAAACCGGCCCGTTTAAAAGAGGGCTGCGAAGTCCCACGGAGTCCCCTGAGCTGTGAGCGGAGCAGACAGGCGTGACTGGACCAGCCGACATCAAAGTGGCTGGAGCCCTGCCCCTCCATCCTGCCCACACCGTGCCCCTGCCGCGCCCGCCCGGAACAGCCTTCATTAGGACACTGTTACATGGGTCACTGACATAGATAGAAGAGTGCCCGTGATAGAAAAAAGCAACATTTTAGTAAATGTTTTTTACACCATTTTTAAGACGTTTCAATTGAATGACTCCAAAATTGTGGTAGCTATAACCATCAAGTAGGCCTAATTGATTGGTTTTAAAAGTTTTTAAATATGCTTAAATACTTTAAAAAGAGTTCATTCAAGTATCAAGTTTCTGAAGAGTTGTACCACATAACATTTTACAACTTTCATCAAACTTGCCTTGTCATAAAAAGGTGAAATTAACTTGATTCTAAAACAAAATATACACCTTGAATTCATGTGTGGAAGTTTTTGAAGTTTTTCAAGGTAAAAGTATTTTATATTAAACAGTTTAAACGTTTTTATTAAACTTTTTTCCCCCCATAAATGGAACAGTTACAGTTAGGCTACAATATTTACCTCATGGCTTTTGTGTGTTGACATTAGCATCTGTTTCAAACATTAAAGGAAATAAAGTACAAGTAAAAAAGTAATTAAAATATAAGGTGCAATTATCAAAGGAGTTTCATTATCTGCATGATTCATACAGCAAAGTTATTTTCTGTAAAGTTCTTTTAATAGATTGTACATTGACAGCTACAATAGGCTACATTACCTATTGTGTAGGTTCTTACTTTGAAACAATTTTCACTCATAAATATAATGAATAAATCAGAATACATTATATTCTTTTATATTGTCTACATAATTCAAACATTAAAGATATTTTAGTAACACTTTACAATAAGGTCCAGTAGTTAACGCTAATTAATGCATTAACATTGAGCAATAGCCTACATTTGTTACAGTATTTATGAATCTTTGTTAATGTTAATTAACAAAAGTACAATTATTTCATGTTATCTGAATGAAACTGCACAAATCTAACAGAGAGTTTTGAGATTTGAGAAATGCAGCTGACATTGGACACATTTAATTAAAAGAAAATAATGATAGCACTTTACAATAAGGTTCCATTTGTTAACATGAAAACAATGAAAAATACCTGTAAAGCATTTATTAATGTTATATTAATTTCAATATGATTTATCCATAAATATCATTAATTTTGGGGAAAGTTGCATCACATTGGATTTTTTTTTTAACAAAAAAGTCAAATTATCTGATATTTTAAGAGACTTACTGACCTTGACATACAATCATGAGGGTCTGCAGGGGTCCTCTCTGTGATATCATTTCGTGTTTTTTTTTTAATGTTGATCACACTACATACTTCATAAGAAGTGTTCATTTGCATTTTTATTTTTTAATTGACTGTCAATTCATTGACACACAAACATTATTTGCTTGTAAATTTCACATATAATTACAAAGAAAGGGCAAGTAACACAATGAATTAACATTAATTAACATTCTGAAGAAGAAAGACTGAAACAATATTTTCTTGTAAAAACATACACCAATAATCTTCATTTACAAATCTGAAAAAACATCTTTTACAGCGAATCTGTAACGTTGAAAATGCATGGCTAATGGAAATGTAAAACTTAATTCCATGGAGCTTCTAACAACTTCAGATGTCAAATATCAATGTTTAAACAGGTCCTTGTCTGCTATAAGACCTCTTTGGACTGGTCAAGAGAGATGTGGAAAGTCCCAGGGTTCACTGGGGGATGCCATCAGGTGAATAGGCTTTGAAACATCCCCGACCGTGGATGAGAGCGTAGTGGGTGGTGCTCCCCCGAGAGGGACGGGAGCGGAGAGCCCCTGCTCTCATTCAGTCCTCTCCGGGTTTGCACACAGCTTCTCAAGTGGCCCATGAAAGCCCATTACCTCCTTGTGGGAGGGCTTAATTGAAGCTGAAATGCAGAGAAACAATGGTGCACAGAAACCTGAGTGAACGTAAGTATGAGCGCAGCACTTCCCCATGGCATTAATGGTAGCATAAATGACAATAAACTGCTTTGTAACGCAGCGATATGGCCCTATATATCTGTCGTGAGCCGGGCCTGCCTCATTAGGGAGGCCGTACACAAAGAAGGCAATCAGTCAGGAGGTACACGGGTGACTGCTCGCATCATTAGCCATCCCACCGATGCCATGCGATACGTTCTAACGCCTCAGCCACCGGCCATACCATTAAAGAGACGGGACCAACTACCGAAGAAGAGCTCAGACAAAAACACTTTGCAGAAGCTGTGAGGCGAAACATTATTAGTTTATTCACTGTGCAGGTGCCGAGATTACACCGCATAGAGGGAGAAGTGATAAAAGGAAACCATGCATCCATGGATGAAGCTTAAAGTGCTCATTCTTTTCCTTTGAAAGCAATTCTGCTTCAAGCTGAGGTGTGTAATTTTTTCGATGGTAAAATACAATCTCAGCCTAATATGCAGTGGCACTCAAAAGGTTGATTTCCTTGAAAAGTATGAACGTTGTTGGTCCCTGCACTTTTAATACTTTACTTTGTTACCAACCAAAAAGACTCAGCCAATCACCTGAATCTGGGGTGGGACTACCAGTTTGGACAACCAATGAGAGTTGTTGGGGGAAGTCTGTTTGCAAATAATCATTTTTATAAATTCAATGCATTCCTTTCTTCTGTGAAATACTACAAGAACACAGCAAGAAAAAAAAGCTCACACTATATTTTAAAGGGGTCATCGGATGCCCATTTTGTGCCCAAAAGTTGATATGATTCTTTAGGGTCTTAATGAAAAGTCTATAACATACTTTGGTTAAAATTTCTCAATGGTAGTGTAAAAAACACCCTTTTTACCCAGGCAAAATCAGCTCTGTTTTCAGCATGCTTTTCTAGTCCATGTTGCTTTAAATGCTAATAAGCTCTGCTGACCCCGTCCCTCTCTTCCATAGGGTGACGAGCATACTGTAAACTTCAGCCGCGAAACTTGCTAACTAGCACTAATTGGTAAAGGCGATTTGCAAAGATTCATTAAAAACCCTTATACTCACTTCTTCTGTAGATGAAGCTGTATCATGTATGATTCGCCCGAACTTAAAGGGGTCATATGATGCGATTTCAATTTTTCCATTCTCTTTGGAGAGTTACAAGCTCTTGGTGCATAAAGAAGATCTGTAAAGACTAAAGTCACAAATCCAAAGACATATTCTTTATAAAAGTTAAGAGTCAACAACGCCTACCTAAAACACCTCGTTCTAACACGCACCCACATGTCTACGTCACGATGTGGGAAGATTTGCATAACACTGCAAAATGTTACGCAAAGAAAGAAGGCGTAACTTTGATTCTTGCTGTTGTATTGTTGCTGCCACCGCCATGTTGTGAAGGCGCTGTGTGTTTCGTTGTGAAAGCGAAACAATTTTGCTTGGCCTTCCAAAAGAGGACAATATCACTTCGTCATGCCTAGAGCTGATCCATACTGGTCGCTGAGGAAATACATCAACATCACGCTGTGGATCGCCAGATTGGCTTTCACCATGGACAAAGCGGAGTCCAGCACAGGGTCGTCACATGTGGTTGCCACAAACCCGCCCACCGCCGCTCACTCAAGCCGGCCTCCACTCACTCGTAGGCTGCCGGCCTCGCTCAATCTAGCCCGCCGTGTTGTCGACACCTCGCTTTCAGACCGATGAGCTTTGTAAAAATCAAGCGTTTCAGAAAGGCGGGGCATAGAAAAGGAGCAACAATAATGTACAGTATGTGGAACATTTTTTTTTACCTTAAACCGCATAAAAAAATTGCATTACACCAAATACACAAAATAAATTTTCCTCCCTTTTTTACAACAACCTATGAACACTTGTAAACGCATTTAGGTAGATTGGGGGGCGCATTCCCTTCAGAAACAATGATATCCACTGCGTCTTCAGCGGCTCCGATGTCGGGAGTAAATGACGACTGCTAATGTTCATTATTACATCCAACAACAAAACACCTCAATCGCTAAATTGGAGACATTCTTGTCTTCCCCTGCACTGGAGTCGACATAATGGCGGACAGCTCTCAGCTTACTCAGAGCGGGTTTAAGGTAAGACGGACTTGTCAATCAACTATCGTGGGAGGGGCCTGTGCAGAACTACATAATTCTGACAGGAATCTCAGAACAGCCTGATTTAAGAAAGGGGATTTTAAATAGGGATTTAAAAAAAAAAACACTGGGTGGATTTTTATCATTATAGGGTGGATGTGTACACACACTTCCAACACACATTTATGTTCAAACAACAACAAAAGTGAATTTTGCATCTGATGACCCCTTTAAGGTCCAATTCTCACTATTAACAAACCATTAACTATGACTTTTGCCTCAATAAACTTCTAATTTGCTGCTTATTAATAGTTAGTAAGGTAGTTGTTAAGTTTAGGTATTGGGTAGGATTAGGGATGTAGAATATGGTCATGCAGAATATGTGCTTTATAAATACGAATAAACAGCCAATATGTTAATAATAGGCATGCTAATAACCAAATTAATAGTGAGAATTGGTCCCTATACTAAAAACTTTTAAGATTATTAGAGTAAGTTTTATAAGAAAATACTATTTCTGTCTTTCGACTTCAAAATTTCATGTTTAATTCAATGTTACTTGCATTTCTTTATAATTATCTGTGAAATGTTCTTCCAGTTTTGAAGTGAACATTTTTTTCTACACCAACATTTCTTTACAGTGAAGATATTTTGGAAAATGTCTGTGTTTTTTGTCAGTGAATAGAATAGAAGTGTGGTCCAATGTTGTTTTTGACTGCATTGACTTCCTCGTATACACAAAAACTTCTTTTGAAATATCTTTTTCTATAGAAGAAATAAAGTCATGCAGGTTTGGAACGACACGAGTTTGAGTAAATTACAGAATTTAGTTTTTTTTTGGGTGAACTGTCCCTGCAAGCTAAAAGACAATGAATAAATAATAAATTAATAAAATAAATTGTAATTGGCTCTAAATTAACAACAACAACATTCAAGTCAACCTGAAGGAAGTTTATAATGTACCACAGAAATTAGCAAAATAAAGGGACAATAATTTTTCACAGGAGTCATATATTAGATGCAGACATAACTGCAGTGTTTTTTGCCTAAAGGGAAGTGTGTTATGTCACTGCATTACCCAGCTCCCCCTGCATCACAGACTGTTGCCTTGGAGATACAAACTGATTTTCACTCATGGCACACGGCCATTTTTATTGCAATTTCATGATTGTTATAGAAAAGAGCACTATTTTTTGCAGTAGAGTAGGCTCGTACTGAGATTAGCGCAGTGAGTGCTGATTACTGATTGTAAATCAGTTATGAATCAGGTAGTGTTGAGTACAGAACAGAGTCAGCCATGTTAACATTCAGTAACTTTTTCCAAATGCGTCTTGTTTCATATTATCAAAGCCCCCCCATGCTCTTACCCATCCCCCTTCACCTAATTCCCTCCACACATCGGCCCCCCGTTTTCATTATTTTTCCTTTCGAAAACTTCCACACCAGAACTCTGCTGCTTCCCCAGTATTTTATCAATTCATCTTTGCTATTCTCCCCAAACATTCTTATGGACCAGTTCTATATGTTCTCCTGACATTCTTCACATTCATTTTTGTTTGTTGCCATGGTATAATAAATTTGTTGAAAGCCCCACTCAGAGTCAAATACTACAGTACAACACTAAAAGTACCATTGAAAAATGGCCAAGGAAATAATACAAATATTGTTTTCTAATATATGTTATGGATTACTTGGATTATTTGGATCCTCTATTACCCTTTTTTAAGTTATTAACTTTAATTTTTAAAGGTATAGTTCACCCAAAAATTTCTATTTTATGGACTATTTTAACAATGTCTTTACTACTTTTCTGAGCCTTGAACGTGGTAGTTGCATTGCTGTCTATGCAGGGTCAAAAAGCTCTCGGATTTCATTAAAAATATCTTAATTTGTGTTTTCCGAAAATGAATAAAGTTCTTATGGGTTTGGAACGACATGAAGGTGAGTAATTAATGACAATTTTTATTTTTGGGTTATTTTTTGTTTCTAGATTAATGTGTTAAATTTAAACATCACTGTATCTACCCTGTTTTTTATAATTCCTAGTTTTGTGTTAAAAAAAGTGTTAAAAGTGTTAAAAATTAACAGCACAAAAAAAACAAAACGATTTTACTATCAAATGTTTCAACTTTCCTGAAAAATTTATTTCTAGGCCAATGATAGAGTATGCTCAGTTACGTAGAAATAAAACAATTTATAAAGTTCAAGATGCAGATTGTTGTGGTAAATGTGGTACTAACAGAAAATGAATAAAAAAAGCAGGTCTTTTTTTTTAATGTACAAGTTTATGTTATATCCACATACAATGTCATACAATACTATAGTACAATAGGAGCGTTTTAGCTAAATTCAGACCCTTTTTATAGTGTATATTCAGGGTATTTTCACTGTTTTTGATGTTGTTTTAGAATATGTAGTTTGATATTATCCGACTGCTTTGATATTAAATATTTTTGCCATATGGAAATATTTTATACTCATGCTATGTGAACAAAACCAGATGTCAGTTGGCTTCCACTGAAACTATAAACTTATGTAAGCTTAGCCAAGTTTACATAAGGTTATCTATAAGAACATGTCAACAGGAGTGTTGTTTGGACATTTTGTACTTGGAATCGAAGCTGCAGACCAGCAAGCAATCCTTAAGTTAACCATTTAGGCTTATAGCGCAATCTAACCAAGCATGATTTCTTTGTTAGTCAACAGCACAGCAATCGCGCACTTGTTCTGCTCAATAAATGCAAGAGGAACACCTGTACCATGAAAAAAGGAGAGTTTCTCACCAGAGAGCCTCATCTTGGATGTGTGATTTTACTGTACGCAGTGAGGCAGTAAAACTGAAGGCAATTACCATGGAGAGCGCACACTCCTGAACTAGCCAGCCTATGCAAGCACACTGTGTCCCCTAATGAGGTGTGACCAGACTCATGAGTTGCCATGGAAACTCCCACCAAGCCACTGCAACCCATCAAATCTTCTATATGATAACTCCCGCCCACTTCCACTGTCTGTAATGGTTAAATGCCTGGAGGAGAAGTTACGGGTTGATAGTTCAGCTGTGAAACCAGATGATGGAATACAATGCCTAAAATCTGACTTCAATTTCAATAACGAGACATTTTAGAAGAGTGATATTTAAATCCAATTAATTTATAAACACAAATACAAACAAAACATTAATCTTATAAAACAATAATTCAAGAAAACTGTTAACAGTTCATTTGGTTTGGCATGAGGCAGAGGGTTTCAGATTCTTGGCAGTTTGGAAGATATTTACTGCTAGTATCTCTTGATATTGCCAGGATAAACCGAGATAAATAAATAGCTCCGTTTCTTGGGCAAGAATATCAGTAATAAAACTCTGATCTTCACTGCTTTATGTTGATAAAATAAATCATTTTGTATTTTGGCGTGCTTTAAAACTTTCTGGTGTAAGTTTTCTCTGTCCTGACCTCCTCCATCACCCTTTTTAAGTGTAATTTTGAAGTGTTTCTAGATTTAATAACGTGTTAAATTGAAAAGTTACATTACCCTAAAGTAGAGCTGACAACTGAATGCATTAAACTCCTAAAAATAATGTGTTAAAAATGATTAGCATGAAAATTTTTTATTTTCTTATCAGATATTTCATTTAGGCCAGTGATAGATTATGCTCAATGACAAATGAAACAATTAACAAAACACAAGAAAAAAAGGCACACACGCTGTCAGTGGCGTAGTACACCTTTGTACCTTATTTACCCCCAAAATGGTGCATAATAGTACTTTGAATGTACATATTTGTACCTAAAGTGTACATATTAGTACCTTTTAAAAAGATGCCAACCCAGTGACAGCTTTTCTACCTTTATTTCTGAGTGTATATTGACTTCTAAAGGTACTTTTTGTAGGATTTTCTACTGTTTGTAAGTCTCAAATTATCTTAATTTGAGGGTTTGTATCAGCAAATATGTGATTAATTGTGATTAATTTGATTATTTATCATGTAAATACTCAGATAAAATCTACTGAAATTTGTTAGTATTTAAAAACCAATGGAGTACCTTTTCTACGTAAAATACAAAAATAAACTTGTGATTATGTTTTGACAAACAAGTAATTTCCTGAACTGCATGTGACAATTTTTCAACTTCTGAATGAGGCAGAGCTCAGAAAGGGAAACTATGTGGGAGGTATGTCATTCAGATTCATTCACTGGTCATTCAGTTCACAGCAAAGAAGATGCCCATCAGACCTTTGAGAGCAAAACAAAATGGCAGAACGGCGGGTGACAGGCTGCACAGGTTGTAGGTCCTGAGCGGCTCGTTCTTCTTGCCCAGCGCTGTCTGGTCGTTTTGTCCACTAGTGGCACATTCCTTCCTCTTGGCCAGTCTTGTGTTTATTTCCAAGGAGCAGTCTTTTTCCCAGGTCCCTCTTGGCCTCCGAGCGAAGGCTTTTGGCAGAGATCCACGTTGCACAAAAGGCCCGGGCATTCCAGCTGTCTGTCTCTAATCCCCAGTGTCAGCTCGTGTTAATGTTGCAGCGTGAAATCTGAAGGCGCAAAGCGGCGTGGAATATTAAAAAACCATCGTCAGAATTCCTCTGGAAAGGCAACTAGTCTGCTGGTGACATTAGCGAGGGCTGGTGCGTTGCCATCTTGGAGATGAGGGGCTCTGAGGCCTTCACCTGCATTGGAAGTGCTTGCCGCAGTGGTTTGAGGTGGTGAAGGAGAGGAAACTGATGAATGCTGACTTCAGAGACTTGCTCCGGTGCAAGAAGAAAAGCGAAGAAAGTGACTGATGCAGGACTAAAGCAGCATTTCCGTTTTTCTCTCTCTGCCTCCTCAGCCTGGAAAAACAGACAATAGGCGAATGACACGGCTCTGTGGATGGCTGATTATCTCACATTACTTCACATCACATTCCCCCCTCCTGCTCTCTGAATCGCCACTAATGTCCAAAGAGCGAATCAACCTGTGCACTCCTTAAAGTGTTAGTTCACCCAAAAATGAAAATTACACCATGTTTTACTCACCCTCAAAGCATCCTAGGTGTATATGACTTTCTTCTTTCAGACGAATCCAATCGGAGTTATATTTAAAATGTTCCTTTCTCTTCTAAGCGTTAGAATGGGTAGGCGGGTGTTTTTGTTCAACAGTCCAAAAGTAGTCAAATAAAGTGCACGCATCCATATTAAAACATGCAACACACAGCTCCGGGGGTGAATAAAGGCCTCCTATAGCGAATCGATGCGTTTTTGTAAAAAAAAATAAAAAAAAATATATAAACAGTTTTGTGTAACTTCAGCTGACTGTCGTGCGCGTGTTCACAAGAGACTGCCTTTCTGGCGGATGACGTAGAACGTAGGCGTGGCACATGCGCGTGTGAGTCTCGCGAAAACCAACGTTTGTTTACAGGAGCAAAGGAAGCAAAGTGTCGTAGCTGTTGGGCAAGATGGCGGAAATCAGCGGCTGCACATAATAGCCATGTTCTGATTGGTCAGATCGCCTGTCAATCAAGCTCCAGCGAACGGTCAATTGCACATTAAACTTTAAATAGCTTTTGATTGGCTGCATGTCACACAGCATTTGCACCTTAAGTGTGGACAGACTAATTGGGTTAAACATAACAATTAGGTGTTCATTTCATCTCTTATTTTAATAAAACATAAAAATATATGAAAATGCAAATATAATAAAAATTTAATTTCATTATAATTAATAATAATCACAAAATTGTAAAATTATAACATATTTGTAGTTATTTCTCCAAAATAAGCTACTAGGAAACCATGTTCCTCCTCTCTCACAGCAGATTGATCACTGGAGTGCAGCTGACTTGACATTTTGTCTTTGTTAGATGTGGTTTGATAGTGGAGCTGTGTGGAGGCTGATAAAAGCGGGTGGTCAGTTAGAGGCAGGTGGAGGGGAGCGTGGGCCAGTAATGACATGCAGGAACGGGGCAGAGAGAGTGATCTCGCCTGAGAGGTGGGAGAGATGCCGCTCGCGACGGGGGCCGGTCTGCTGCTGACTGCTTTCTGATGACTTGTCAGTTTGGGAAGGACAGGCTGTTTGTCTGTGCAGCTGGGTGTGTCTCATTATCACATCAGTGTCATCTTTCTCTGTTTTCATGCAGCAGGCAGATCACACCCCTGTGAGAGGATCAAACCCGACACACACTAGTGTGTGTGAGTGGAGGCGTGTGTTGATACATGTGTATTTTCACTTTATTCATTTTCTGTTTATTCTTCTCAGTGAGTAATTTAGTGAACTTTGTCATGTGACTGTTAATAAAGCTCTGTGATAAAAAAAAAATCTAATTTCTTTACAAAGTTGTGCAGGTAAATAAATAAATATACAGTTTGGAACAATTAAGATTATTTAAAGGAACACTCCACTATTTTTGAAAATAGGCTCATTTTTAAACTCCCCTAGAATTAAACAGTTGAGTTTTACCGTTTTCGAATCCATTCAGCCGATCTCCGGGTCTGGCGGTAGCACTTTTAGCTGTAGCTTAGCATAGATCATTGAATCTGATTAGACCATTAGCATCTCGCTCAAAAATTACCAAAGAGTTTCTATATTTTTCCTATTTAAAACTTGACTCTTCTGTAGTTACATCGTGTACTAAGACCGACGGAAAATGAAAAGTTGCGATTTGGAAAGCCGATATGGCTAGGAACTATACTCTCATTCCGGCGTAATAATCAAGGAACTTTGCTGCCGTACCATGGGTGCAGCAGGCGCAAGCGCCTGAAAATAGTCCCAGCTAGGTAACTTCCAACGTAACCGGCACCAAGTTTGTGTAATTGGTTATGTTGACGGAGGTTAGCCTATTTTCAGGCACTGCGTAATATCATTGCGTGAATAAAACATTTTTGAATAAAAGTCTCTTACGCTCAATTCGGCTGCATTTATTTTATTAAAAAATGCTTTGGGGTAAGATGTGCCAATGGCTCAACTAAAGGTTTGGCTAAAGATGTAGCTTTTTACTTGCTAATTTAGGAAAATACAAAATATGTTCTGCAAAAAAATGACTTACAGTAGGAATACACGTTTACCTGATGTGAACCAATGACATTGAGAAGCCAAAATCTAGCAAATCTAGCAACACCTGGCCCACATTCATTTATGTTTTGGTAAGGTTAACCCTGCCTGGTTTATGTTTGAAAATGATTAACAGTTGAAAACATTAGAAATTTTGAAAAGTAATCAAAAAGTAATCTAATTTAATCAGTTACATTGCTTTAATAAAGTAACTGAAAAGTTACACTACTTATTACATTTTAAGTGGGGTAACCTGTAATCAGTAACCTATTACATTTCCAAAGTAACCTTTCCAACACTGAAAATGTGGCACAGTGTTTTTTTTTTTTTTTTTAAGTGTTTTGTCTTTATCAGCTTTGGACCGGATCTAGTCCACCTATGCACAGTCAAACTGTAAACATTGTGAGATGAGATCTGTTAGACAGAAAGTTTGCTTTTCCATTCAAAGAGGTTTCCGAAATGTGAATTTTGCCAACTTTGAGTCTTTGAGGTGCGTTCACAGCAGGTAAACGTACACGGACAGATGTCTGTTGGAGCGAGACTTCCCAGCAGTCTCGGGCAGGCGGGGCAGGGGGCGTCGCTCATCGGTCTGCTCCGCGAGCTAGATGGCGCGCGGCTTTATCATGTTTCCCTCCGGCTCCAGGTCTTTGTGTGGGATGTTAAGAGCCTGAGTCTAGAATGCCAAACTGTGTTCTTAACAGTCAGCTATCTGTCTCTCTCATCTGTGGCCTAGATGCGAGCACCATTGCTACCTGTTCAAAAACAAGAAAAGAGGGGGGAAGAGAGAGGAAGGGCGCAAGGACAAAGCTGGGAGCGGAGCAGCAGAACACAGTGTCTGTTGTATATGGGTGCAGGCTTGGCACAAACAGTGGCTTTTCTGTAAAACTATCCCACTCCTCCCAGGCCTCTGACTGGGCTCTCAATACTGCCTTTGTCCTTTCACATCACCAGTGACATTGAGAAGCCAAATCTAGCAACACCTGGCCCCTCGCAGCCTTTCTAGCGCTCGCAGTATGATGCGCAGCCCTGGTTTGCGCCGAAAAATAGTTTTTCCCTTAAACAGTCACTAATCTCGTTTTCCTTAAGCGGTCTCATCTTTAAGGCAGGATATGCTGCATAATTGATGAGCGACTCTTTTTAAATCTATTAAAAGATATGATTCCAGTATTGCTAGGGAGTCCCTGTCCAAATCAAATATTCGTTGCCATCATAAGGTTGGCCGCTGATACACTTTGCAGTTGGGCTGAAAGTATACTTGCATATTGAATGTCTTGTGTCCTTCATGGTATGTTATGAATTAAATTTTCCACCTGAAAAGTCGCAGAAGACCAAGGACGAACTAAATTCTATTACATTTTATCAGAGTGCCGCTTTTCACAACAGATATTGTAAAACGTTTTTTACGGAGTGCCAAGAATGGGTACAACACCAAGGCCAAGAACGTTGTATAGTCCAAGGTTGCTTGGAAGAATTTTTTTTTTTACAATAATAAACATATAAATCTCTTTCTTGTACAGGAATGAATGGCACAAGGGGATTCAAATACCTTTACATCAGTTAAAAGGGCTATTTTTCCAAAAATAACTGAGGAAATTCAATGGAATGTAGTGTAATGCCAGATGTTCAGCATTCCTGAAACTGTTGCATCAGTCTCTGCATGTAACATATTTAGGGAATGCCTGCTATATAATGCATGAACAATTGGAACACTGTCTGAATATATCCCTATTAACAAGTAAATTTGGTCTAATAGCCTAATAAATCGGAAAGGCTGCAGTGCGAATGTAAAGAATTTCCGATTGGAAATCTTTTATGAAAATGTTAATATAAAACAAAATGATTCATAAAGCATTGAAACATAATTCCTTTAAAAGAGATTTTTTTCTTTCCCTCCTTTTTGTTCTTTTTTCCTCATCAGGTTAGAACGGCTGCAGGAGGAAAGGGGAGAGTTAACCGCCGTTTTTGCTGTGCAATCCGATCTGTTGAACACGGAGGGGAGGAAAGATAAAAGGAAACAGAAGCGCTTTTGGAGTCTGTCTACAGGAAGAGCCTGATTAGAGGTGAGCCTGCAGCAGGCACATTGGCTGAGGAACCAGCCAATCACAAGGGCAGCCAGGGAGGGCAAAGCCGCTCTGCCATCCGTTTCTCTGTGTCACTTCACTCTTGTTGAACACAATGTATCCGGTATCAATCTGGTATACTTAATTACAATATGAATTTACCTCATATAATTCATGTCATATGTAACATGTTCTTTATTTTAGGTCACGTTCTCTCAGCGCATGTATTATTAATGGATTTAATGGCTCACTGGAGTTTCTTGTAATATGCATGCTCATGAACATTAATAAAGCAAACACATGTGTTTGGGAATGTACTTTATTGAACTGTGAAGGAATTAATGACACAAGGGTCTCTATACATCATGCAGTTTTGACAGGGTTTGCAGACATTATAATAAGGCAGTTATGAGTGTTTCTTCAACTATAGGCACACATCTCAGGTGCTGATTTTTAATAACAGATTTTATTTTTATTTTTTTGTTATGTAAAGGTCACATTAAAACCGTTTTGGAATTGTTTTTTTTTAACATGCCGTCATTGCTTTTTTTATGTATAGATTTTTATTGTTTTAACCTAGTTCAAGACCAGACTTTTAATTTTAAAATATGAAAATACATAATGAAATTATTATTAATGGTACAAACTGTAATAAAACCATTGCAACATTGTAATAGGAAAATGTATATAACTTTATTTTTTCCATGGTTATTCTGATTTATAACAAAAATAATAATTATGCAAACAACCTCTTTTATTTGTGAGAATTGTTATTACATTTTATTACATTTACAAGTTATCACTTAAACAACATGTCACCTAGAAAATACTTTTCTAGTCTGGGAGGATATTTTTGTCAATCTTTTCTTAGAGTTACATAATCCCTCTTTCATTTATTGTGCATAATTTTGTCCAATGGCCCACTCTGCTTTGCCAAGAGGCCTTCGAAAAGCGTTCCCTTCCAGATTTGCCATGTCAAAATGGGAGCTTTGCTTAGGGCCACAGTATACCCATTCATGTGGCAACCGAAAGTCTAGCCAGCAGACTGTGTCGGCCTGTATCACAATGCCGGAGTGAGCACACATGTCAGCTATCAGTCTCCTCTCTCTCAGGCTCAGAGTTGGCAGTGCTGAGCGAAAGGGTCAATTAGCTGCATTAATGCCATCGGAAGTTGGCGCACACTCATATGGCACAGATTCCATCCCCACTCGCTCCCTGAACACTGAGCGGGCCCAATCCCACCCCTCCGACCTCCCCCCCCCAGATATGGCCTGCTCACTGCTTCAGTGAGTGGCTGGAATTAGGGGATCAGGGGAGGCAATTTAGTGTTTTCCTAAAACTCGGAAGCTGGCAGCAAGAGCTGATAAGAGGAGTGCTGGAGATATTAGTGAGAGCACCGGAGAAGCAGAGGCCTCAGACGCAGGTGTTATTACTATAGATACACTCCTGCTCACCTTACAAAAGTCAGCCAAGGACACTGGCGGAAATGGACAGTTATGTAAACATTATGATTGCGATTTTATCCATAGTTCGTTCTGAATCGCATGACCTCCTCTGGAGGCTGGGACAGGCTGTGGTTCAATTACAGTGCAATGTTACCTTTTCCTATCAATTAATTCATTTAAAATCATTAAAACATTAAAAATTCAATTCTTATATAAAATGAGTTGAATAATCTTTTATGAGCATTAAAGGGATAGTTCACCCAAAAATGAAAATGTGAGGTTTATCTGCTTACCCCCAGGGCATCCAAGATGTAGGTGACTTTGTTTCTTCAGTAGAAAAACATTTGATGATTTTTAACTCCAGCCATTGCAGTCTATCAGTCTTATAATGTAAGTGAATGGGAATCACGGCTTTGAGAGTAAAAAAAAACATACACAAACAAAACCAAATTAAACCCTGCGGTTGGACCATTGACACTCCATCTACAATCTCAATTAGGAGTGTCAATGTTACATTTGAGAGATAGGGGCGTATGCACTTACTATGAGCTGGATCTCCGTAAAGCAGACGACGCCGGCGGAAGAAGCCGACGCGAATGCGCTCAGGACAGCTTCGGACATTGCGGGTAAATCCGAGGTTAAAAACTATATAAATACTGTTCAGTGTCTTGCACAGACCGATCGTTTCGTGTCTTTACACATCAATGTACAGGTGCATCTCAATAAATAAGAATGTCATGGAAAAGTTCATTTATTTCAGTAATTCAACTCAAATTGGGAAACTCGTGTATTAAATAAATTCAATGCACACAGACTGAAATGGTTTAAGTATTTGGTTCTTTTAATTGTGAGGATTTTGGCTCACATTTAACAAAAACCCACCAATTCACAGGTGCATCTCAACAAATTAGAATACTTCATAAGACCAATAAAAAAAAAACATTTTTAGTGAATTGTGGGCCTTCTGGAAAGTATGTTAAATTACTGTACATGTACTCAATACTTGGAAAGGGCTCCTTTTGCTTTAATTACTGACTCAATTCGGCATGGCATGGAGGTGAACAGTTTGTGGCACTGCTCAGGTGGTGTGGAAGCCCAGGTTTCTTTGACAGCGACCTTCAGCTCATCTGCATTTTTTGGTATCTTTTTTCTCATTTTCCTCTTGACAATAACCCATAGATTCTATATGGGGTTCAGGTCTGGTGAGTTTGCGGCCAGTCAAGAACACCTAAACCATGGTCATTTAACCAACTTTTGGTGCGTTTGGCAGTGTGGGCAGGTGCCAAATCCCACTGGAAAATGAAATCAGCATCTTCAAAAGCTGGTCAGCAGAAGGAAGCATAAAATGCTCCAAAATTTCTTGGTAAACATGTGCAGTGACGTTGGTTTTCAAAAAAAAAAACAATGGACCAACACCAGCAGATGACATTACACCCAAAATCATCACAGACTGTGGAAACTTAACTCTGGACTTCAAGCAACTTGGGCTATGAGCTTCTCAACCCTTCCTCCAGACTCTAAGACCTTGTTTTCCAAATGAAATACAAAACTTGCTAATTTTTTTCATCTGAAAAGAGGACTTTGGACAACCGGGCAACAGTCCAGTTCTTCTTCTCCTTAGACCAGGTAAGACGCCTCTGACGTTGTCTGTGGTTCAGGATTGGCTTAACAAGAGGAATACGACAAACTGTAGCAAAATTCCTTGACACGTCTGTGTGTGACGGCTCTTGATGCCTTGACCCCATCCTCAGTCCATTCCTTGTGAAGTTCAAAATCTTGAATGGATTTTGCTTGACAATTCTCATAATGCTGCGGTTCTCTCGGTTAGTTGTGCATCTTTTTCTTCCACACTTTTCCTTCCACTCAAATTTCTGTTAACATGCTTGGATACAGCACTCTGTGACAGCACACAGCTTCTTTGGCAATGAATGTTTGCAGCTTACCCTCCTTGAGAAGGGTGTCAATGATTGTCTTCTGGAAAACTGTCAGATCAACAGTCTTCCCCATGATTGTGTAGCCTAGTGAACAAAACTGAGAGACCATTTGAAGGCTCAGGAAACCTTTGCAGGTGTGTTGAGTTGATTAGCTGATTGGCATGTCACCATATAATAATTTGTTGAGATAGTGAATTGGTGATTTTTGTTAAATGTGAGCCAAAATCATCACAATTAAAGAACCAAAGACTTTTTAAATACTTCAGTCAGTGTGCATTGGATTTATTGAATACACGAGTTTCACAATTGAGTTGAATTACTGAAATAAATAAAAAAACTTTTTCACGACATTCTAATTTATTGAAATGCACCTGTATAGTAACAAGTCAGAGGGTGTTTTTTACTCTCAAAGCCGTGATTGCCATTCACTTCTATTATATGACTGACAGACTGCAACTGTTTGAGTTAAAAATCTTAATTTGTGTTCTACTGAAGAAAACAAAAGTCACCTACATCTTGGATGCCCTGGGGGGTAAGCAGATAAACATAAAATTTCATTTCAGAACTATCCCTGTATTCAAAACAACATTTTTGGCATAAAAGTAAAAAAATGTGAAGGTGAACAACTTCCCCAATAGGCATTATGAAGGACAAAAGACTCATAAAAAAATACACACATTTAATTAAGCAGAGACATTTTTATTATTATAGTTCTACTAAATATTGTAAAAAAAAAAAAAAAAAAAACAGTTCACTGTTATAATACATGAAAAAAAATGTCTGCAAGTCATGTGGTACAACCAACATTCAGAAACTTGCAAGGAAACAAATTGTGTGTCATTGCTCATAAATATATTAAAAAATGTCCTTAAGTCATGTGGTAAAAGCAACACCCAGAATTTTGCACAAAAAAAAAAGATTTCATTGTTTATTAATATATGAAAAAATGTCCACAAGTCATGAGGTACAACCAACATCCAGAAACTTGCAAGGAAACAAATTGTGTGTCATTGCTCATAAATATATGAAAAAATGTCCTTAAGTCATGTGGTACAACCAACATCCAGAAATTTGAAAGAATAAAATAGCGTTTCATTGCTTATACATATATGAAAAAATGTCCACAAGCCATGTGGTACAACCAAAATCCAGATATTTGCAAGAAAAAAAAAATAGCGTATAGAAATTAAATTATTAATTCATAAGTAAGTTGCAACACATGGCACCTTGCTTTGCCATAAATATCTTATAACACTAAATTACAACTTTTCTTGAAAATGGTGCAATATGAAACCAGCATGAAATCAAAGAGTTTATTTTCTAAACTTGATGAGCATGTGTGTATGTTTGAAACTAGATTTTTTTTTCTCGCTTCTGTATCACGGACATTCTCATATGTGACCCTGGACCACAAAACCAGTCTTACGTCACTTGGGTATTTTCTAGCTAATAGCAAAAAAAAAAAAAAACATGTATGGGTCAAAATGATAGATTTTTATTTTATGCCAAAAATCATTAGGATATTAAGTAAAGATCATATTGCATGAAGATATTTTGTAAATGTCCTACCTTAAATACATCAAAACTTAATTTTTGATTAGTAATATGCATTGCTAAGAACTTCATTTGGACAAGTTTAAAGGCAAATTTCTCAGTATTTTGATTTTTTTTGCACCCTCAGATTCCAGATATTCAAATAGTTGTATCTCAGACAAACAAACCATACATTAATGGAAAGCTTATTTATTCAGCTTTCAGATGATGTATAAATCCCAATTTCGAGAAATTGACCCTTATGACTGGTTTTGTGGTCCAGGGTCACATATGCATTAGTCCCCTGTACCAGACCTGAGCTAAACCTGCTGAAAAGACCACTTAAAACCAGCTGGTTTAGCTAGTGGATTAGCATAGCCATGTCAACTAAACGGCTTTAAAAAGATAGTTTGCTGGTTAAGCTAGTTAGAAAGCCTAGGTAGGAACACCAGCATACCACCACCTGATGGCATCTGTTTCCTCATAGCAGACACAGTGATATTTATCAATCACTCTTGTACTACACACTGTCTCCATTGTCACATTCATTCAAACTGAGATGTTTCCAATGACTCTTTCTTTCCAATCTCGCTTTCATTTGTTCTCTTTCTCCCGCTCAATGCAAAAGCCTTTGTGTCACAGGGAATCTGAAAATAAGCAGAATCTATTCTAAGCACGGTGCAGAACAATAGCAGACCATGCCACGAGGGTTAAAACAAATGTGTCGTTTATGAAGTGAGGGTGTCATTTGCTACAGTACGGTGGAGGAGACGGAGCGAGGAAATTTGAAAAAACAATATCCACACTGTCCCCAGCAGCGGCAGCAGTGCCGAACCAGGCGCCGCCACGGCTGAGCACCGAGGAGCAGCGACTCATAGGAAACATCCATCTTCACTTTCACTGAGAAGGGGAAATAATTATGTTTCCTATGTGTTGCTCATAACGATTCGCTGAAAGATGGAGGAAGTTAGTGATGACTGTGGTCATGTATGTCTTAAAACACTCTCATTCAGGGGCATTTCTAGCCTTTCATCAGTACTGGGGCACAGGCCACCATAAAAAAAAAAGTCTCCTAGTGCTGGGCGATATACCGGTTCAAACGGTAAACCGGTTTGAATTACGCACACGGTATGAAATATTTTTTTTTAAACTGCATACCGGTACAATGGTTTAGCAATGTAGACAGCATTGCGAATTGAGAAGAGATCCATACACTTCTGATTAATGGTTAGAGTACTTTCAGAACTATTACACTATCACACAACTAATTTATTAACTGGGCAAATAAACCAACTATAAACCGCTGTTAACAGAAGCCAGAGAAGCTGAAGGCAAATGCAAAGAAGATAAAATAATGTACAGGCAGATCAAGTTAACAGTTCATGATGCGAAATATTGGATGAAAATCCTAATTATTAAATTAGGGTTCATATAAATGTATTTCTGAAGGGAACTGACTGTCTTCAGAAAAGTTTAGATGGTATTTTTATTTTATCTTATCTCTGTATAATGCAGTAGTTTTTTTAAGCACCACGCTGCTTTGTTTACAGAGGTAACCAAGAAAACAGCAATATTGCTGCTGTTCCATAAGCGGTTCCATAAATCTGCATCTCATTCAGCCCATCTGCTGTTTTTGTTTCGTGAAGATAGGTTTTATTTAGCATAATTTCACAAAGTTTAAATCAGACCATTTTGTTTTTGCTTTAAATTTAGAAACTATACAATCTATATAGTTTATAATGTTCCATCATTAGCTAAACAGCATATTGTAAACACACAACATGATTGCTAAAACATTATAAGAAAAAAAATTCTCAGATTGTTATACAGTAATCTCCATTGTCAGACATAGATTTATCAGTAACATTTTACTAGGGTACAGTGATAATTTTCTGGGTCTTACACCCCAGTAAAAAGGGTCTAGCGATTCCCCTGCTTTTATCCACATCAAAAATATGTTTGAATGCATCAACAACGTGTGTCGCACATATTGGAAGAGAAACAGAATACGCCAAAAACTGACAGTCACAGCGCAAGTGCTGATTTTGTTCAACGTAATGTGCTATTAGAGGCTGAAAGTGGCTGGGGGTATTTTTGGCACCACTTTGCATCCTCATACTGCGTGTTAAAGAGGTGCTAACTATACCTCCATTTGCCAGAAGTCCTCTGTAAATATTTACAATTAATAAATAAATAAATAAGAATCTGCAGCCAGTCCAATAAACATAAGATGCCTAATACATGGGAAAGGCTTACAGAAGATTAATGTTCTTTTGAAAATTTGTAAATAGCAAAGAGACGTCCCTTTCGGCTGTTTGTTTGAGATGTCACGCCAACGGTCCAGAAAAGAGGATGGAGCTGGTATCAGGAGAACAGGCTCTTGTTTGTCTTTCTCACGCTCGTTGGCGAGCTAGCAATGTCCCAAATGTCTGCACTCATTTGGCTGAACCTAAAAGGGACGAATAACGGGGCACTGCAGCGGCACTCGCCAGTGTTATTTCTGGAAGTAGCAGGTAAGGAAGATGGGTGAAATGACATCCGCGGTACCTGACGGCACTTCAGACGGGATGTCGGGATGCCACAGTTATCTTCAGAGCGCCGCGGCTCTGATTCAGCAGTTGGGCTGGAGGTGGTAAGCCAGCTCAACTGTGCCCAATGTTTGTGGAGATTTGGCTGGTGCTGATGGAGACTAGGTGACACCTCTCCAAAGCTAAACATAGCAACTTGAGCGGGGCCACGTGTAACAGGAGACAGAGCAGCCCTGTGTGCGCTTCAAAGCTTCGCCATATGTCTGAGAGGCCCGAAGAGGGTGAATTTCGAATTTGTATGTCAACTAACCTGTTCATCTACGGCAGACGAATTATAACTGATTTTGCCCCAGCGGCCTGTTCAGACACAGCTTGTTTCCATGTTGCTGAGCTTTGTCCTGGCAAGCATTTACCAAATCGACAGGAGTGAAAGGAGAATGAGAATTAAAGGGGTGTGTGTGGCACCTCTATTGTTCGGGAGTGTTAAGTTCTTTTTATTTGTGATGTAATATTTGTCCGTAAGCTCACAGTTAGCACTACTAAGGAGTCCTGTTGCTAGGAGAGGAACAGCACCATTCACTTCTATTGGCTGCAAAGACCTGCACGATTGGCCAATAAAAATGCTACTAGACTTAGACAGTGCTGGCTATCCAGACACAATTATATATAAAAATAAGTCTTTAGGGGTGACTTACAGGCAAACCCATTGTGTGTGTTTTTTTTGTTGTTGTTTTTTTTTCATGTTCTGGTCAATTTTGAGATTTTGGTTTATTTTGCTTCCCAAAGCATGTCTTCTTTTAGATGTGGAAAGAACACACCTAAATAATAAGTATAGTGTTAATTATTACACGTTTTCTATCGCCATTCTGTAAATAGAAAATACACTGTACATTTCGTTGCAAACGGTAATATTCAAAAGCAGCTTATAAATAGTTTGTTCTTCAGGCACTTTTTACAAACTTTCCAGTTTATTCTACATTAAAAAATTGTTAGAAAAAAAGAAAGAACATGAAAAGTTCAAAGAAATGACAAGAACACTGAATTAAAACTAGTAGAAAGTACTTCGTGTTAAAGTATTTCATAATCTTTGTTTCATTTACAACTTAAAATTTTTTAAGTGCATATATATTCTGAAGGGTTTTACAGAAGGGTTTGTTCATATTATTCGTCTGGCTTATATAACATTTATGGGGCTGTTGACAGTATTTTCTGATTTACAGAATGATAAAAAGAGAAATCCAAAATAGCCGTGTAAAAATCATAATTTTGAACCTGCCTTTATCCAATGTACAGATTTTTGTTCTGGAAATGAATGCAAATTAGTGCATATATAATTAGATAATGCCTCATTTACATATTCAAACATAACATACAACAAAAAAATGTCTTCATGTACTATGATTAATCAGCTGGGGGTGTATGTACATTTTTACTTTATTCACGTGGATTGCATCGAAGCATACTCTAATAGATGGTCCAAATTTGACACAAAATGGGGAGGGAAATACATGATATAAAATGTTGGGTGTTTTGGATGCCAGTAATTTCAAAGCCATGGTAAAGTATTTTCTCCATCTTTTATACTCTCAAAACCAATGCCAAATCCTTTCAGACTTGCACTTAATGCCCCTAAGTTGGTGTTGTGACAGCAGAACTCCCAATCAAAAGAATTTATATGAAAGGGTCAAGGAAGTTATATCACTCTTGAGCAGAGAACAAACCGCCTCTGGCGTTAGGCACAGAGGGAAGTCGTGACCCATGAGAAGAAGGGCCAAATCCCTGTCAGAAACACTGAAAGTAATTTATATTAAAATTTGAAGATGTAAAAGAACAAAAAACATTTTTTCCAGATCCACTTAAACTGACGTAAGACAGAAGGTCTCCCACAAATGAGCGCTAAAAACTTACTTGGTAACTTCTCGTCAACTTCTGACATGCCCTTGACCTTCTTCTGCCACCTGCCAGGTGACCTTTCACCTCTAGGAGCTTGCAGTTCAAGAGGCTCCTGGTGTTTTATGGCGGCTAACGCAGACAAACACAGGACACATACAGGCACACAGGGACCATCAGGCCTGTGGAAAGACCAAAGATCAGTAAATCTGAGCAGGTGCTTCATATATGAGAATGATAAATATGAATGAGATTCTCAGTCTTCTTCTCCAGCATGAACATTCAAATATAATATTTTATACAAAAGTATGATAAAATATTTTACTAAAAATCATTAAAATAGTGTGCATAAATGTTTGATAAACTAACCCTACAAATATCTCATGTGTTTTCATAAGTAGATACTTTTTTGTTATTAATTTTAATTGTGACACTGATTATTCTCAGATCATGATGAAAGCTGAAGTCTTGAAACACGAGCTGCACTCTAAGAAAGCTGTTTTGCTATTTCCTCTTTCCCAAAAAAGTGGTCGAACAAGGAAAGAAAAAAAGCATCTGAGATAAAGTGCTGCAGTGAGCTACACTGTTCATTAGTGAAGGGAAAAGAGCGAGTTTTGTGCTGGTGCACCCACTGCTGGTGTTTCCTTTCAAATGTAGTGCTTTTAGTTGTCTTGATGATCCATCTGTTCTAGCTGTTCTTTATAGTCATATAGTTATTTCTAAAAGCAATTATATAATCATTTCTGACAGTAAGAACAATGCGCATTAAAATCAACAATATGTGCCAGAGGAACAGAAAACAAGACGGAGTCATTTCTACTTTTACAGAGAATCTATTTTTGGACCTAGACCTGTCTGACGTTTTCTCTAAAGACACAGACCATTACCACATTGACCTCATGTAATTGTTTGTCCCAGTGCAGTTTTGGCATTGTAAAACTTAACGGTCCTTATCTGTACACACTAGACAGCTAACATCAATTACCTTCCCATTACAAACATCAAAGAGCCCGCTGCATTACAGTGACAAGCATGCAGCATCGATGGAAATCTGCTCAAGAAGCTTCAGCTCAGGAAGAAAGCAAACCATTAGGCAGCTAATAAATATATATACTTAAAGAAAAAGTAAAGTCATAAAATAATTTTTTTTTTAAAAACATTTACTGTTGGTATAGCTCTTACAATAATATTAAATAAGATACTGTTTTTTTAAAATTCTAAACGTTTTAAAATATTTGGATGTTAGTATAATGACAGCTGGAACTTTATCTAAAAAGTAGTGCTGCCAAACAATTAATCGCAATTAATCGCATCCAAAATAAAAGTTTTGTTTACAATATGGGTGTGTAAGGGGTATAGTTTTATTAGGTATATTAAAATACACACCCATGCAGTATATATTTAAGAATGTTATATTGCTATCTTAATATATTTATATATAAATATAAAATTATATGAACTACATATATACATTGTAAATATTTTCAAAATATTACTGTACGTGTATGCATGTATATAACATCAATTATACCCAAGTACAACACATATATTCTCTAATTACAAAAATTTTATTGGATGCGATTAATCGCAAATAATCGTGTTTTGACTCGCACTACTGAAAAGTAAAAATTATTTTTCAATCTACGAATTCTGATTTTTGGGGGTGGGGGGAATTATATAAGTATTATATGTGCTTTAGAGAAGACGTTGTTTCACCCCCCCCCTGTTTTTCTCTATTTTTACTTCCCAAGCTATAAAGAATTCTATATTTAATTAATTATATTAACAGAAAAGCACCAAAGTTAATTTCACCCTGCTATCGGAACTGTTCACTAGATGTCTTCTTTTGTTATAGTTGCTCTTCCCTGCAAACATAAGGAATAAGGCGCATATGTGAGTGAAGGAGCAGTAAATTGAGACATGAGAGACATCGGCTGGTGGTTATGGGAAGCTGCATTATGATTAAGATTTCCTTCAGTCCCATGACTTTTCATTTTCATGTCATTTAATTATTTATTAAATTTTCAGGGTCACATGCAAAACTCATTCTAAGAATCAAATTAGCTGAGTGAATGCCATTTGAGGGACATATTTCAAAATAAAAATAAGACAAAAAAAAGAAAATGAATAATATTTTCCTATCAATTAGACTTGAAAAATTCTGAATTATTACAATACCAAAAATATTTAAATATTAAGTTATATTTTTTAAAAAACTGTTTTTTTTTTTAAATAAAAAGAAGCCATACAGAGGATGATTCTCATTACTGTTTAACAACATAGCCTAGTGTTCTTCATCACTATTTTTGGTGTACGCGTGTTTAATTTACAATCAAAGCTGAATTCTTCAGACAAACACAGGTTCCAGTTTCTGAATAGATGCCTTGTGAGATAAAGAGCAGCTCACTGATGAAACATTCTCTGAAGCGTTCAGCTGTGAAACCTCGAGCTCCGCGCTCACCGTGACGTCACTCACGCAAGCAACAGCCCTCCATCTGTGTTGGAGGAGTGTGATGTGAGGATAAATAAAGGATGACAAGTTCAAATAAACAGAGACAGGAACATGCCGTGTATAAAGACATCCCACCTCTATAAACATGTCTAATTGTGGTTCAAATAAAGCCCACACATCAATAAACACAGGGCAGAAGGGCCAGAGGCTGAGGCAGGGAAATGAAGCAAACTGTTTGCTTTAGGTTGCCTTATTTTCAGAAATGTCTTTTATTTCACATCATGTGTAATCAAGTAAATATAAGTTGATTTGAGTCAAATTTTTGTGAGGTGGAGGAGAAGAAAACATTTGTTCTCGGGTGGCGTGGCCTAGTGATTAAAGGACGTGGGCTGTTCACCAAAAGGTTGTAGGATCAAACCCCACGAGAGTGATCAATTATCTATTGTGCACTTGAGCAAAGCTGTTAATGCCAGGTCACTGCAGGCGAATAACCCTCAGTATGCACTGTGATTTCCTTTTAATAAATTGTTAAATTAGTTCCGTGATCATTTTTGGTACATTCGGGGAATCACATATTAAAGAATAGTTCACACACACAGACAGACAGATAAAAAAAAAAGGCCACAAAATCACCATAAAAGTGGTCCATACGAATAGTATGATATATTCCAAGTCTTTTGAAGTCACGCATTAAAGGGATCCCAAAAAAGTTCACCCAAAAAAGAAAATTCTGTCAATTACTCGCCCTCATGTCGTTCCAAACCTGTAAGACCTTCGTTCATCTTCAGAAAACAAATTAAGATATTGTTATGAAATCCGAGAGCTTTCTGAACCTGCATAGACAGAAGTGCAACTGAAATGTTCCCAGGCCCAGAAACGTAGTAAGGAAATCATTAATAGTTCATGTGACATCAGTGGTTCGACTGTAATTTTATGCAGCTACGAGAATACTTTTTGTGCGCAAAGAAAACAAAAATAATGACTTAATTCAACAATTCTTCTCTTCTGTGTCACGTAGTTCACTATTCATGACAGTACCATGACACATGTGTGTGATACTGCTGATGTAGAACCTGCATGCGCTGTGCCTTATTTACAAGCAGAGGAATGCACACATTTAAAGGGGTAGATGATGCGCATTTAAATTTTTCCTTTCTTCTTTGTTGTGTTTCAAAGCTCTTGGTGCATAAAGAAGGTCTGAGACTAAAGTCTCAAAATCCAAAGAGATATTCTTTATAAACGTTAAGAGTTAACCAAGTACCTAAAACGGCTAGTTTAAACACGCCCCCACATGTCTACATCACGATGTGGGAAGATTTGCATAACGCCGCCCAAATGTTCACGCAAAGAAAGAAGGTGTAACTTTTATTCTCGCTGTAGTATTGTTGTTGCCACCATGTCATGAAGGCGCTGTGTGTTTCGTTGTGAAAGCGATACTTTGGTTGGCCTTCCAAAGGAGGACGATATCTGCTTTGTCATGCTTAGAGCTGATCCATGCTGGTCGCTGAAGAAATACAACAACTTCACGCTGTGGATCACCAGATCAGCTTTCACCATGGACGAAGCGGAGTCAAGCCCGGGGTCACCACATGTGGTTGCCACAAGCCCGCGGGGACATCCTTCGTTGAATACGCCGGCCCGGCCATCTCAAGGCACGCCCGCCTATGCTCACTCAAGCCTGCCTCTGCTCACTCAAGCCTTCCATGTGTGACGCTGTTTCGTTGTGAAAGCAAAACTACTTTGTTTGGTCTTCCAAAAGAGGACACAACTAGAAATCAAAGGTTATGTTGTATTTACAACACTGTTCCAGAACAGTTAACCCAAATATTCAGATGTGTGCAGCGCATTTTAGGAGGACTGTTTCCGATCTGGGAGAGTAGACTACAATGCCGGTTTTTCTGACTCACAGACTGTTAGTAAGTTTTCATATTTAAAGAATTTACCACTGATTATTCAAACGCGAGCGCTGTTGTTTGAATTTCTCTGATCACAAATGCAGACAGTGTTTTATGTTTACGCGGCCGATGCAATGCAACGCGTAAAAAGACAGTATAAGTCATTATAATCAGTAATTATGTCCCACTGGATGCAACGAATGCCTCGTACATAATGGGTTTTAATGTTTTTGTCTCGTCGCTCTGGCCTGACAGGTCATCACAGTATGGTAGGGGTGTAACAGTTCCGTCACACGCTTGAGGTATTCGGTCAAACACAACACACTGTATAGCTGGCCAATCACAGCAAACCTCACTTTTCAGACCGATGAGCTTAGTAAAAATCAACGCGTTTCAGAAAGGCGGGCATAGAGGAGAAACAATAAGACAACCCCCCTATGGGAAAAAATGTGGGGTTTTTTTACTTTAAACCGCAAAACCACATTTCATTACACCAAATACGCAAAATAATGTTCTTTATAGCAACATCATATGACCCCTTTAATCTGAATGTGTATTCCAAAGATGAAGGAAGGTCTTACAGGTTTGAAACGACAAGAGGGTGAGTAATTAATGACAGAATTTTCATTTTTGGGTGAACTATCACTTTAAAGCAATTTTTGCGATACTAGTGTCATCTAGTCAATTGGAACTAAAGCATGTTTTTAAACAACCTTTGTACATGCCTCTTTCGCGCGTCACCCCCAACTAAAATATCACAGACAGCTCTCACAGGTCTATAAAAGTCAAAGGCAAGTAGGCTCAACGGGTAAAAATTCAATAAATATTTGGAAAATGTCTAACTTTAGGTTTAGCTTACCTGTCAAGAAGAAACCCTGACGGCTTAGAAACCTGAAGGTGCTTTTCGCAAACCGCAACCATCTGAGCGACGTTCCCGAAGAACTCGTCCTATTGATTAAACCCCAAAAATGTAATCTAACTTCTCCATCTTGTAAAAACACTGTAAGTTTGCCCAGTTGTCTGTCTCTTGTGTATTTTAGCAAGTTTTTGAATTTTGCTTGCGTTTCACACCGGCTAAACACCCTCTGGTTGAGCCTGCTACAACAATACTACAGTGGCCACGCCCCCAAACTCTCGCTGCCCGGAGGTATGCAAATATATAGGATGACAGGCAGGTAGGACATCCTATCATTGCATTCGTACAGAATGTAACGATTAAATGAACTTTTTATGGCCCTTTATCCACGTATGATAATTATTTATTGCTATCAGGATATGAAGAGACTTTGTTTTAAACCGGTATCAATAAATAAATAAAGATTTTGGGGAGGAAAAATTGAAAAGATTCAATTTCAAAACCTTTATCAGGAATCGGAAATCATTGCTTGCTCACAACTGTTCATACGCATAGACATTATGTCTATGTTCATACTTAGCGATTTTAGTCATTTTCATTCAAAATAAACGTTATAAATTTAGCTCTGTATCTCTGTATCATTAGACCCAGAATATACTTTATAACCACTGTTTTTTTTTTTTAGCTTTGCAGACCAGTTAAGTTTTCTTTATATATATAAAAAAAGTAAATAATAAATAAGTAGCGTTCCGAATAATGTCATACAGTTCGAAATGGAATTAAGATGAAAAATAATGAGAAAATGATTTTCATTTTGGAGTGAACTATCCCTTAGACATGTCCAAGTGCAGAAAATGTTACGCCTTTGCAGTGGTTAAAATAATTTAAAAAAAAAAACGTAATGAATGATGTGTGAGGTATTGACTATGCAAATGTATTTCCACCGCCACACAAAGCAAGAGGAGTCAGATTCAAGTTTTCCCACATTTATTTCAGCATAAGTGGTTCATAAAACATCTCAGACTGTACCACTTACAAGTTTCTTATCGTTAAAACCCTCAGTAGGCAGGCAAGATCAAAGATTTAAACATGGCGGTGTCCAACATCACTGCTATGTCAACATTTTTTTTTACATCTTATTGACCAAAAATAAATGGGTTTCAAACTGGGCATGACAAATATCGCCACAAATGGTTGCGAGTAAAAAATACAAACAAGACAAAATAAAATAAAAACGGTGGCTCAGGATTCACACAAGTGCTGCACTGGAACTTTATACAGTGGTAATTCACAATATGTCGATACACACGTTTCCTATCGCACTATTTCAGTCTTTTTACAATTGTTTACTCTTCTTCTTACTCAAGTCAATCTTGTGTGAACGTGTGCATGTGTGATGACATTGACATACTGCTACATACTATACTCAGTGTGTTGTAATAAGGCAATGTGGTACTGAAAAGAACAATTTCACTAAAAACAGCCACATCTATCAACAGAACAGTTCTAATTCCAATTAATAATGGGGTCTCATTAATAATGACCACAAGCATTTGAATGTAAACTGGCCATAAACCTCATTTTAAAATCCTTGAACATTAAAGAAGAAGGGGGTAGACCATATCCATTTTCCTTATTTCTGGTCACCTCAATAAAAGATACAAAAAAAAAGAAGGGGAAAAAAATACATTCATAAAGAAATCTTTTAAGCAACACCCGCAATCCAGTTGAAATGAAACATGGATTTAACACATGTACCTCTTCACAACGGTTCGGGAAGGCAAGACGTCTGCTCTACCCTCTGCTTTTCTTAAGCTTGGCACAATAATGAAGCCTTCTGGTCCGTTCAGACGAGAGCTGCACAGGCTTCACTGCAATATGGAACTACTGTACAGCACAATAGTCTCTGAATTAAACACACTGCGCTGCCTGTGGCAGTGTGACTGATATATCGCTGGTACATCTACACTAACCCAGTTCCCTGAGAACACTAAAGGACTAAAACCATGACAGCACACAGGATATGCAATATTATAATATTCGCTAGATAAAATGTGTAGGTTAAATCAAAGAAGACAGTGAACATATGGACTAAGCATGGGACTTAATGTGGACAACACTCAAATAACTGTCTTAATTTTGGTCATTCTTTTCTGAAAACAGCTGATAAAACAACCAAAACAGGTTACGGTTTTCACATTGTCAAAAAGCAGAGGGAATTAAATCTATTGCTTAGCAAGAAAATTAAAAATGGATACAAAGTGTAAACAAGGTACCATGGACAAATGCAGGCCTACTGACATAAAGTGACACAAATTGAGCATATAATACAACAAAAATCTGATCCTGTGCAATTTACTGCCAACAGCCTACGTACCGCCTTCCCTTTTCATCAGCATTCATTGGTCCATTTTTCTCATCTGTACACATATGAGGTTTGCTTTTTAGATTTTTTTGTTGTGTATGTTTGCGTTTTTACACTGATGTACCCATATCTAGATGCTTGTTTTGGCTTTAAGCAAATGCAATGCTCATGTGAGAGTTTGTTGTACAATAAGGGTCGTTTCCCTGTTCAGTGAGCCTGCTGATCAGCTGACAAACTCCTTCACAGTTTGCTTCAGTTAATGCCTACAAAGTCCAATACCCACATATATTATATATAAAAAATAAGTTATTGCGCATCCGAAAAAAGTGCATCTTATTTTCAAAAATATCTCTTTTGCTCCATGCTTTCTTTTCTTCATCAGGGTCCAGAAACCCAAATCCACCGTTTTTCTAAGTGACCGGAGGGGTAAAGAGGAAGGGGCTCGATAGCTTGAAGGCGTGCCGGATGGGCACGTAAGAAAACATGACGAGGAAGTGGAGTGGGAAGTGAAGGAGGAGGATAGAAGAGTTGTCCAGCTATGCAATCACCATGGGAACATCATCTGAAAAGCCACTGATCATAGGAGCATCTTCATCATCGTCACCTTAAGAAGAGAGGGAACAAAGAAACATCTTAATAGCCAATTTTCACAGTGTGGATAACTGAACTGGATTTAAGGGAACAGAACTGAATTCAGGTAAACAAAGATCTGAAGTGAACTAAACTGAAATAAAATGAAGTGAAAAGAATTTAACTGAACTTATTCAAAATGGTGAAGTTGAATTAATTGAAGTGATTAAATACACTGAACACAACACAACTGAAGTAAACTGAACTGAACTAAAGTGAACTGAGGACAATTTTGCCAAACTGAAGTGAACAAATCTAAACCGAAGTTAACTGAACAAAATTTAAGCATACTGAGCTAAATTGAATTGAACTGAAGTCAATTGAGCTAAACAGAAATGAAATGAAGTGAACTAAACTAAAATGAACTCAACTGAGCTAAACAAGTGACCTGAACTAAAATGAAGTCGACTAAACTAAACTGAATTCAATTTAAGTGAACTAAAATAAACTAAATGTGATGTTAACGGTCAACTTATTCAACAAAGCAAAATAACTAACTAAAAATGAGCTGAACTAAAAAAAAATTGTACTAAAGACAACTGAGATTATTTTAATTGAATTTAAGTAAACTAAACTAGTGAACTTAACTGAAGAGATACTGGGCTAAACTGAAGTGAACTGAAATAAAATAAAACTAAATGGAAGTGAACTTGACTGAAGTCATCTGAGCTGAAGTGAAATGGAGTGAAATGAACTCAAACACAGTGAAGTAAACTGAACTAAACTAAATAGAAGTGAATTGAACTAAAATGACGTGAACTGAGATGAACTGAAGTCAACTGATCTCAAGCCAACTGAGCTAAACTGAAGTGAACTAAACGACCCTTCTCTGAAGTGTACTGAAGACAGATTTCATGAAAGGCAGGAGACTGGTCTTACCCAGCTCATCTCCCGAGGAGAAAATGGCAGAGCCCAGACGAGAGTTGTAGTGGCTGTTAGCGAAAGCGGTGAAGCTGTGCTGTAGTCGACGGTGTCTGAGGTAAAGCACCACCAGGCCTCCACACACACCCACCAACAGCAGGAACAACACTGGAACCACCACCGCCGCCATGTCCTCTGATTTACCTGACTGAGATGAGGCATCGTTTGGCCCTGAAAGACGACATAAGCCTCAAGATCAACAAATGCCTACAAAGATAAAGAAGAAGAATGTTTATTGCATAAAAGTTCATGCCTGCTGCTTTGCCCAGTTCATCATATAACAACACCGCCGCCTCTCCACACAGCTGGTTGTTGAGCAGACAGCGCGCACGCACTGAGAAGGTATAGTTATGGCCCACCAACAGGTTGCTGATCCTGAAGAACGTCTCCGTTGTGTTACCCAGACACTTTGTGGAGTTGCTGACAGTGTCATGCATATACACCTCATAGCCCTGAAGGATCAGATGATTATTAGTGAAACCATTTCATAAGTGAACCAAAATGGAAAGTTTCAGAGGAGGAATAATCTCGTTAAAAGATTAAACTTTTTTTTCCGTCATCCACAATAAGAGCAGAAGAAAGCAGCAGAATTATGTTCATGATTGATGGTTACGTATAGTTTAAAACGGTTAAATAGGGTCATTGTGGATTTCATGCAGACTTTAAAGGTGTGTCTGGTTTCTAACCCTGCTCTCATTGAAGGTCCGGTCCTTCACAGCCAGGCTCTTCCAGAAGAGGAACACATGATCCTGTTCTGCTGTAATGATCGTGAAGTAGGAGGCCGCAGTGGCGGCAGGGCAAGAGGACCAATAAACGTGTGGAAAAAAAATACAATACAGCAGGGAATTTTACTTATAGTTGTTAATAGATTTACATCTTCAGAACGTGTGGTGAGTAATTTTTTTTCTTTTGAAAGAAAGTAATACTTTTTATTGAGCAGGGACACATAAAATTGATCAAAATCAGAAGTAAGATTTCTATCTCAGGAAGCGAAAAACCCAGTTCTTTTTAACTTTCTATACATCCAAGAATCTTGAAAAAATCATGGTTTCTACAAATATATTAAGCAGCACAACTATTTTCAACACTGTTAATAAAAAGAAAAGTCTTCTTGAGCACCAAATGTCATTTAGAATGATTTCTGAAGGATCATGTGATCTTAAAGACTGGAGTAATGGCTGCTGAAAACTCAGCTTTTCCATCACAGGAATAATAAAGTAAATTTTAAAAAAACATACACATACATGGCGGGGGGTCTGGCGGTTTCCGGAAAGTATTCAGACACCCTTACATTTTTCACTCTTTGTTATAATTGCAGCCATTTGCTAAAATCATTACAGTTATTTTTTTTTCCTCATTAATGTACAAACAGCACCCATCTTGACAGAAAAAATCAACGAGAATCGTTGACATTTTTGCAGATTTATTAAAAAAGAAAAAACTGAAATATCACATGGTCCTAAATAGTCAGACCCTTTGCTCAGTATTTAGTAGAAGCACTTTTGATCTAATACAGCCATGAGTCTTTTGGGAAAGATGCAACAAGTTTTTCCCACCTGGATTTGGGGATCCTCTGCCATTCCCCCTTGCAGGAACTCTCCAGTTCAGTCAGGTTGGATGGTAAACGTTGGTGGAAAGACATTTTTAGGTCTCTCCAGAGATGCCCAATTGGGTTTAAGTCAGGGCTCTGGCTAGGCCATTCAGAACAGTCACAGAGTTGTTGTGAAGCACTCCTTCGTTATTTTAGCTGTGTGCTTAGGTCATTGTCTTGTTGGAAGTTAAACCTTCGGCCCAGTCTGAGGTCCTGGGCACTCTGGAGAAGGTTTTCGTCCAGGGATATCCCTGTACTTGGCCGCATTCAACTTTCCCTCGATTGCAACCAGTCGTCATGTCCCTGCAGCTGAAAAACACACCCCACAGCATGATGCTGCCACCACCAGGCTTCCCCACTGTTGTGGGGGACCGGTATTGAACAGGTGATGAGCAGTTGCCTGGTTTTCACAATACACGCTAGAATTAAGGCCAAAATTTTCTATCTTGGTCTCATCAGACCAGAGAATCTTATTTTCTCACCATCTTGGAGTCCTTCAGGCTTTCATGTGTCTTGCACTGAGGAGAGAGGCTTCCGTCGGGCCACTCTGCCATAAAGCCCCGACTGGTGGAGGGTTGCAGTGATGGTTGACTTTCTACAACTTTCTCCTATCTCCTGACTGCATCTCTGGAGCTCAGACACAGTGATCTTTGGGTTCTTCTTTACCTTCTCACCAAGGCTCTTCTCCCCCGACAGCTCAATTTGGCCGGATGGCCAGCTCTAGGAAAGGTTCTGGTCGTCCCAAAAGTCTTCCATTTAAGGATTATGGAGGCCACTGTGCTCTTAGGAACCTTAAGTGCAGCAGAATTTTTTTTTTTTGTAACCTTGGCCAGATCTGTGCCTTGCACAATTCTGTCTCTGAGCTCTTCAGGCAGTTCTTTGACCTCATGATTCTCATTTGCTTGGACATTGCACTGTGAGCTGTAAGGTCTTAGATAGACAGGTGTGTGGCTTTCCTAATAAAAAAAAATCAGTATAATCAAACACAGCTGGACTAAAATGAAGGTGTAGAACCATCTCAAGGATGATCAGAAGATATGGACAGCACCTGAGTTAAATATATTTGTGTCACAGCAAAGGGTCTGAATACTAGGACCATGTGATATTTCAGTTTTTCTTTTTTAATAAATTTGCAACAATGTCAACAATTCTGTGTTTTTCTGAAAATATGGGGTGCTGTGTGTACATTAAAGAGGAAAAAAAAAATAACTTAAATGATTTTAGCAACTGGCTGCAATATAACAAAGAGTGAAAAATTTAACGGGGTCTGAATACTTTCCTTACCCACTGTAAATACATATATATCTATGCATATATATTCTTCTTTTTTTAAAGGCAATAAAAGAGATGGCTATACCCGTGTTGAGTGTGAAGCTGGCCTCTTTGCTCATGTTGAGCAGCCTGATGGTGATGCTGTAGCGTCCTCCAGGCTCCAGGCCCTTCAGCGTGTACTCCACCGTGTTGTTCTGAGTGCTCACCTTATAGTCCCGCTCCATTTTACGAACTGTATCTCGTACGTGCACTGCATACATCTGATAAATACACACAGAGATGCTTGAAACACCCCATCTGACATATAACTAAATGTTTTATATAAAAAATGACAGTCTAGGACTTGACAATGTGGTCATACCAAAGGACTGCTGGGAGAATCATATGGCGGCTGCCACTTCAGAGTGGCCTGTGTCTTATCCACGCGCACCTTGTGCAGGTTTCGAGGTGGAAGTCGCTCGTTGGGGATCATCTTCACTACGGCGTAGTCTGATGGAGGACCGAGGAATGGAATGATCACCCTCACCTGAACAACAAACACACAATCACTTCATCATGGTGCCCAACTGGATCTCTAAAATGAGGAGTAGGAGGGTGGACACTAACCAGGAAGAGGAACTGCTTGTCGCTGTCAACGATCACCGCCAGACTGGTTGAGGTGGTATTCACCCTGTGAGGTCTGCGGTACAGATCCAGGAAGGATGTGGCGTAGAACAATCCATACATCTACGAAAACATGGGAACATTACAATGATGTCTTGAGAGACACTTTTCAACTTAAAGGTCAGGACACAGTGAAATTTCAGCCAAATTTTACGGGTCCATTATCTATTTTTAATTGTTTAATGATATTTGAAGCATAACTCACAACACCTTCAAATCAAGCAGCTTTCGGCTGAAAAATGCTGCAAAATTAGCATGATTAAACCTAATGTGAAATCAGCATGGAGAAATATTTAGCCCTTTCCAAAAACATGGATTTCTATTGAAATTACTGAATTTCACCTGCAAAATTTTGTCGAACAACAGTAAATGTGACCGCACCTTTAGCTTATAAAACTAAATGCTGTACTTGATCGTATCTTATAGTATACATTTTCTTTCGTTTTCATATTTGTAAATACACAAGTTTGTATGAATTCAATCAAATCTTTGTAAAAGGCTAGTTTATTTCTAAAATTGATCAAGTTAATGGCTTCACTTTTCTTGTGACCAACTTACACACAAGTGAAATTTGCGTGGGGAAATTTTTCGCCCTCGTGTGAATTGCTACTGAAAAGAATGGATATCGCCCGTGAAATTTTGCAGAGCATTGATAAATATGACTGCATTTTAGGTGTTCATGAGTAAAGACCTGTTCAGACCAAGAACTATAACTATTTAACTATATTTGCGACCACACCAACTCACATAACGTTCAGTATTATAAGCAGTTTTTTAAAGTTGTGTAGTGTATTCCAGCCTTTAGTCTCACCTCAGCTTGAGGGCCGGTCCAGTTGCACTCTACAGCGGTCTGGTTGAGCGCCCGGGCCTTCAGTGATGGCTGGGCAGGTCTGGTACCTTTGGTCTGCTTGCGGAACAGAGAAGTAGGACTGTCTCCATCATCCGTGTGAGCCCACACCGCCACCTCATACACTGTTCCTGCTGTCAGGTTAGAGGCTGTACAGAAGACAGCACACATATTTTATATATATACATATTTTATATTTTATACATATATACCTCCAGAAATGCTGACATGATGTTTGATGACTGTGAAGTGTTTTACAGTACCTTTCAATGTCCCTGAAACCGTGTAATTCCAGCTCTCCTTCACATGTTCATCAAATACCCATGAAATGACAACAACATAGTGCTTCACCTAAAAGAGAGAGATCAATTTTATATTTAAATTAGGAGGAGGTCATAAACGTTACCCACACACAGAGAAAAAGCAAAATGACTGACCTGGACTTTATAATCATTGGTGATGGACAAAATCATGGAGTCCTCTGTGATGCTGGAGATCTCAACATCAGGAGGAGAGAGAGCTGAAAAACACATTATTATGTAGATATAATGTATTCAGAAGTATTTGAAATAAATGCTGTCTTTTGAAATGTATCAAAGAATCCTGAAAAAAAATATCACGGTTACCACAAAAACATTAAGCAGCACAACCTTTCAACATTGATAATGAGAAATGTTTCCTGAGTACCATATCAGCATATAAGAATGATTTATGAAGGATTGTGTGACACTGGAGTACATGAGAAAGAGATGTCTGTCAAAAAACATTAAAAAAAACAACCTCAAACTACTAAGTGGCATGTTTCATATGATCAAAGAATATTAAAATCCTTTATTTTTCATTGAATGTTAGTATCCATTATTTTGAACGTCTCAATTATTTATGAGACTGCATGGCCTTATACTATGAGAAGGCCCTGTCTCATAATTATTCATGATACCACATTACTTTTCCAGTGATATTAAACTACAGATACAAATTGATCTGTTTATATCTATGCTGAAAAGAGAGTTTAAATGACTCTGATCGGTTTCAACTATCCTATAAGATGAAACACTTGAGCATAAATGTCCAGCAGGGGGAGTCAGCGCTCCTCTGAGAACATGTCAGTTTCTTTTATATAGTTTTGTTACCTTTTTGAGGAATAATGGATTTAATTTCAGTCCAGTTTCCCATGCCTCTGCTTGTGACAGCAGCCACCTGACAAATAACAGATGAATAAAGGTTAGGTGAAGCATAGATCACCAGAAGTGTACATGAAACAACTTCATGCAGGTTTTGGAGTGTCTCACCCTGAATCTGTAGAGCGAGCTGGGCTGCAGGTCCTTCACTTCTGCATTCGTGATGGTGCTACGCTGGGAATACCACTCTGCACTGTCCTTTTCACTGTACTCCACCTGCAAACACACATGAGCTGGTTAGATATAAGCATGTGTTGATAAATGCTATAAAGTACTGAGGGCTTCTCACTCACAATATACTCCCTGATGAGTCCATGTGCTTTATCAGGAGGGCTCCAGGAACACAGTACCGTCCCGTCCTCAGCGTTGTCAGAGCTCAGCTGCAGATTTTGCGGGGGGTCTGGCACTGCCACACAAACACATCAGCATATCTCTTCCATGTAAATCTGTTCCATAAATCATTTTAGTGACTGTGCTGCTAAGGCAGACTTACATCCTTCTGGTGTGCGTAGTGTGAGAACTTCATTGGTCCTGTGCTGTTTGCTGAGACACTGAGTCTGAACCTTCACCTGGTAGGTTGTGTCCGGCATCAACACGGTCAGAACGGCACTGCCCTTATTGCTGTTTGTGTCCATGGACGTCCACTGCTGGACACCTACCTGCCTGGAAACCATATACAGCTTTATTACTGACCTGAAGACATTTACTGTTGTGTGTAGATCAAGTGTTCCCTATATACATGTATGTATTTAGTATGGTGGAATAATTATAAAACAAATTAAATGTTCTACAGGCAGTTGCCTCATTATGTACTAATTATTTTTATATTATATATATTGTTTTTAATTTTATTTCTATTTATAAAATACAATTAAAACAATAAACACAAAAAATAAAACAATTAAATAAAAAATAAAATTAATATAGTAGTGGTCTGTGATTTTTTGATTCAACATTAACACGTTCCACCACTTAAAAAGCTTAAAATAAACAAACTAAATGATAATAATAATAAAACACAACAAAAAAAAAATAATAATAATAACAAAGGTTAAGCAGTCTGTGAAAGTTGTAGTGGTCCACCTGAGAAAGCTTAAAACAAACTAACAAATAAATAAATAAAATCAAAACAAAATGTAAACCAAAACAAAATATGAAACATAAACCAAGCAAACAAAGCAGAGAAAATCAAAGTAAAGTAAAGCAAAGCAAAAAGCAAAAAAAAAAAAAAAATGTAACAATTTTTTAATTGGTCTGTGATTCTGTGCTTTTCAAGCCCCGTGGTCCACACCTTTAAACAGGCTTCCTCCCTTAGATTAGGTTTTTTTCTCTTCGTAGAATCTTTAGAAGGCAGATCTTGTGTTATGAGATGTTAAGCTATTGAATGTAGTTGAACACCACACAAAGCCTGTGCTGTGTGTTGTGCTGATTGAATAACCCTGCTGCCTCTGAAATAGATGCCAAACACGCAAAGAGCAGCAGGGGAATGTGAGGGTGGGAAGCAGCATTATATTTTTGGGCCTCCCCCTCTCTTTGCCTGCCAGGGGTGGGTGGTTTAAGAGTACAGCACCAGGGAAAAAAAGTTGGCATATACACTGAAGATTTGGATTTGTAGACCCGCAAAAATCAACTGAGGCCGAAAGGGAAAAGAAAAAAAAAAAATAGGGTGGAAACAGATGAAACAGCATGAACAGTCAGTCAGCTTGTGGTATAATACTGTTCTTTCTGCAGTCAGATTTCAATGGCAAATACACCCCAAATGTCTCTCAGTGTCTCACTAGTGCAGTTGTCCTCGTCACTCCGGTCAGAACAGTCTATGAAGCCATCACACCTCTCGCTGTTCAGCACGCAGGCCTCGCCATCCGCACAGAGAGTGCCATTCACACAGAGCAGCGGACCATGAGTGGCTGAAATAAAATGGGGAGCTTTTTAACATTTACAGGTATGTGAAGACATTAGGCACACCACCCCATTCCCAGTTTATCCAAGTATATAGAGCATAATGTTTGTTTTATTTGACGGTTTTAGTGAAAATGGTAATAAAGAGTGGGTAACTTTTGTACTGTGTATGATTCTCTTATAGGCACTTACGACAGTTGTCCTCATCAGACCCGTCCACGCAGTGAGGATGTCCATCACAGCGCTGCCAATCAGCGATACAGACTGGAGGCTTCAGGCACAGGAACTGATCTTTAGTACAGCGGCCCGAAGGAGGAAGAGTTGCCAATGGAGTCACTGAGCCTTTGACTAAGAGAAAGACAGAAACAGCATAAAACAAAAGGATAATACATATAAAGACTCAAGGGTTAAACTTATTTTAAGTTTTTTTTGTTCCTCCAATTATTAAACCTTAAAAGCTTCTCAGTCTGAATAAGCATTAATATAATAGTTTTTCTAATAATTATTGAGTTGATGTCTAAAAACAATTAAGAAATTCACTTAATTACACTTAACATATTTTTAAATATTTAAAACAAAATAAAATAAATGTCCCCTGTGGCCCCCTTTCCCGGTTGTGGAAACATTTATAAATTAATGTAAATATTTTTTATGTTATTAACAATAACGAAAAATTATATTTTTAAAAAGGAGTATGGAAAAACAATTGAGAGAAAATTCACTTAGTAGACAATTTTGGGTCTATTTTTTTAATGTATTATTAAGTGCAAACAATCAGTAGTATTAAGTGAATTGATTAATTTGTTTGTTTGTGAATGGAAAATGAAAACTGTGTTTTGAGCACTCTGGGAGGGAATTATGTTGTGTCACCAACTGTCTTTTGGTTCTGACGAGCTAGCTGGAAAAGGGGGGGGCATGGGGAAATGCATTGCATGATGTATGAACATGTAGTGTCGCAAATGCCAAAATAACATGACAACATAATTAAAAAAAAAAAGCATTTAATTGATTGTTTATTTGTTATTTATTGATGCAAGCTAAATAAAGGGCAACAAAACACACAATTTTTTTGTTTATAGCTTAAAAAAAAACTTATATTATGAATGTAATAAACTATACCATCAATGGATTGTTGTAATATATTTTAAAGTAATTTCTTACATGATATTCATATACAATTTTATAAACTTGCTTTTTGTATTTTTTTCAGTTCATCAGCAAAATACATACAAATCTTTATATATTATAGAGAGAGAGCTATCCTATATAAGATCTCTCGCTCTCTCTTATAAATCATATACCACACATATACAATATATACTGTATAATATAGTGCCCCCTTCCTGTTTTTTTTTTTTTTTTTTGCATATTTGTATCACTTAAAAGATTCAGATCATCAAACTATTTTATATTACACAAAGATAAAGCAGCAAGTAAATAAAAAATGCCGTTTTTAAATGATGATTTAATTTATTAAAGGAAAAAAGCTGTCCAAACATACCTGGCCCTACGTGAAAAATTAATTGCCACCTCCTGTTAAATCATGAAAGAACTGTGATTAACCACTTTATTTTAGAAAGCTGAGTTAAATTTCTCTAGCCACACCCAGGCCTGATTATTGCCAGACCTTTTGAATCAAGAAATCACTTTAATAGAACCTGTCTGACAAAGTGAAGTATGCTTAAAGAGCAACACATCATGCCGTGATCTAAAAAAATTCAAGAACAGATGAGAAACAAAACATTTGACATGTATCAGTCTGCAAAGGGTTATAAAGCCATTTCTAAGGATTTGGGACTCCAGCAAACCACGGTCATAGCCATTATCCACAAATTGAGAAAACCTGAAACAATGGTGAACCTTCCCAGGAGTTGCCGGGCCAACCAAAATTACTCCATGAGCACAACGACAACTCATTCAAGAGGTCATAAAAGAACCCAGAACAAAATCTAAAGAACTGCAGGCCTCACTTGAATCAATTAAAGTCAGTTTTCATGATTCAACAATAAGAAAGAGAATAGGCAAAAACGGCATTAATCACACATCCATGGGAGACGTTTCAGTTAAAGGCAACCAAAGTCAGACTGACTGTACCACAAGAACATCAAAGGCTCTTCTGCACATTTTGCCAAAATTTTTGATTCTCCCAAGATTTGGGCAAAATATTCTTGTGGACTGATGAGGACAAAAAGTTGTGAACTGTTGGAAAAATGTATCGAAAGTTTCCACTTCTCGTTTTTTATATGGAGAGGGGGTGGAAGGATGAAGGAAGAAGGGGAAATGTGTTTCTTTTTTGGTCCCGGTACATCTGGCGTTTTTTGAAATTAGGCGTATAATATAAAATTTGTTCTTATTCCTCTTTCATCCGTCGCTTTTGTCCTATGTTCACTGTGTAAAACCGCATCATAATGGCAACAGTCTCACTTTTATCGACCGCGCCCTTCTTGTTTATTTCCGAGTTGATTTTCTCTATTCTCTTTGTTAGTTTCCTTTTCTTTTTATGTGTTGTGCTGGTTCTTCTGGATCGCGGACACCTTGCCAATTGATGGGGGCAACCAATGAATTTCTGCACCTTATTCAGAAAATGCCTTTGAAGGAGAATGTCCCGGCTGTTCCAGTTTGTGACCCTCCCTCAGCACACTTGGGGTATTTATGCAGCAGGGCGGGCAATGATCCACAAACACACCAGTAAAGAACACTATCTGAATGGCTCAAGAAAAACCAAATATGAGGTTTTGTGAGACATGAGGGACAGAATGGAAGAGGAACAAAAGGTTGTGTACTGCTGGCCAAGTCAAAAAGGAGGATGGGCCAACAGGAGAGGGGAGAGAAGAGAGGGGCCAAAGAGGCAAAGTCCAGGCCAAGACGTTCCTTTAAAAATCTGAATTGTGAGATGCTGTGGCTCGGTTCGGCATGACCTTTTTTTTTTATTTTTATAAACTTACATTCAATGCTCGAAAAAAATGCCTCCAATTTATATAGTGGCTGAATTTATATATTAAAACATTTTGCCAAAAGAAAAGTAGAGTGGGCCAAAATTCCTCCACAGCAATATGAAAGACTCATTACCAGTTATCGCAAACACTTGATTGCAATTGTTACTGCAAAGCGTGGCACACGTGGCGACACAACCAAGTTATTAGATTACTTTTCATGGCTAGGGATCAGACAGGTTTGGAAGCTTTTTTCCTTAATAATGAATAAATTATTTAAACTGCTTTTGATTTACTGGGTTGATCTTTGTGTAATATTAAATAAGTTTGTGATTGCAATCTTTTAAGTGTGCTCACTATGCAAAAAATAAAATAAACACAGAGGAAACGGGGGCGCAAAAAAAACCTTTTCACGGCACTGGGTGTGTATGTATATATATATATATACATATATATATATATGACTCTTTCTCAAGCCATATGTTTGACACCATCGTATATGGCTAGTAAAAAAGCGAAGAAAGAGGAAGAGAAGAGGAAGCACCTGTGGGACAGCCCACTTCATCGCTGCCATCAGGACAATCAGCGTAGCCGTCGCACACCCAGGTGTTCACAATGCACGCGCCAGAACCACAGCGGAAACGATTAGGAGCACAGGTAGCTGGACCCGGCGCAGGTGTGTGAGGAGCTCCGCCATCTGAACACAGACACAACATAATTAACTGTAATTAATCCACTGAGCATTCTCTTTTGTCAGCGCTCTACAAACAAGGTTAAGAGACGCTGACTGGGACACAGTGTACTGGACTGATTTGTATACCTGAGCATTGAGATTCATCAGACCAGTCACCGCAGTCATTTTCCCCATCACACTTCCACCAGGCGGGCACACAGCGGCCGTTCTTACACTCGTACTGAAAGTAACGCGAGCAGCCCGGCTCATCTGTCGGGGACGCTGAAAAAGAAAGCACACAACTCATTAGCAAACAAGCACAGAAAAATAACTTTCTCAAAGCCGTCCCAAGTATGACTGGACTGGAGCTTATTATTGAATGCTCTGACTGGAAGTCTGTAGTCTTGCATAGCCAAAAGTTCCTGCTCACCACAGTTGGCCTCGTCAGAGTAGTCGCCACAGTCGTCCATGCCGTCACACTTCCACTCCAGGGTCACACACATTCCATTGGAACACTGGAAGCTGTAGCCATCACATGTTTTCTCAAACTCAGGGTTAGTTGCTGTGGAGGAAGAGGAGAACTAATCAGTTCATTACAAAACACTGCATTTGTGCTTTATCCAAGGTCCACGTTTAGGACTGTCAATTAAGACTGATTAAAAATCTAATTACATGATATGCCGATTAATTAATCAAATTAAGTTGAAAGTAAGTGCATACATAAATTTTTGCAGAGAAGCTATTATGAATAAATTATGACACTATGAATTAAAGACAATACATTAAGGCAGCAGACATAGCATATGAGAAAACAGAAAAGCAATAGGTGCAAAAAGTGGTGAATACACTGATTGATTAATTTTTAAACACTATAAAAGAAATCTAATAATACATAATCTATTCTTTAAATTACCATTCAAAAGTACGAGGGCAGTAAGATTTTTTAAAGAAATTAATACTAAATAAGAGAAACTAAACTAATAAGCAATTAATAAATATTAAATTGATAAAACCTGACAGTTAAAAATGTAAACATTTTAAACATTTTCTATTGAACTTTCTCGTCATTAAAGAATCTTGAAAAAAATGTATTATAGTATACAAAAATATTATAAAAAATATTACAACATTGATTATAATAAGAAATGTTTTTGAGTGCCAAATCAGCATATTAGAAATGAGTTCTGAAATGTGACATTGAAGACTGGAGTAATTGCTGCTGAAATTCAGCTTTGCCATCAAATGAATAAATTACATTTCAATGCATATTAAAATAGAAAACTGTTATTTTAAGTTGTAATAATATTTCGCAATATTACGGTATTTTTGATTAATTTAAATGCATCACTGGAGCGAATAAGACCTTCTTGTCAAAATTAGTATTAAACAAACCTTCGTGAATAGTATATTACTTAGATTAATAACTTTTCTAAGGACTGATCTTACGGAAGTTAACATTCAGTCAGGGGCGTAAACTAATGTGTAACTTATGATATGTTTATTTATTATGTATTAATCTCACTACATTTACATGACAGTCCTAGTCCGAAGCACAATCATGGTCCTTTTGGCTAGTGCCTCTATGAACATTTTCTAACGGTCAAATTTTCCGTTAGCAAATGTTTGGACTCACAGCAAGCCCTGCGAACGGTCGGTCTCATCAATCCATCGTAGCAGTGTCGGACCGTCACACCCCGAATACTGAAACGACACTTGCTCTGGTTTTCTGCACACAAATCATATCGTGTGCACAGAGTGGACCTGCAAAAACAGACCCTTATTATGTCCTCTAGTTTACAATTACAACACAACACCCAACATTCACCTATATATACCTTCAGGTTAGGTCACACCCACAAATGAATTCTGTCCTTAATTACGCCCCTTGTGGTGTTCGAACCCTTAAGACCTCGTTCACTTCGAAACACAATTTAATGTGAGGTGTGATCACCATTTAAGATATTTTAAGAATATCAATTTCATGATATTTTTGTGAAATATGAGGGTTCTCTGCCCCTCCCATAGAGCAGCAGGTACCTGCTCACGTTCAGTTCCAGAAAAGTACCAAGATTAGTGACCAGTATTCCGTGTGACCACAGTGGTTCACCCGTAAAGTGTACGAGCTACAAGAATACTTTTTTTGCGCAAAAAAAAACCAACAACAAAATAATAAATAAATCGAGCGTGTGGCGGCGCCGGATCTGATGACATCATTACACCGGATCTGGGTCAGCGCCGCCACACGCTCGTGTCATGGTACTTTCATGAATGCGCGTCCAAAGTGACGCAGTAGAGACAAAAATGTGGAATTACAGTTGAACCACTGATGTCACACGGACTACTTTGTCAATCATCTTGGTACTTTTCTGGACCTTGAACGTGGTAGTTACCTTGCTGTCTATGGGAGGGTCAGAGAGCCCTCATATTTAATCAAAATATCTTAAATTGTGTTCTGAAGATGAATGAAGGTCTTACGGGTTTCGAACAACACGAGGGTGAGTAAATAATGACAGAAGTTTCATTTTTGGGTGAACTAACCCTTTATATAAAAAGCAATACCGCAGTTTTGCTCATCAGCGCCTCCTGGACAGTCCTCCACACCATTGCAGTGAGCACTAGCAGGCAGACAGGTGCCATTAGAGCACAAGAAGCCATTGCAATTTTCTTTACCTGAAGGACAAAACCGAAAGATGCCAAATTGCACAGAATTATACACGACTGAGCAACATGATTAGAGAAACCGATGCTGATGCATTTGGTCTTCCATAGAAAAAAGTCAAATGGCATGAGGGGGAGTAAGGCAGTGTTTGAGACTAACCACACTGGGTTGGGTCCTCATCGGAGCCATCCTGGCAGTCGTCATCTCCGTCACACACCCAGCGCTGAGGAATGCAGTGACCCGTGTGACACTGGAAACTACTGCTCTCACACGTGTGGTGACCCACTTTATGTGACAGAATGAGGAAGAGAGAGACACTGAAGATGTAGATGTGATGTATTTCACTGCATATTTCTTGCACCGGTGTGTAAATGTGTGTCTTTTCTCTCACCAGTACAGTTGGCCTCGTCTGACCAGTCCCTGCAGTCGTTGTCTCCATCACAGCGCCACGCGTCCCGAATACACACACCTCTTGCACAGGTGAACTCCCCCGGTCCACACTTGTGAGACTCTAAAAGAAAGCAGATACAACATGAGCACTGCATTTATGTTAATTTAACTGAACTAAAAACAAATACAATATAGCTTTAAAAAACATAATTTTTTCAATCCAAGGAAATTCCATATCAACAAAACACTCTGCTGCCAAGCAAATGCTAAATGTTTAATGCAAAAAGTAAATCTTGTTAAAAATAATTAAGGCACGCTTTGACACAGTTTTCAACTAACGAACAGAAAAATTATATGAATTAATTGTATTTATATACAGTAATATAATAATTTATACATAGCAATGTACACAGCAATATTAATAAAAATGACTATCTTCACATTTCTTCCATGAACATACACCATTTTTTATCATTTTTAAAAAAATATTTCTATTCAACTTTGATTTACTTTTATCTCACTTTTAGTAAATTTAGCTACTTAAGTTTAATTCAGAGCAGTGTTATTTTGGAATTATTTATATACTCATTGTATTTATTCATATTTCTAATAATTATTTTCATTTTAGCAATTTTGTCGTGTGCTTTTGTCATTTTCGATTTTTTTTATAAAATTGATATTTTTATAATTTTTTCATTTAAAAAAACATTTCTATTCATCTTTGATTTACTTTTATCTCATTTTTATTAAATGTAGCACTCAACAAACTTATTTTATTTCAGTTAGTTGCAAAGGCCAAAAATGGATTAAATTAATATTTTTACCATTTTAGTTTTAGTTAACAATAACAATACTTATTCAGAGAAACTTTAAAAACACAAAAAACAGCGGTCCAATTTTTATTTCAAGTTGCGAGCTGTTTCGTTAGGAAACTTAAAAGATTAATTAAATAGTGCATTAAAATACTGTGATACTGCTTAATTTTATATCACCAACAAAATCATCTCAGACATATAATGAATATTTGACATATAGCCCTAAACACAAACACATACCACAATGCTCTTCGTCACTGTTATCTCCACAGTCATCCTCATGGTCACACTTGAAGGCCAGTGGAATGCAGGACCCTGAGGCCACACAGCGGAACTGGACCGCAGAGTCACAGGAAGTGGTGGCTGCAGAGAGAAAAATATATGAAAAACAGATCATACACATTTTATACGAGACAGGGCTGATGATGTCACTCACGGCACTCCTGTTCATCACTCATGTCGCCGCAGTCGTTGTCACTGTCACACTTCCAGATGCTGCTGATGCATTTCCCATTAGTGCAGCGGTGCTGGTTTGGCAGGCAGGTGTGTTCTGAGAGTCAATTAAAGCAAAGAAATCCATTTCAATTTCATAAAAATGTTTATTTAGCATTTAGAGCTTTTGATATCTGACACTTCTGAGTCTGTCAGACCTGTCTTAACGCATGTATTATTGCGGAGCTGGTATCCACCGGGACACTGGCATTGATGCTCTCCTGAGGGTAAGATGGTGGTGGAAACTCCATCGGGGCAAACACAGTGATGCTTGTTTCCAGGCTGGGGAAGACACAGAAGACTGCATGGCTGATCCACACAAGCATTCTGACCTAAAGGAGAGGGAAATAAATCTTTAAAAACGATTTCTGCACCCCAAGTAAACCAGTGGAGCCACTGTATGAAGCTGAGCCCATGAAATCAATATTGTAGTTTTGTGCTTTTATTGCTTGTTTGTTAGCTTTTTTACTACTAAAAAATAAAGTTGCAAAAATAAAATAAAGTGTGTAAAAATACACACATTAAAAATGTATTTCTCTATTCTTGTGTAAAAATTTTTTTAAAAATAAATCATTCATCTTCCCCACTATTTTTTAGTATCACTGATATACTATTATATCTTTTGTTAGTATTTTGAATTTTATTTTTATATTTTGTGTTTTATTTAGTTAAAGGTTTAGTGATATGTTTTTTTTGTTTGTTTTTTTAGGATATCGTTTTAGTTTAGTTTTAATTATCTTAGTACTTCAACTTAAACTAAAAAACAAAATTGCTGCCTTGGCAGTTAGCTACAATTAAAAAACATTACGATTAAGTATTTTATTTTATTTCAGTTAACGTTCATTATATCTCAAGTAATGAAAAGGTTTTTTATGGTTTTAGTTTTGGATAACGATAATAATAACCCTATTGCAAATTCTTTGCATGCAAATTATTGTCCAATAAAATGCAAGAACTACAATGATAGTGTCAATTTCTATATTTAGAAATGACTAATAATGATAACAACAATAAATAATAAAATGAGTTTATGAAAATAATTATGTTAAACATTCAATTTATACAATACAAGCTGACAAGTGGAAAAAAGAAAAGCCCTGCCAGCTCTATAATGGTCTTTAAAGGTGTATTTCCCATGTGTTTCTGAAGGACTGTCTTCCCTTAAGGACTGACCTCTGTTTTTTCCCTTGTAAAAGATCTTGAGATCCATCACTCCTGTCAGTCTGCCCACTAGCATCTCACTGTCTGGTGAGCCTGATTTAGGTGCTTTGAAGATTCCCATTCTAGACCAGTCATCCCAGTACAGGTCATTCTACATCAACAAACACCAGTTCATCAAAGTGTTTATGATCATTAAAGACAGTTTAATATTAGTTGTAACATTCCAAGAAGTGATAACATTGGGTCTACCTTAAAAACAGCAATAGCATAAGGATGCGGCAGGCCCTCCATTATCACAGTACGGCGGCTTCCATTAAAGTCTGCTCTTTCAATGCGGTCTCCATATGCCTCCGTCCAGTACAGCCATGATTCATCAGCCGTTATGCCGTTGGGCCAGCGAACTGCCTCAGACACAATGCAGGCGATGTTGGAACCATCCATCCAGCTGCGGTAGATGCCTGCTGCACGATCGCCCCAGTCTGTCCAAAACATCAAGCTAAAAGAAACAGCAACTTAGTGGTCAGGGTGAAGGGAGCATGCAGATTGTTAAGGAAAACAAGTGATTTGTGGGAACACCGCACCTCTCTCCTGGCATGAGCGTCAGGGCTCGAGGCTGCTCCACCACTGAAGAATTGACCAGAGTGCGTCTCAGGTCTCCATCAGAGTTGGACACCTGGAAGAGAGACAGTGTGAGGATGACTACAGGAACGAACAACTGTAATTGATGCTGCTGTAGTTGTTTTAACCTGTGGTTACCTCGATTTTCTGAGCACCAGCATCCACCCAATACAGCAACCGGCTGATGGGGTCAAATGACAGCGCCTCCACGTTTTGTAAGTCCTTTCTGACAATCACTTCCTGTCCAGAGCTTCCATTCAAACACAGTCTCTACAACACAAAATCAAAGAAAATACTTATAAAATTAATAAATGCCTAATAAATTGTAATAATAATAATAACAACAACAACAATAATTATTATTATTATTGTTGTTGTTGTGTTTTACAAATTTTTTATTATCTAATCTAATAGAGTTTTTTTTTCATTTCTGATTTTTGATATAATTTTTTACATTGCTTTTCATAAAAATAAATAAAAGGAAAAGAAAATTAACATTTTTCAAATTATTTAACTGCTGATGCTTTTGGTATCACAACAGTATAATGAAAGTGAACAAACAAACACCAATTAAAAATCCAAAATTAGCCAATACAATAAAAACAAAAAGGGTTCAAATATGCAGATAGCTCTAGTAAAAACAAATGTATAGACCAGGATGATTTTTCTGGAAGTTTAACTAGCTCAGGCCAAACAAAGTACTCATTAACAACTCATGACCCCAAAGTTGTGATTAATCCAGGTAATGACAACCAGATCACTTAAAAGTTCACTTAATTTTCCACAGCACTGTGAATTTTTAATGTGATGTGTTCAATAAAGACATGAAATATTATAAATTTTTTGTGCATTTTTAGCTTAAGCACATTATGTTTGTCCATACTTGTAACTTCGATGCAGATCAGATGACATTTTATAACCAACTAAAGCAGAAATCCAATTCCAATGGGTTCACATACTTTTCTTGTCACTATAAGGCGCTTTCGCACCACGTACAATCTTAGCACGCCTTCTAGGCCCTAGCCATAAGGGTGTTTCCAGAGAAACCAATTCTCCCTCGTGAATTGGGCCGTTTTCCTGTTGCATTCGCAGCAGGAACTCTGAAGCAGCCGACAGCGACATTTATTTGCGGCTATCACAAACATCAACAATCTTTGAATGGACAACGCCGTGATCAGTTCATGAATAGCGAGAGTGGATTTATCAGCGTACTATACTAGATCCGTTCCTAGAACTAAATCACGTTCCTAGTTTTCCTTGCGTGCAACACGCGAAAAAAACGAAAACGTCCGCCAAAGTTCTAGAATATGAAAAAGTTCCACGTGAAACAGCCCTATATATATATATATATATATATTATATAGATATATATATATATATAGATGATATGTATTCATATATATATATATATATATATCTATATATAATATATATAATATATATGGTAGACTGCACATTCTGGAGAAATTGAAAGCACTATGTTTTTGTCTCAATAAGATCATGATTCTGAACTAAAACGAAATAATGGTTACAAAATAATGTTGCAAAAAATTATGTTTACTTAATTTGAATGAATTAATACACAGTTATAGATCTTTAAAATATAATATATTACTCCGTTCCATTTTTACTATTAAAATAATGAAAAAGTGGTTTGACTGAATGATTCAATGAATCACTCTATACTTGATTCATTACTGGATGAATCAGTGTTTTTGAACGAATCTCTTGAATTAATGATTCCATGTCAATTACATGTGGTGGGGGTTGGAGTGGGGTATGAGTGGTTATGAACAAATGAATGAAATGCATTTGTCCGTGTTTCACTCCGTCTCGAATCGCGCTCGTGGAAAGTGCTTGAGAAACAGTGTCTCTTCCACGGCTCGGTACACTTTCAACTCGTTTTTTTAGTCTTGAGCAAGACTGTACGACATTCACATTACATGATTTGACAGATTTTTACGTAGAAAGAGCGACAGCGCACTGCATTAAAATAAATGATCATTCATGTTTTTATAACCACTGGCCAAATTTAAAAACAAAACTAGAATTAAATCATCTTTGAGAGCAAGGGGGCCCCCTGGTGTTTCGGGGGCCCTACGCAGCTTGCGTATTTTGCGTATAGGGAGGATCGGCTCTGTGTAGTTGAAAAGACTGTTTGTGAAGCTGTTTCTTACCCAAACATGGTAAATGTCTGCTCTCTGTGTCAGCAGCAGAGTGAACACAGATTTGAATGTTCCGGTATGATTGTTTCAAAGGTTTAATAGACACAGGTGAATCATTGTCATTTAAAAACGGGATTGCATGGGTGTTTGAATCGAGATCGTGATCTTTTTACGATTAATCGTGCAGCTCTAATATATGGTACAGATCCCTATAATTATGTGAGTGAAGGAAGTTTATTCACCTGTATGGTGTCCAGTGAAATATCAGCCCAGTATAGGCAGTTCTTCTCATAATCAAAATCCAGAGCCACGGCTTCATGGAGACCCGAGAGTGGAAGCGGCTGGTCTGTACCTGTGGCCAGGTCATAGCGGTGAATGGAGCTCCTCACCGCATACAGGATAAACTCATTACTCTCTAAAAAAGAAAAGTAGGCAAGAGGTCTTAGTTAAGAGGTGAAATAAAGACTCATTCCAGAGAAATACACTACATATTTCACCCGAACACTCCCATGTGAGCATTTAATTTCAAAACCATTGGCACTAAAAGGGACTTGTTCCTTGCTAACAGCTTGCACCCTTCTGGAAAGGCTTTCCATTTTCTGTTTCACTGCAAATCGTAAAAGAAAACTGATGGCACGGCTGAGAGTCACATCACTTCCTTCTCCCGCTGGATCAGATCTCAGCTTCTGAAAGGGCTACTTATTTACTCCCAGCGTCCTCTAGTCAGAGAAGCAAGACAATCAATGTGGCCACTGAAGCGCGGTCAAGTGGCTGAGTGCCACAATGCTGGAGAGAAGAGGCAGTCTAGAAAGCGACGGCTCTTAAGAACAGCTCGGTGGGGAGATGGGCTTTGATCACACTCCCAACAATCCTCATTTGACTTTCAAATCCCATCTTAAGGACTGACTGTTCACATTATTTTATTCAGCTTTCATTGTAGAAATCAGTCCATCATGTCATCTCAGCGTGGTCATGTTGAGGCATTGCTGTATTTTACACATTCATGCTTATACTATAGACACACATTCAGACACAATTGTAGACATTACCGGGATTTTTATGTCACGTTGTGTCCTAAAATGCATTTCCAAATATCCTATTTTAAATAACCAACAAATGTGTCTTTGATTGGGTTAAAAACAGGATTGATTGTGTTTTTTGCTACTAAACAACTAAGCAGAATCATGAAATTATTAGTAAAAATTAGATCCCATAAGTCAAAGAGTCAAGAAGAGAAGTGAAAAGGTCTAATCTAAAATATATTTTGCATATGCATACAGTTAGTATGTCTTTTAGTGATAAGCATTTTAAGTCCACCTGTAAAAAAAAAGTGTTCTAACTCCAAAATGGAAAAAAAAGAAGTTTAAAAATAGATTTATGCCTCATTTAAAATATGTCGATGTCAACGTGTCTTAAAAGAGGATCAGGTCAGAATGTTGCAGTCAATGCTGTGGTTAGATGAACGCCACTCTTTTGAGTAAATGGCATTTTTATAAAGGTCAAAAGATCCAAATCGATGCAATGATCAGTGAGCAAACTAAAATTCTACGAACGACAGATATAGACCTTCAGCATATTAAATGTACACTTACTGTTCAAAAGTGTGGGGTTGGTAAGATTTTTTTGAAAGATGTCTCTTCTGCTCACCAATGAAAAGTGCAGTAAAAACAGTAATATTGTTAAATATTATTCCACCTTAAAATAGCCATTTTCTATTTGAATTTATTTTAAAATGCATTTTATTCCTATGATGGCAAAGCTGAATTTTAAGCAGCCATCAATCTAGTCCTCAGTGTCACATGATCCTTCGAAAATCATTCTAATATGAACAGTTGTGCTGCTTGACATCTTTGTGAAAATGGTGATACTTTTTTCAGGAGTCCATCATGAATATAAAGTAAAAAAAACAAAAAACATTTATTTGAAATAGAAAGCTTCTGTAACATTATGAATATCTTTACCGTCACTTTTGATCAATTTAATGTGTCCCTGCTTAATAAAAGTATACATTTATTTTAAAAGTATACAAATCGTATTTAATTAATTCATTTACATTTTCATTTTGCAGCATTATTATTATTTTATCAACTTGCTTTAAAATGTGCAATATAAATGTATTTGACTTGTTTCTCCACCCTTATTTTGCTCCATATTCTTGCAACTTTTTCCCTGTGAAATAAAATGTCACAACTGTTCTTTATCATACAACATAATGCATTATAATCAGTTCTGTTGCAATTTGCTTGGTTTATTTTACGGTTCAAGTCAGGATTTAAACCTGTTTTACATTTCACACTAAACAAGGACTGTACCACTAAACTATCCCATCTGATATAAAGGACTTTATTTGGTCATGTATTGTCTTTTGGTCACGTAAATATCTTTACTGTCACTTTTGATTCATTTTCTAGCTGACACTTTTGAACGGTAGCGCATTATAAAAAGACAAACTTGCATGTAATGTAAAAGAAAATAAATAATTCCTTTTTTGTATCACTAACATTATTAGTCTTGTGAAGTCTTTTTTATTATTAGTTTGAGGCCGTGTTATGAACTTTGACTACACAACTTCATGTTGCATCCCATAGGATTGTGTTGTGTTACATAAAAGAGCTTAGAGAATATGATTGTATAAGCTGAAGAGGAGGATCTTACTGTACCTCCCACAGCACAGGGCAGCATTTCTCCATCCAGCCGAGCTTCAACATCTCCCCCACTGCAGCTGTCTCCAGAAACCTTCCTGTACCTAAAGCATCAGATGACACACCTTAACATCAGTGGAAATCATTTACTACATTTCACAGCAAATTTCTCTTCTTGAAGAACTTTGTTCTAAAAGTTGACACTAGGTGATGCTGTAATTACACGTCTATGAATTTTCGTTTTTCTTTTGCTGTCCTGATGCTTGCATAATATTTTGAGAAGTACCAAAGTTGTCAGAAGTTTATCTGAAACTGCTAATTCCATTCATCATTTATTGGCATTAGAGATGTGCAGATCTACTGGCCAACATCAGTATGATAGTTATTCTAAATATAATGTACGATAACCAATACATAGCTAATATTATGCTTTTTAGACTATATACTGTATACAGATACTAAAAACTAAAACCAATAGTTTAGTTATTTCTGTGATATGTTACTACTGAATGTTGGTTTTACATGCTTTTTTATTAAATTAACTGAATTTTGTAAGAAAAATATCCATATTCAAAACGTAATAATCACTTTAATGTAGCTTGCGCCAACAGTTGTACACGGCTCCAGGCGGATGACGTATGAGTTCAGTGTTGCGCATGCGCCTGTGAGTCTCGTGAAAACCAACATTTGTTAACAGGAGCAAAGGAAGCAAAGTTTCCTTATTTTGCTTCCTTTGCTTATACTTATACTTTATATGCGCAACGCCGACCTCATACGTCATCCGCCCGGATCTGCTTCCGTTTACAACAATGAGCGCAAGCTAGATTAAAGTGATTATTACGTTTTAAATCTGGTTATTTTTCTTACAAAAAACGCATCGATTCGCTACAGGAAGCCTTTGTTCACCCCCCGGAGCCGTGTGAGATAATTCTTTTTATGGATGGGCGCTTTTTATTTAACTCCTTTTGGACTGAGGCATGCATCACCCGCTGAGTGGCATTAAACAGCTTGAAAGATCAAAGACGATTTTTAATATAACTCCGACTGGATTCGCCTGAAAGAAGAAAGTCATATACACCTAGGATGACTTGAGGGTGAGTAATTTATGGGCTAAATTTTCATTTTTGGGTGAACTAACCCTTTAAGTCCCCACCCAGTTAAATAACCAACATTAGCTGATAAAAAAAGAAAGAAAAACAACAACACTGACCTACATGTTAAGTAAAAAAAATTAAAAAAAAGTTTGGTTCATAATAGATACGATCATAATATATTGAGCATCCCTAAATAATAGTAATTAACTTTACTTCCCCATTTTCCCAGGAATCATTACTATAATTGTGATTAACCTCATTTCTTCACATCTCACATCTCAACTGACAGAGCAAGAGATCTAAACTCATCCAGATAAATTCAGTTCAAGTCAGTGTTCTAAATAAATCCTCTCCTCTCGACTGCAGATAATGAGAGGAGAGATGCATGGTGACACAGCAGTGGCAGATCTAATAATGCTCCCGGGCTGCAGCTTATGGTGGCGGCTAACATTCTGTATCCAGGAGGACACAGAGCTTTTAATAAGTATTCACCCTCTTAAGACTTTCTCATGTTTTGCTGATTTACAGCACTGAATCACAAAATATATGATTTGGCTTTATAGAGAAAACAAGAAAGTCCTGACCTCTACAAAGTAATCTAAAATCATTTAAAAAAAATAAGATTAAAATAACTGATTGTATACGTATTCACCCCATTTAATATATTAGATTAATATATCTATATAATATATCTATATAGATATACACAGTTTGTTCTGGTTCTCATATATTGTATTGGTATCGCTACAGGAACGCCCTTTCGCAATTTTGTATCAATCCGCTTGTTCTAGCCGGGTCTATGTTTTTTTTTTTTTTATTATTCACTGAGCTAATCGTAGAGTATGTTAGTTAATATAAGAAGAAACGTCTAGCTTCGCAGTCTCTCTCTCTCTCTCATTTTGATGCACGTCTTGCCGCATTGTTTCTGTCTTATAACCTCATTATTTCTCACTATTAACCTAACTGAAGCAGCACATGCCCTTGATACGAATTCTTAAAGTGACGTATGTTTAACTGTCAACTTGAACTTTGAATCCGTGGCGGAAGGAAGTAGTTCCTCACAAAAGAGGGTTTTATTAGGCACTCCTTTTTTTCTTGTTTAATTACACACATGTTCTGTCAAACTGTTGTATAAACGCAATATCACACTCGTCCTGCGGCCTTGTGCCTCTGGCCTAATCACAGCCATGCTGATATAGAGCCGGTATCGCTCGAGTATGAGAATTATATTGCTCATATATATGCATATATGTATATAAAACATTTTTTTCATGTTTTGTTATGTTGCAACCTTATGTTAAACTGCTTTAAATTACTTTTCCCCCCCCACATCAATCTATACTACTCCATACATACACCATAATTGTCAAGCAAAAAAAAGTTTTTTAACATCTTCGCAAATGTATTAAAAATAACAAATTTAAATGATTCCATTGCGTAAGTATTCTGGTACAGTTGAAATTTAGCTCAGGAGCATTTATATTGCTTGTAGATGTTACTACACTTAGAGTGAAGTTAGCCTGTGGCAAATTCAGTTGAATGGGTATGATTTGGAACGGCACACACATCTTAATAAAAGGTCTAACAGCTGAAAATGCATATCAGTGCAAAAACCAAGCAATTCTGCTTCATTGATGGTTCACAGAAGCATGTAGCCTCCATTAATCCACGATGGAAAGACGTTTGAAACAACTAGAACTCTCCTAGAGCTGTCCTCTGGCCAAACTGAGCAATGATGGAGAAGGGCCTTGGTTAGAGTGGTGACCAAGAAGCTTGTGGTCACTCTAGTTGAGCTCCATGATCGTATGTGGAGATAGGAGAAATCTACAGATGGACAAACATCACTGCAACAATCCACCGATCTGGGCTTTATGGCAGTGTGGCCAAACTCAATCTTCTCCTCAGTGAAGACACACAAAAACCCACTTGGAATTTGCAAAAAAGCACCTAAAGGAACCTTAGACTGTGAGAAACAAGATTCTCTGGTCTGATGAACCTCAATTCCAAACATCAGGTTTGAAGGAAACCAGCTCTGCTCATCACTTGCAGAGCGCCATCCCAAAAGTAAAGTGTGCTGGTAGCAGCCTCATGCTGTGGGGCTGTTTTTCAGCGGCAGGGACTGAGGGACTCGTCAGAGTAGAAGACAAGCTCAATGAACCAAAATATTGAGATAGCCTTAATGAAACCCAGTCCAGAGCAGTCAGAACCTCAGACTGGGCAAAAGGTTCACCTTCCAACAGGACAATGACCCCAAGTACACAGCAAGAGTGGCTTATAGACAACTCTGTGACTGTCCAGGGTGACAGGGTAGTGACAAACATGAAAAGAGTTTTCTTTTCTTTTTTTAAAGAATGAATGTTCAATCGTTATATATTTTCTGAAGTCAGCATATGGCCACAGGATCAGATTTTCATTCCTGAATAGTCATAATTTTTCTCTATTTATAATTTAAACTGTAGATATATCAATATAGCTATACATTTGAGATAAAGTCATCACTATGGTACATGATTGGCACGATATATATAAATGTTTGTGTGGTGTGTGTGTGTGTGTGTGTGTGGTGTGTGTGTGTGTGGTGGTGTGTGCGTGGTGGGTGTGTGATATAACCCATCAATTGTAAAAATCAGTTGGCTATCATTCTTTTTGTAAGTTAATTTTCATTTTAAAACTACAATTTTAATTCAAATAAATTCTGATTCCTGGTTCGTCTGTCTGTCTGTCTGGTCTGCTTTGGGTCTTCCTGGGGCTGTCTGTCTGCGGGTCTGGTCGGTCTGGGGTCCTGTTCTTCTGTCTGTCTTTCTGTCTGGTCTGTTCGGGGTCTGTCTGTCTGGTCGTCTGTCTGTCTGAAATTCTGGGTCTGTTCTGGGGGGTCTGGCTCTGTCTTCCTGCCTGTTCGTATTGTATGATAGTAAAAACATGAACAGAGCAACATGGATTTTTCGAACAGTACTCATTACTGTTCAAAAAGTTTGGGGTCGAAGATTTAAAAGTTTTAAGAAGTCTTTTATGCTCATAAAGACTGCATTTATTTGACCAAAAATACTAGGTCAACTGTTTTTTATATATATATATATCTATATATATCTATATATATATATATATATAGTATAATATATATATATATATATATTACATATTAAATATTATTACATTAAATATGTCTTTTTCTATGTTAATTATTTTTAAAATGCATTCTTCCCATAATTTCACGATGCAAGGGTGAATTTTCAGCATCATTACTCCAGTCTTCAGTTTCACATTATCCTTCAGATATTATTCTAACATGCTGATCTGCTGCTCAAGAAAAATTTATTATTAGTATCAATGTTGAAAACAGTGCTGCTTAATATTTTTGTGTAAACTGTGAAGCATTTTTGTAAAGATTTTTTTTAAGACTTTTTAAGAAGTGGAAAGTTCGAAACAATAGCATTTATTGCAAATATAACTCTTTTGTAACATTATAAATGCCTTTACTGTCACTTTTGATCAATTGAATGCATCCTTGTTTAATAAAAGTATTAATTATTAATATAATACATTTTGATCTATGTTGTAAATCAGCTGTGTTTTTGTAGGTAAAGGTAACATTGTTCTCACCCTTTGCTGCGACGGTAAGTGGTGCCCACCGGACAGGGTACTGGTGGGGCATAAAGGTTTCCAGAAAACTCAGGATCAGGCACGCACACCTCGAGAGACAGATCCTCACTTAGCTTAAACCCATAGTCACTGCAATCAGATAAAGATGACACAAAGTAGTGGGAAATGATTGGCATTCAGGTGAAGAAAATGGCAAAATGAGAAAAGCAAAGGAAAACGGGATTTCGGCTCATACCACTCATAGTCCTGTCGAGTGCAGGAGCAGTTGGACAGAGTGACGGGCCTGTCGAAGTCCTCGCCATTGAAGCAGGTGGCGTGAGGCGAGCGGCGCTTGTACACCATCTCTCTGCCGAGCAGACAGCCGTTTCCCCTCTCGTCAGAAGGAGACCAGCGTTTATAGTCGCCCTCCAAGCACGGCACACCTAAACACACATAAGATATAGAACTGGCTGCTAGGGGATTTGCTGGGCAGTTACTAAGGTGTGGTGGTTACAAGGTGCACCAATTATAAGTGCACTGTTCTCTTACCAAGCACATCACTAGCGTTGACCTGCACAATGAGCCAGCTGTGTTTCTGGTCCGCATATGAGCCGAAGATGGTGAAGATGGTGCTCTTTTCACCCGGTTCAGTCAGCAGCTGGTACACATATACCTCCTGCTCTGAGAACTGGAACTCTTTCCAGGTTTCCCCCTCGTTGGTACTGAATCTGAACCAGCAAAAGACGAGACACAGCTATCAGTAACGTCCTAAAGCCAGATAATACTCAAAAAGCTTCTACTAAAAGCAGAGTGACATTAGATCCTTAAATGGTTACTGACTTGAGTGTTCTGGTGGAGCCACCCTGTGCGATAGCCATCAGGATCCCTCCATGATCTCCCCAGGTGTAGAAATGAGGACCAGCCAGGGCCTAAAGAACATACATATCCATTACATGGAACAACAAATGCTACTACACTTTTTAAAAAGTCTGGGAATATAAAAAGTGCTATTGTACACCTTGTTTTTTTTTTTTGAGGGGTAACTAATGGCACTTTGGCTCAACTGGTGCCCTAAGTGAGATAATAACACATGACTAAAAAAATCCTTTATATAAGATGGGATAGTCTAGTGGTACTTCTTTAATATGTAAAGGAAAACAGGTTAAACTCCTGATTTAACATATACTTTCTCAAAAAAAAAAAAAAATCATAAATGAATATATAAACAAACTAGGGATGCTCATTTCGGTTAATTTTTCCGACCGACAACCACCGTCGGTATCCGAACATTAACCGTTAACTAAATAGATTTGATATTCTTAGTATTACATAATAATAAAGGACGAGTGTCTGTGACCCATTAAAAATACACCTGCAGCGCTTCTGAGAACAAAGAAAAACTGAATGAAATAAATAGGCCGTTGTTCACTGACGAGCGGCGCAAAAAATCGTGCGAATAGGAACGTTGTTTTGCGCAGCTCGTCAGTGAACAACGGCTCTGTGTAGTTAATGCTGCTCAATGTGCAAGCCCGCAGGTGATGAAGATTTACCGCTGATTACAGAACCGGCTTTTCTGACAAGATGCGCATTAAATATCGCATGCGATTTATCGTGCAGCCCTAATGATCATGTATTATGAGCTACAAAAAAAGAGCAGATTTAATCTTCTGCTTCATGTGAAAAAAAAGATATGAGTGTTCGGAGCAACACAAGGGTGAATAAATATCATGCCAAGTCAGAGTTTATTTATACAGCACATTTTAAAGCAAACAAGTGCTGTTAATAAAAAAAGTAAAAATAACTGCAGAAAAAAAAACTAAATTCTGAGAAAATCAAATTAAAATGAAAAAAGTAAATAAAATATTGAGCCACTACATAAATACAACAATACAAAAATAAATAAAATATTAACTGAAATCATCATCATCATAAAAAAAAAAACAGTCAAAAGTGCAACATAATTGGATTGACCAAATTTGGACACATGAATGGCTGATTTCTGTGTTCTATGCAAACCCAATTTTTTACCTAAATAACCGTTTTTTAAATTTTTTTTTATTGCACTATCACAGAGATGCAGGTCCTCACCTCTCTCCATCTGACCCCTGCGCTGCTGGATACATACACATTGGGCTTATTGGCCAGATTCTTTCCAACAGATCCTGTATAGAAGATAGTAGAGAGAGATAAAAAGAGACAGAGAGAGAGTGTGAGTTGAGAGTCAATATTTACACTGCATCTGGTGTCATATATCACAGGCCTCAATTACAACTGATATCAGGTGACCATCTGACAAAACGACAGCGTTTAAAACAAGTGTAAAAGGGGTATTTATGTTTCATGATGTAAACCACATGAGAGATGGTCTCAAGTGCATCTGACCACATCATATTTGTAGTGTAGATGCTAATGTTTCAGCCTACTCAAAATTCAGACCACAATAGAGACAAAGCAGCAGGAAATTAGCTCAAAGAAGAACAAACCCAGCAAAGGGCAAGAAACACTGTGTTCCTGTCAGATGCTTCAGTCTCACCGCTGTGATAAGCAGCCCAGACAAGGATACTGTCTGTCACCTTCTCCTTCGACACCCCTGCCATCAGAATCATCGGTTTCCTTTTTTCGACGCCATGCATTGTACTGCTCCGTCACCGCAGGTGGTTTTGTCATTAATTAATTTGAGTGCTAATGAACTTCATTTACATTCATCTCCTTAAGAGAGATATGCGGCACTTAACACGTTTTTTTGCAATAAGAACAATGCTGAGGTGGCGTCGATGAGTGCGAGGGTGTGTTTGTATGTGATAATTAGCCAGTGGGTGAAGTACAAATAATTAGCACATCTGCACCGGAGCGATAGCAGCCGAAGCGGCCAGACATTTTCACAAGCCTCCTGCGCCTCTCGTCTTCATGCATGCACATTATCTAATAATCATTTAATTAAAGGCCTGGCTGCGGCTGGCAGAGAGAGAGAGAGAGAGAGAGGGATACGAGAGGGAGGAAGTGCCTGCCAAACCATGCAAAGAGAGCAAAATCAATGTTTTCCGCCAGGCATGAACTCAAGAAGTAACACACACTTGGTTAACAGGAGCAAAGCAACATAAACAGGAAGAAACCGAACAAGCTGCTAAAGTGTTTGTATTTCCTCTCTCTATATGAGAAGAGCAGAGAGCAGGTTATGTGGCCTACCTGTTGCCATGATGAGGCCAGGTGCAGACTCTTTAGACAGAACAGGAATTCTGCGCAGCTGAATATTCAGCAGCTGACTCCATCTCTGGGCCAAGTGCAGGGAACAGTCATTGTCCAGCTGAGAAGCCAAGAGAGAGAGATAGTAACAAACAGTTCACTGGAAAAGCATGAAAAAGCCCTACTTCCTCCTACGATCGTAAAACTTAGCAGTCTAACTACTTTTTCGCAAATACAAAACCACAGCTTCATACATTCATACCAGTTATCTACTGATATTAAAGTTTTTTTATGTATCACTATCACTCAGTCTTGGGTATTTAATCGTTTATGCTCATGAGTCATGAAGATAACCTTCGCCATCATCTAATGCCCACTTTAAAAACATTAAAAGTATTAATAATTTATAAACACTATTCAAAGTAATCTTTAGCAAATCTCAAAATGAATATCCATTCTTCATACTGTACATTATTACAGTTTTGATGCCAAAATAATCTGTAGCGTTTAAAATTAAACAATGCATATTAAATATAATACATACCATAAGTATATTACATTTTTAGAATTGTTCAAATTTATTTTAGTTGACATGATTTTTTAAAATTGATTAGAAACTTTTTTATTTGACAAATGAATTAAATAAATATATAACATGAATGTTTTAGACAAAATAATATAATGTATAGACAAAATAATATAAAATTTTATCTAACATCTATCGGTTATTGGCTATAAATTTACTCAGTACTTAAAGTACTCAGTACTCTAGTACTCATAAATGCCAGCAATGATCATTCATAAATGTTATATTTCGTTACAGTGGCATTTTGGGTAGTAGTGTGCGGTCTGAACAGTTAGAGGGGGGTAGAAATTTATGCCAAAAAGCATATAGTGCATTTCAGGGGAAGAAAATTCACTCAACTCATCATAAAGAACATCCACATCAGATGTATTTGTGTGCTAAAAAAAACTGAATGGGAGTTAAACTAAATGGACCAAAATCACATGGATCTTGCTTTTATATTTTGGATTATTATTAAATTGACAGGACATCTAAAAGAAAAACCCTTTACCCCAGAGTATTTGGCTGATTAATCTAGTACTCGAGTATCCAAAATGACCAACATCCCTAATACCTGGCAGTCTACGGTTCCTCCCAGGCTGTCGGCCGCAGGTGGCTGCAGAAGCTCCCAGGTTCCTCCTTTATCAAACGTGATGACTGACCGCATGTTGTCCTCAGTGACCGATCCATTGATCAGAGTGGCCACAAACACACCCCTCAGCCCCTCGACCCGGTGGAGATCTGCAAACGGCTCGTTGGCGAAGTACCTTTCAAACACACAAAAACACAAATCTGTTTCCATGTGCCATTCATATCTGCCAAGAGAGGGGCTCTATAAAAATGCCAGTGGCACGCGAGCCAAGCGCATCTCATCTGCATTCCGCACTGCAGTAATTGCGTCTCTGCTCTCAGGCGGCCGTGCTGAGCTCAGTGGTTTGGCGGTGGGTGAGATCATGCTCTGCCGCAGAGTAAAACAAAAGCATGTCCTTGGGAAGCTGTGTAGGAATGATAGATTGCTTTTCTACTGACAGTGTGAGCGGAGGGACCGGTGGGCGAAGACATAGTTCTTGCATTAGAGAGACGAGACCTCACTAACCTGCTTATGGGTTGAGGTGTGCAGAGCCAAAACGGATTTACAGCACTGACGAGGGCAGTTACTAAACCAAGAGGAGTTCAAGTAAAGGTGACGAGACCAAAAGCTGTGTAAGACTGGGGCTTAACGTGAATTACTGAAGTGGGACATGTTCCTGGCTCAACATGGTTATTGGCTCTCAGACAACATTTCTAACTACATTTTTGGGTTGGGGCTTCAACCAAAATTTGCATCAACCTATGATTTCCTTTGGGCTTTAGGGATTATGGTTAGTGTGAAGTTAAGAAAAAGGCGTTATGGTTAGTGTAGGTCAATGGTTCTTGTTTTTTAGGGTGAAAAGTAGAAAGTATGTTGAAAGTTTCTATTGAAAACTGCTAAGAAATGCATTTATTTATGTATCTATTTATTTATTTGTGCATTTTCAGATTTACACTAATGTTCAAAGGTTTAGGGTCAGTAAGATTTTTTTTTCCCAAGGAATTAATATGTCATCAGCAAGAACGCATTGAATTGATTAAAAGTGAAAGTAAAAAAACACATTTGTTACAGAAATTCGGGATTCAAATAAATGCTGTTGTTTTGAACTTACTATTCATTAAAGAATCCTAAAAATATTTTCGACACTGATAATAAAATTAAATGTTCATGAGCACCAAATCATCATATTAAAGGGTTCATATGATGCTGCTAAAAAGAACATTATTTTGTGTATTTGGTGTAATGAAATGTGTATATGCGGTTTAAAGTAAAAAAAAACACATTATTTTCCACATACTGTACATTATTGTTTCTCCTCTATGCCCCGCCTTTTTGAAACGAGTCGATTTTTACAAAGCTCATCGGTCTGAAATTCGAGGTGTGCTGTGATTGGCCAGTTATCCAGTGCGTTGTGATTGGCTGAATACCTCAAGCATGAGACAGAAATGTTACACCCCTCACATACTGTGATGCCCTGTCAGGCCTGGAGCGACGAGACAACATTAAAACCCATTACAAACTAGGCATTTGTTGCATCCAGTGGGGACATAATTATGTATTATAATGACTTATGCTGTCTTTTTACGTGTTGTTGCATCGCGCCGCGTAAACATAAAACTCTGTCTGCATTTGTGATCAGAGAAATGACAAACAACAAGTGCTACTCTACTGTCCAAAACTCGCATTTGAATCATCAGTGGCAAATCCTTTAAATGAAAACATACTTACGTGAGTCAGAACAGCCGGCTTGTAGTCTAACGTTACTCTACCAGGATCAGTAAACAGGCCTCCATAAAATGTGCTGCACACATCTGGATATTTGGGTTAAACTGGTCTGGAACAGTGTTGTACATACAACTTAACCACTTATTTCTAGTCGTGTCCTTCCAAAAGAGGACAGACAAAGTAGTTTCGCTTTCACAACGAACAACACAGCGGCCTAGCGTGAGGGGAAGCCCCGGCTTAGCGTGCGCTGAGGCTGGGATAGAGTGAGCCGAATTGTTGTGTAAATATTCTATACATCACTTGTAAAGACAGAAAACTACCAATAAAAAGACAAAAAGGCAATACAAAATCTTTAACATTAATGAATGGGGTTAGGCACACGGTTATTTAAAGGGATAGTTCACCCATAAATGAAAATGTTGTCATTAATTATTCACTCTCATGTTGTTTCAAACCTGTAGACCTTCGTTCATCTTCGGAACACAATTTAAGATATTTTTGATGAAATCCAAAAGCTTTCTGACCCTCCATAGACAGCAAGGCAACTGACATGTTCAAGGCCCAGAAAGGTAGTCAGGACATCGTTAAAATAGTCCATGTGACATCTGTGGTTCAACCGTAATGTTATGAAACTACAAGAATACTTTTTGTGCGCAAACCAAACTAAAATAACGACTTTATTCAACGATGTTCTCTTTCGTGTCAGTCTCCGCTGTGCATTCACAAGAGTACCATAACGTGGTAGTTCCATTGTTGTCTATGCAGGGTCAGAAATCTCTCGGATTTCATCAAAAATGTCTTAAGTTGTGTTCAGAAGATGAACAAAGGTCTTACGGGTTTGGAACGACATGAGGGTGAGTAATTACTGACAGAATTTTCATTTTTGGGTGAACTATCCTTTTAATAGGAATGTTGTTCCAGGACCAACAAACATAAGTCTTACATTGGTAATCACTTTTATGGTCACACCATCTGTGTTTATGTACTGTTCTGCAGCAGGAAGGCGTCTCTCTCTCTCTCTCTCTCTCACACACACACACACTGTGATGTTTAACTGTACCTGATAAGCGTGTTGCTCCCAGAGCCATCAGGGCTGTAGAACAGCACGTTCTCTAGGGACAGAGAGAAGGCTAGGCCCTGTGTGTCCGAGATGTACAGGTGTGTAACGTTATTATTGTGGTTCACGCATACGAACACCTGGTCCTCCGAAGCATCTGCTATGTAGTACTCCTGCAGAGAGAGGAGAGCAGGGAATCGCATGAGACAGGTAAACAACATGAAGCTTTAAAAGTCATGACCATACATTTATTTCTGAGACTAAACGAAGCTGACGGCACTCACCGTGATGGGGTGGCGGGTGTTAAACTGAGCTGCTCTCATTGGCTGCCGGTTGTAGGAAACCCACAGCTGGACAGACTGAGACTCGTGGCTCCCAAACAACGTCTGTGGAAACACATTCATAATAATTAGCTTAACTAAAACAAATAAATCAAACTGGATATCACATATTAGTGAAGTGAAGTGACGTGTGGCCAATTATGGTGACCCATACTCGGAATTTGTGCTCTGCATTTAACCCATCCACGTGCACAGACACAGCAGTGAACACACACACATATATAAAAGAAAAGAGCACAATGACTACTAAACATGACCAAAAAATAAATAAAACTTTAACTAAAATTTAAATGAGAACAGAAAATCTAAAAATAAAAATTGATTCAAAATATTAACAAAAACTATAGCTTTATATCAATGCTAAAATAACACTGATTAGAGATTAATCGATAATGTCATCTTATGACTAATAATGAAACATATTATTTTAATATTTACATAAAAAAACTCATTTTAATTAGTGTTTTATTTCAGCTTTGACAGTAATAACTATATGACAACAGACTCAACAAAAACAATATGTAAATTTCGATTATTTTTATAATAATAAATTCTTAAATAATATTAATAATTTATATTAATATCTTATTATTATAAATAATGAAGTCATTTATACACTTAATAATAAATAATAAATAATAACAATTTATAATTGTAGTAATTGTTATTTACGGCATTATATTTATAAAAATATGTTTTGGTATATGAATGTTCACATATTTAAAGTTTTTTTTTAAATTTGAATTCATATTTAAAATTTGGACTAACAATAATAATAAAAAAAAAATGTAATTGAGTTAATGCCCAAACAATAAATTAAATAATTTAATGTACATATGTGAACACTGTTAAACAGCTGGATAAAAAAAGTGTGAATATCTTTTTTTTTTAATGGTTAAACAGATTTATCAGTCTATATCTAGTTAAAATGCAAGGTGGTTTGTTTCACTACTTTCCATTGCTACTCAACACTAGAACATGGTGCAGCAAAATAATTAAAATTAAACATCACAGAGTCATAAAGATTTTATAAAGTAATCTGATACCTTCAGTTACCATAAACCATGGCATAACACCACTATAAATGGGGTCTGAATGGCAGACAATATCAGCATGGGCAGATATGCCCAGCCAGCACTGTTTTCACTAGGGTCCTGTACCTGTTACCTGGGGATTTGGAAAAGGAAAAAACAGTATGTCTCATTTGTACTTCTAAAACTGCTGGTTTTTTAAAGATAAAAGGGAAGGAAAGCTGGTGTGAGCGGTACTAATCTAGTCAGTGTCCCAGCAACCTAGATGTGCCTCTGTCTAGCACTGTCTGAAATGAGCAATGCGTCATGAAGGGATGAGTCTTTTCACTCCTTCTTCCCAAGTCTCTCCTTCACTTTCTCCCCTCAGGAAATCAAAGTTTCAATCAATTCTGAAGTTCAAGCGGTTCAATCAGTCTCTCCTTTGTACGACAAGCTGTCACTGTAATCAAGTGTGGGTGAGTAAGAGTTACTTACATCAGGTTTACAAAGCTGTAAATTAAAGTCTCACTATAATAAACAGACTACGTAGAACCAAACTAAAGATTTGTGTCCGAGATACATGTTCAATATTCACTACATGAATACCTCATGTGAAATGAGGGAATTCAAATGACTAAGAACTACTGCCATTCCGACAGATTTTTCAAAACTGTTTTCGTGCTGTGTAAACAAGTAAACAGATTTGCCAAAAAAAATAGATTTTTGCTGCCTGCCTAAAAGCCAAAGATGCCATTAGAAGTGGAAAAGGCATTACTCGAAAAAAGCAAAGAAACAGATTCTCTACATTAATCAGATTTATTGCTGTTTCCTAGAATAGATCATACTGCAAAGTCAAAAAGGGCTGCAAGATGGGAGTGGTAACAGGCAAAATACTAATAAACACAGCCAGCGAAAGGGATTTATTGGGTCAGTGTAAGAACAACAGGAAAACAGCCTGTCAGATTAAAGTGTATTTATAAGCATTATCATCCTGAATAACAAGTTTAACCACTTCCTTGTTCAAAGGCATAAAGGCTTAATGTTTTCTTTCTCGGCTCTCCGCACTGCCTCGTTTTTAGTCACACTATTCATGCTATTGATTTATCTCGCTGTTAACGGCTGTCTCCAGGAACAGACTGCAGTGTTGTGGAAGCAGCCAAAACACAATCTGGCTTTAGAGAGCAAAGACCGGGGAGATCTCGAAACGCGCTGTTGCCGGGAGATTTTAAAGGGGTCATATGATGCGTTTTCAATTTTTCCTTTCTCTTTGGAGTGTTACAAGCTCTTGGTGCATAAAGAAGATCTGTAAAGTTGCAAAGACTAAAGTCTCTAATCCAAAGAGATATTCTTCATAAAAGTTAAGAGTCAGCCACACCTACCTAAAACGGCTTGCTTCAACCCGCCACATCCTAACTCTCTGTGGGAAGATTTGCATAACGCCACCCAAATGTTCACGCAAAGAAAGAAGGTGTAACTTTTATTCTCGCTGTAGTATTGTTGTTTCCGCCGCCAGGTCGTGAAGACGCCACTGTTTTGTGTGCTTCGTTGTGGAAGAAGCGAAACACTTGTTTGGTCTCACACAATGAGGACGTAATTGCTTAGTCATGCCTGGAGCGGATCCTGCTGTCGATGAGGAAATACATCAACTTCTATGCGCTGTCGATAGTTGGCTCGGCTTTTAACCGTGGCCGAAGAGGAGTCCAGCCCGGAGTCGTCACATGTCCTTCCGGATGCTCCTTCGTCGAAATCGCCGCGGGCCGACGCTGTTCTAAAGCCCGCACTCTGCTCACTCTAACCCTCCGCCGTTCCTCAATCTAGCCGCCAAGCCTCGGATCCACTGTAGGCGCAGTGTTGGGACGCGGTTCGTTGTGAAAGCGAAACTACTTTTTTGGCCTTCCAAAAATGGACACGACTAGAAATCAGTGGTTAAGTTGTATTTACAACACTGTTCCAGAACACTTCAACCCAAATATTCAGATGTGTGCAGCACATTTTATGGAGGATGGACGTGCTGAAGAGTTAGACTACAACCGGCTGTCTGACTCAAAGACTGGAAGTACGTCTTTTTATTCAAAGAGTTTTTTATTTGTATATTTAAAGCAAGTTTTTGGGGCACTGAGTGTAGAGTAGGCTTGTTGTTTGTTGTTTCTCCGATCATAAATGCAGACATGTTTTTATGTTTACGCAGCGCGATACGCAAAGCATCACGTAAAAAACAGTATAAGTCATTATAATCCATAATTATGTCCCCACTGGATGCAACGAATGCCTCGTTTATAATGGGTTTTCATGTTTTTGTCTCATCGCTCCGGCCTGACAGGGCATCATCACAATATGGCAAGGGGCGTAACATTTCCATCTCACGCTTGAGGTATTCGGCCAATCACAACGCACTGGATAGCTGGCCAATCACAGCACAACTCGCTTTTTCAGACCGATGAGCTTTGTAAAAATCGAGGCGTTTCAGCGGGGCGTAGAGGAGAAACAATAATGCACATTATATGGAAAATAATGTGTTTTTAACCTTAAAAACGCATAAACACATTTCATTACATCAAATACACAAAATACTGTTCTTTTTAGCAGCATCATATGACCCCTTTAAGAGAGCAAAGTGTGCGATAACAACAATCAAATCACAAAGCTGCAACAACCAGATCCAGATGCCAATGTTTAGATATGGTACCATAATATGTTCTTGTGTAAACAATACATCATTGCATGCAATTACTGGACAAGGTTATTAAAAATGATGGAAAACATTATAAAGTATTCAGTATTTTATATTATATTCAAATAATAATAATTAAAAGTGATAGTAGTATACTTGCATAGAAAATACACACAGAGTTTACTATATAATTTAATATAAAAATATAAAAAAAGTACATTACAATTGTTTAAAAAATTTGTTAAATTCATCAATTAAGTTTTTTTAGGAGATGAGTGGACTTAATTATTATATATGATATTGTGAAATTATTAAATATAATTCTTAATAAAATCTTTAGGGCGGTGACATATCAAAAATTTAAAACCATGGTATTTTTAAGAAAACAATCTTAAAGGAGTAGTTCACCCAAAAAATGAACATTTTGTCATCATTTACTCACCCTCAAACCTGAAGGAGTTTGTTTCTTCTGTTGAACACAAAAAAAGTTATTTTGAAGAACCAACCAAACAGCTGATTGTCCCACGACTTACATACTGTAGGAGGGAAAAAAAATACTATTGAAGTCACAGGGATAGCTAATAAATATAATAGTACAAATATTATAATTCATAACACATATTATCTATAGTATTTAATTTATTTAATTAAAATTTACATTTAATATACATAATACATTTATTTTTAAACTGACACATGGTACTGCCACAGTATAATTTAATGGGGCCGTGGGTTGTTTTTTGAATGTGCAAATAAATTCATCAAGCTGCAATCTCAAAGTCTGAACGATATCTGAAGATTGTCATTCAATAGCATCATAACAAGCACCTTTCAGGAAGGTGCAGAGCTGCTAGAGAGGTGGATGCACAGCGTTTCTCTGATTGAGCCGTTAACGAAACCTGTCAGGTGGTCAGAGGTCAGAAATTTTCTCCCAGGGCTCCATTTGCACCTGACACGTAGATCCAACCTCCAATTTTAGCCGTCACAGTATCATTAAGCATTTATAGGCAGTTAGCCACAAACAGCCCCTCTGAGCAAACTGTCATCTCTCATTCTGCTGCTATAGTATCCGAATGTCCCTGACTACAAACTTGACAGCAAAACTCGCCTATAAAAAGCCTTCTATTCTTACATGCCAACATGAATGGAATCGTTTCTGGCACAGCCGGCCTAATGAATATCTGGTTTTGGAGTCACTTTGCCGTCTTTGTGGAGGAGGCATTTATCTCTGGAACAACAGCCGTACTGTGCTGGCAGTCTCTCCCATCGCTTAGTCTGGAAGACAGATCAGACTTTCAAGCATGAGTGAGAATGTGTAGATGCAGCATGTTGAAGGAACACAGTGTGAAAAGTTCTGCATTGCTGAGATGGTCGGTTCAAAATGAGGACCCTTTCCCAACAGTGAAGACTCTACCGAATCTATAGAGTCACAGGAAAAAGAAAATTATATTTCTCTTTAATATAAAGGAGATATAAAGGTTCTTTAATCAGTCTGTGAACAGACTCACAAACTTTGGGTTTTGATGGTTAGCATAGCTTAGTTAACCCTAGTTAAATTTGAAGGAATAGTTCACAGCGGAATTTTCAAGCGCAAAGACTGAACACGTCTCCAGAGAGGAAACGGAGCTGCTCGTGCACGAGCAAATAGGTAGGCTAATTCTGATGCATGCAATGACCTATTCGTTATGACATGTGGAATTTGTATATTTAGTAGACTACAATATACTAACTTTACAGGGTATTCCTTAATTTAATATGTTGTGTCATTGTCTTTGTCGGGTTTTTTTTTTTGTATTGCTGCACTGTCCCTGTGTGTTTGTAATATGTTAGTATATGATGTGGTTTTTTATTGCTTTTGGGTTTCTTGGACTCGTCCTATAGGAGCATTATCTATAACAAAAAATTACTGCGCCATTGACTGTAGACCAGGTTTTAGTTGGTCAATGACGCAGTCCATTTCAGTTGTCTCAAAATAGCAACGCTCCAGCAATGCGCATGAACACACCTCGTTTTCAGACCAGCACACCCATGGGCGCACAAATGAGTGCAAATGCATTTGCTATTTAAACAACTTTAAAAATGAGAACTGCGTCGGGCTGAAACTAGCAAAAAATACTTGCATCGCGCCTGGTGCCGCATTGCGCCAAGTGTATGATAGGGCCCGTAGAGTTTGTTTCTTCACCGAACCAGAAATTTAGCATACATCCTTGCTCAACATGGACTTCGCAGTAATATATAAAATATAATCATATAGTTGTGAATAATAGTTTGCTTCTTCATCGGAACAGATTTTGAATGGGTGCCATCAGAATGAGAGTCCAAACAGCTGATAAAAACATCACAATAATCCACAAGTAATCCACACGACTCCAGTCCATCAATTGACGTCTTGTAAATCAAAAAGCTGCACGTTGTAAGAAACAATTCCATCAAAGCATCAAATTCATATTGGAAGCAATGATTTAAAGTTAAAACGTCTTAATTATGGATTTGTTTCTTATATAGCCAGCTTTTTGCTTCACAAGATGTTAACTAATGGACTGGAGTTGTGGGGATTCATTGTTGATTATTGTGATGTTTTTATCAGTTGTTTGGACTCTCATTCTGACGGCACCCATTCAAAATCTGTCCCTTTGAAGAAACAAACTCAATTCAGACAGTGAATTTACAGCAAATTTTCTTTTTTGGTGAACTATTCATTTAATCCATCCTGTATTGCAGTATTATAGACCTCATTTGAAGCAGTCAAACAACTTTCTCATTGAACCCATTGAAACAGTAATCAAATTAATATCTTATTCATGATTTTATGGAAACCTGTAGTTAAAGATCTACATTTACAAGGGTTTTCTTGTAATGAAAGGTATTTTACTTAAATGTATTCATTTGAGACCACTTTAGTGCCTTCTGACATACCATAATCATGCTTAAAATCTCTCCGTCCTTCTTCTGTAAATATCTTCCTTCATCAAAGTTCAGATTACACCCTGAAACCAGGTTATCACTAAAGCAGCTTACAGGGCTACAGAGAGGTGAGGACATGAGAAGAGAAAAAGCTTAATTATTACTAAGAATCTCTATGACATTATGGATAAATCCCTGAGATGAGGACCTTGGTTTCCACAGCTTTAATTAGTCTTAGAAGCTTCTCACTGCCAAAGGCTCTTGTGATATTCATTATGGTAATCCTATTAGCCGGGCTGCAGATAGAGGGACTCGACACAATGAGAGCAAAAGAGTGAGTCAGAGAGAGACACAGTGACTGAAAGAAAAAAAGGGTGACAGACTGAAAAAAGGGAGAAAAAGACGGACATCAATGTCGTCCGACTGGCAGGAGACTTTGGATATGTTTCTAAACCTAGTAAACGCCCTAACGGCCTATTATCTACATAGCTAGCATCCTAACTAAACTGAATCTCACAAATGACTAAATTTTGAACGTTACACAAGCAGCAAATCACAAAGTATACAGAGACCTGACTCATAATTGTTTCCAATAGAGTTTTGTGTCAGCATGTTTCTAAGCTAACACAATATAATAAGAACAAATATATATACAAACATTAGGTAAAATAGTCATTTTAACTATATTAATCTTTATCAACACTTATCAGTATTTAATGATTAATTACCATATTCATATACAACATTTCTCTCGCTTCATCCACCATCTTGGGATTTTTTTTTTTTTACTATGCTTGTTGCAAAACATTCTGGTCTTCTCTATAAAGGACTTGCGATTTTTGTCTTGTAATTTGGCAAAATAGTTATTTTAGCATTTTTATATACTATAATATAGTATTTATTAATATATTTAATCAGATTTTAGTTTTTATGTTTAGTTTAGTGGTGGGTGATATGACCAAAATCTTATATCACGATATGAGCAATTTTATTTCACGGTAACGATATATATCACAATATAGTTATTTTTGCTTTAAATAAGGTCTTAATGATATCATGTTATGTTATGATACCATAGAAATTTCATAATTCTAGTCAACAGTGTCAATATCACAAAAACTTATACTAGCCAAAATGAAAAACAATCAGCTCATTACAGACCAGTAAACAGTCGCGATATAGAATAAGAAACTAATTACAAGCAATATGACAAAAAAGTACAGTAGAACAAATAATTAAAAAATGCTACATTGTATAAAGTAATCAAATGTATAAAAACACTGCATATTCTTCACTGTGTAAATTAAATATGCAATATATCTCTTCTTATTAAAATTACAAAAGTGATTTATTCAAGAACAGTGAGAGATTTTCTCTCTTTTGTTGTTTAACATGAATGACAGACAGCAGGAATATTATACTGCTGTCACTTTAAGAGCTGCCCGTATTCAATATATTGTTACATGTTTTTTTTTCGTAAAGAGCTGTTTGCCTTTCCCTTTAAGACTTAAATTACTGTGTTTACAAGGATACTTGCAAAGATGGGCATTTTGACACATACAAGCGTGTGTTATTTAACCATTCAAGGACTATAAAGCTGCAAAAATAACTGTTAAATACTCCTGTACTCTATGTGCACTGTCTTCACGTGCGCGCACCTCTCTGGCAGTGCTCAGAAACCATATCTCAGACAGCAACGCATATAAGTGAATAATCTCTCCACCGTAATCACCCACACCCTATTAGTTTTTTTATATTTCTATATAGCTTTAATTTATTTTGTTAGTTTCAGTAATTGTTGTAATAAAAAAAACAGATTAGAAATTTTGGTGAGGCAAAATGTAAAATTTTTTTTTTATAAAATACATTTTAAGTTGAAGTTTTTCATCAAACGAATTTATACTTCACCATTTACTTCTACTTTAGCACTGAAACCTTCAGGTTTAGTTAACAATAACCACACTGGGCTAAACGTTTATCTTACGAGCATAAATAGCATAATTAAGATAAGCCCCTGGCCCCTGTTAAAAAAATAGGTTTAACTAGCAAAAGATGGTTTGCTTGTTTTGGCTGGTCTCTTGATTTTTTAGCAGGTGAGGTTGAAAGACCATCTTAAACCAGTTAAGACCGGCTTAGGACTGTTTAAGCTGATTCTTTTCAGCAGGGGCATCTTATGCCTCCTTAAAATGCTGCCTCTGTAGACAGCTCACTAAGTGTTAGTCTGTAAGTGAGTGAGCGAGAGACTGAAAAACGAGAGACAAAAAGAGAGAGTGGGCTGCTCCAAGGGTACGGTCTGGCCAGCAGGGTCAGGGCCCTCCACACGCCGGGTAGGCTCCTCTCTTCATTCCCCACCGCAGCTCACGGCTCCTCAACTCCCAGCTTGCTTTTCACCTGGTTCGCTCCTTCGCCGTTTCCTCATAGATCTAAAGAGACTTTACAACCAGTTCCCAGCCACACATATCTATCCTACCAGAGACTCGTTTTTTCACTCTTGAGCCTGTTGACACTATTGTCTGTCTGTTTTGTCATAGACCTCCTTAGGATAATTTTGTTTAATGCGCTATGTAGACAACCAACTTGCACTGCAAAGAGCTGAATGGTCTAACCATAATAACCACTAATTATCCTGATGTAAATCCATCCACTCAGTAAGCGAAGTATCCAAATCCATTACAAAAAATTCACTGGAACTGTGGCTCACCAGAACATAGAGAGCAAATTTCCCATAGCCGCTTGCGGAAAATTCAGAAAAATAATTTAAAGCGAGTGCGTATTGCTCCTTTTGGTCTATGCCTCACCAAAGTGATTCTCTATGAAATGAGATTCAGATGACTTTCAGGATGCTTGAAGGGATAGTTCAGCCCCAAATTTTCAAAATGAAAATTCTGTCATCATTTACTCCCCATCATGTCATTCCAAACCAAACTCTCTTTCTTCTGTGGAACACAAAAGATGATATTTCGGACAATAAACAGCTGAAACATTCTTCAAAATATCTTCTTTTGAGTTCAATAATGCACAGTCCTTCACAAACAAGAACAATAGGAGCAATTATAAAACTGTTTCTTTGTATTACAGCAGCGCTCTGATCCGTTAGCACAGCGTAGTGTGGAAGACAGGACCATATGGCGGCACTGGGCAGCAGAACGCATATAAGTGGTGCAGAAGTGGTTAGAAGCACCCCAGGGAAACCAAGCCACAACTTCATTAACGGAACATAGATTAGAGCTGTCAAGCAGGCAGCTCCTCCAGCACGGTGTCCAGGCCCGTGTTGGTGCCATCCGTGCAGCACCGCTCATAAACAGCACCCAAAACTCCCACGGAGTCTCTGGCTTTCTGAAGCCGCAGATAAATTGCACATTTCTTCCCACTTTAATGGGTGACTTGGGTCGGCTTCTGTTTTACGCAAACCTGGCAGTGCCATGTGTGACCTGACAGATGCCTCATCCACTTCTGGGCAGTCAGACATTTGCTGTGGGATGAGGTTAGTGAGATGCCAGCCGATGTGAGGTGGAAATGATTAACCACTGAATACACTCAAGGGTGAGAGATACACTGAAATATAACACTAGCTGTGGTCAGCATAGACATGTAGTCTAGACGGTCATTGTTTCAGCAACCGAAACTATGCAAAACTTTATGGAGGCATATTAAATGAAAACAAATATTTCAGGCTATATTATGTTCCCATCTTGGATATGAGGCAAATAAGACAGTTTGACAGATACAGCTTAAAACTTTTGATTTTCTATGACTGATGACCTGTGGTGCAGGGCTGAGTAATGCTAACTACCTCACAATACAAAACACATTGCAACATGTCAAAATTATGTGGGGTAGTAATTGTTTCTGCTCAAAAATGTGAAATTAATATAGGTGTCTAACTTCAATAAAAAGGGCAAAAATAATTAAATGGTTCAGAGAGTGTAAATCTGCGTGATCACCTTCAATCTCTTAAGCAGTTAGCATTTTCAGAGTTTCCATTTATTTCAATGAAACTCTTCATTAATAGATCTACATGGCATTATGTAAATGCACAAATAAAAAATATACAAGATACATGCTTTTAAAGCCGTGGTTCTCAACCTCAAACTGACTTAAACATATTGAAATGAATAAATTATTATCCAAGCTAAATTAAAAAAAAAAAACACACATAAACCAACTGTTATAAAACTGCCAAAGGTGCTGTATTAGGGTGGCCATAAGTGCCATTTATACAGGACACTTCCTTGCAAGGATTTTTATATTGCCTAAAACATCCAAAGTAGTTTGACCAATAACATGCAGGCATTGTACATAATCGACCAATCGTGGCGTGTGAGAAGGTGGGATCTACAGAGAATTGAATCGATGCAAATACATGCACGTGTTTGTTCGTACGTTCGACTTGAAACAGCGCTGCGCAGACCAATAATTGTATGACACCAAATTACTGTGAGAGTGATTCAAAACTTCAATACCCCAGGTAACCAGCTGGTGGAAAACACAGCGTATGCAACCATGGAAGCCAGCAAACGAACTGGAATAGATATTCTACCTGACCTACAAAGCATCGGCATCCATCTGAAGAGCTTTTTGACCAGAGGCATATTAAACGTAGATAAATCAATTTACTGTGTGTAAGGCCTGTCGCCTTCCTTAGTCCTCGTTCCTGTTGTGTGTCCTTGATCTGGCAACCCATATGAGCGCTGAGTCTAAGGAGGAGGGGCAGGAGTAACAACGCTCTCCAATACTCTGAATTTGGACTGCAGTACCCATTTCAACCTCTAGTTGTCAATATTATATACTCCCCTTTAACAACTATTAGTAACTATTACTATTAGTATTGTGTTTACTGAAGAACATTCAATTCTTCTGCTAACTGTCATACGTGCATTCACGAGAGAGTGGCGTTTCAGCAGATGATGTAGGACGTAGGCGTAGCGTAAGCACTGATGAGAAGAGAAAAACACGGAAGTACAGAAGAGAGAGCAAAACAAAAAACTGGTCACGAATTAGAAGTACAAAATTAGGATTTGTAAAGAAAAATGTCAGAGGATTTCGATATAAGCCAAAAGGAGACTGGTTTTCCTTTGCTGTAAACCAAACTTGGTTCTCGCAAGCCTAGCATATTCTCACCGGAGCTTATGCTACTCCTACATCCACTGTCATCCGCTAGAATGCCATTCTCTCGTGAACGTGCGTATGACAGTTAGCGGAAGCTAGAGATTACGTTTTATAAAGTTTTATATATGGATATTTCTCACAAAAATTATTTGAGCCATGTGGAATACTTTTTATAATGGATTTATGCTCTTTTATTAGACTTCAAAATCTTAAACCCCATTCACTGCCATTATAAAGCTTGGAAGAGCCAGGACATTTTTTAATATAACTCTCCATATACACCTAGGGGTAATTTGCATTTTTGGATGAACTATCCCTTTAAATCTTTATAACTATTCAACATAAGAAATAAACATTTCTCTTGTTTGCCATCTTGTATTTCTTCTTTCATCAAGCCTCGTGGCAGTGCATTCTGGGTTTGCTCTCTCTGTGTAGGATACACACGATGCTGCCTCAGAATCCGGCCAAAATTTGGCCTCTTAGGAGGCAACATAACTAAACCTCCTACCTTCTGGAACATTCTTCATCCCGGAAGCCTTAAATATTGCCTTCCAGGCAGCTCACTAGGTTTTGGAACAGAGCAAGTGTGTAACAGCAACACGTTGTGTAACTTTGAACATTGCTTGCGTATTTTCACCATTTTCTGCCTCTGCTCTGTTCACAGTCTGATACTTAGCAGATGCTTTTATTCAAAGTACAATTATTACAATTATATTATTATGTTTCAGGGTGCAATGATTTATCAGGATTCAAACCTGCAACCTTATGGTTACCAGCCCAGATGATTAAGTACTACACCTTATAGAGGGTCACCTGTCTAAATTACCTTCCTGTCACAAAGTTCAGAAGTTCACTGTTGGCTAAACACACCAGCAATCCTCCACACTCGACTTCAAGGCTTTAAATAAGCCTGTTATCACTGCCTGTTCATCTTGAGCAGGATCGTTCCTCCAGCTCTTCAGAGGAGTGTTTATTCACACTCACAGGAGAGGCATTCAGGGAGTTTGGCACAGATCTGACTCTCGGCACTCTGCACATTTTCAGTTTTTTAACTCTAGCTCAGCACTGCATATTCTTCCCATCTTTTGCTTTATAAAAGCCTGAAGCTACAAATTATCCTTCAAAGGTTTGCAGCTTTGGTCTGGTCACAGTGCACCCTTACCCTAGTGGTTGTGGCAAACATGTACTTGTCCCGTTGCTGGAAGCTGTCCACCTTCTCCAGGATAACACGGCGGTTTTGCTCGTCCTGGAAGAAGTCTGTGCTGCTGAGGATGCTGGAGTCTCCCTGGGGCTCGTGGCGCTGGACAAACACTGTGGTGGGTTTGTCGTATGGTTCTACACCCCTATGGGAATAGAAAGACACACATGCTTGGACATATTTGTTTGAACATACTTGGAAACAAATAGCATGTGGTGGAAGTCTGAAAGCCCCCCTCTCCACATACAGTGGTGTGAAAAAGTGTTGGCCCCCTTCCTGATTTCTTATTTTTTTTGCATGTTTGTCACACTTTAATGTTTCAGATCATCAAACAAATTTTAATATTAGTCAAAGATAACACGGGACGGGAGAGAGACAGAGTGGGATTATGGCGATTATGGCGTCTACTGGGTCAGATCGATAGTTAGGCAAATTAAAACTAAAGAAAAACATATGCAACTTAAGATTCGAAATGACAGACAATGAACAAAAGAGTTAAAAAAAGAGCTGTGTCACAGCGCATATCAAAAGCTCTCTTATTGGTTCTGTTTTCAGTACTGGAGAATAAAAGATACATTCTTAGATGTTTTTGTTAGTACGTGAACGTTATCTTACACATTTTATCTCCCCAACAGATTAATTTGAAATATGTTTATAATGCATGTTGGCTATTCCCATTTCAGAAGAGCGCACACACAGCCTGTGTTTGTGAATGCTTCTCATACTCGCTCCTCGCGGCGTGAATCCCGCGTCACGGACGAGCCATTAATGCTTGCCGCACTCACGCAGCCTGTCTCGTAATGTTCGTTTATACTCGCACCCGGCTCCTAACTGCAAGTCTTCACGAGCGCATCTGGCAGTATGGATGAGGCTTGACGCACGCGCGCAACCCGTGTCGACTCGCGCCTGGCTCCGCGTTTAAAACGAATGTAAATTCAGTCTAACTGCTTGCTAATTTCACTTGGATGAAATTAAACATTCAGCACATTTCCACTTGCCGTCAAATGATCAACATGTAATACTTTAATAATTGATTTAAGAAATACAGTTCTTTATTTATAATAAATAAACAAATATTTTCTGTGAAATTCCGTAATTAAGTTAATTCTGTAAAAGTAGTTATACCATTATAATCTTGCCTGCTGAAGAAACAATAGAACCCCTCCCAAAACACAATAACAAATTTAATGGATTTCAGGGTTATAATGGGAATTGTATTGGTTTTAAACTATAATGGTGTCTATTTGATGGATTCTATTGGTGGGATGTAATCTGGCAGATGGCAACCATTAGAACAACAGTAATTCCTATTTGAATAATGCCCAAAACAAAAAGGAATTTTGTAATGGTTTAATGGAAAATATAAGAATTTCTGTGATGGTTTCTATTGTTTTTTTCAGCAGGGTAATGATATCCATACTGTGCTGCACATTATTGGCAGTATTGAGCTGAAGCTTGACTTTGCAAATTTAAAATCGCAAATCAAATCGCAATACCTGTCAAAAAAAATCGCAATTTTATATTTTCCCCCAAATCGCACAGCCCTAATCCCTAGTTATACTAACAGATTTCCATTTTTTAAAAATGCTGTTCTTTTAAACTTTCTATTTACCCTGAAAGAAAATTGTCATGGTTTTTCTCAAAAATTTAAAACCAAGATGCTCTCAAAACTGATCGTAATAAGAAATGTCTCTTGAGCACCAATCAGAAATATACATAATTTTCTGAAGGATCATGTAATACTGACTTAACAATATTACTGACTTTAATATATTTTTGATTGAATACATGCAGTCTTAGCATAACATAATTTAGACTTCTTTCAAAAAATCGTACAGACCCTAAACAGTAATGTATTTATTAGTCGAATAAAAGCTTCATGTTGTTTATGCATTTTCAAGCACATTGCTTAAAAAATAATAAATTCATTAATAAAGTTACTAACTTGTTTTGTATTGTATTTCCTAATGATATACAATATGCTACACTGCAAAAACAGCACAATGCATCTGCAGCGGCATTTATCAAATGTGATCAATAGTTACTTCCACTTGCCAAGCTAATCCAGGCTCTTTACATATCACAATTTACATTCAGCTGAAGAGGCAACCAAATTTCCTCATCTGTCTCCTGCATGATGTTACTGATAAATTATTCAGGGTGAGTGTGGGGGATCAAGACTACAGACACTCTCTCTACTCTCTACAGACAGACTACAGACACTCTCTCTACTCTGGACAAATGGCCTGACTTCACTTCTTCTGTAAACACACAGCGGTGCTGATTGTTGAGACTGGCTCTTAAATCACCAAGCTAAAGGATAAAGGGATTATCTCACAGGGGAACAAACACACAAACCTCGCCATTTGCTTTCTATTTCGCAACTGGGGGTTTAACACGTCCAGCAGCAGGGTGAGAGACGGATAAAAGCAGGGGCTTACAGCTCTTTTAACCAGCCCCGCAGCTTTGCCTTTAGTTTGTCTAGATTAAAACTGAAAACCAATTGAGGGCTCAGAGGATACAGTCAGCAAACTCACACCCAGAAAAACACACACACACACACATACACACACACACACACACACACACACACAGAAAGTCTATTTGTTGACCTTTAAAACAGAAGTCATGCTGTTTGACAGAACTTCCTTTATTCTCTCTGACTGCTACTATAAAGTAATAAAATACACTAAAATATTAAAATTCTGGTCAATACCGATAAGCCAACAATTATTTTGATCTTAAGGCCAATATTAAAAATTTCAATTATTTTGTCTAAATTACACTAGTGTTTAAAAGTGTGGGGTCTGAAAGAGTTTTTTTATGTTTTTAAAGAAATCTCAGCAAGGCTGCATTTGATCAAAAACACAGTAAAATAACAATATTGTGAAATATTACATTTCATTCTAATATGCTGATTTGCTGCTCAAGAAACATGTCTTATTATTATAAGTGTTGAAAAAAGTTGTGCTGCTTAATTTTTTTTGTGGAAACTGTGATAAATTTTTTTCCTTGTGTATAAAATAATTTTTTTTATGTTGTTTCAAAGAAATCTCAGCAAGGCTGCATTTTGAAATCAAAAATACAGTAAAAGAAAACTATTGTGAAATATTACATGTCATTCTAATATGCTGATGGCTGCCTCAAGAAACATTCCTTGTTAATCAATGAAAACAGTTGTGCTGCTTAATATTTTTGTGGAAACTGTGATAAATTTTTTTCTTGTGATAAACATTTGTTTTTTTGGTATGTTTTTAAAGAATGCAAGGGCAAGGCTGCATTTGATCAAAATACGTAAAAGAGCAATATTCTGAAATAGTTTGGAGCGGACATTGCTTCTAATATGCTGATTTGCTGCTCAAGAAACATTCCTTATTAATCAATGAAAACAGTTGTGCTGCTTAATATTTTTGTGGAAACTGTGATCAATTTTTCAGAATGAAAACATCTATTTGATCTATTTAACATGTCTTTGCTAAATAAAAATCTTTAAAAAAAACTTACTGACACCAGACCTTTGAATGGTTATGTACTTAGCAAAACAAAATGTAAAAATAAATCAAATTAGCTTAAAAAAGTGAATTTAGGTATCACAGCATAATGTGCAGTATGAAAATTGGAGATTTGCTAAAGATTACATTTAACAGTGTAAATTATTCATTTTTTTCTTTACATACCAGAAGGATCGAAAATGTAAAACAGAGAAAATCAGCATTAAAAAAATCCTAATTATCAGCTAATAATCATATAGTACTGATACATCATGCATCCTTAAGCGATCCAACATCGGAAAAGGGTGATCACCCTCTTTAAAAAAAAATCTGTCAATCCAGAAAAAAAAAAATACAGGTTCTTCTGACAAACCTGAGCCAGGCTCAGTGTGAGAGCTCTTAGAGCAAAGAACAGAAGGGTTATCACTGCAGTAATGGTGTAGTCGGACTCCGAGCTCTCAAATTATTTGTGTTGGGCCATCGCAGTGGGTCGCTGATGTTTATCTCCACAGGCACTGACTGCCACTCCAGCCGATGAAATGGGCTACGGCTGGCAGACACAATCAATTATTAATATGGCCGTCTGAGCCTCATCAGAAACATCCACAACCGACTGTTTCACAGTCATGCAGCCTGTCTGGACGGCAGCCCACACGCTTGAGAACACCGACCGCTTCCTTATATATCTGACTGTTATGTTGCAATAATATGCAAAACAAATCTGTTCTGGCATCAAGACATTGTAGACATTTGAGCTAAAGTTAAAAAATGGTAATAACGCCTGTGATGAATTACAGTAATAACATTCTAAGTAGCTCCGGTCTTCCGGTCAGATTATATCCTGGAGCATAATGTTTACGGAATGGGAGAGCAATAAGCGCCACTCTGTTATTTCTAGTTGCTTCTTGCGTTCGATGCCAGTTCCTGATTGTGCAAACACTAAGAGCTGGCTGCAACCCAAAGCAAGAGTTTCACATTCCTACATAAACTCGTGAATTGAGAGAGGCAACACAGAGAGCGCTCAACCCTCTTCAAATTACAACCACTGATACAAAATCCCTGTAGAGCGTGGAGAGCAAGCGCTTGATTTGCCAGTGATCTTCTTGAGCTCTGATCATTTTGTTAGTTTAGCCTAACAAAAAGCAGCAAACTCACAACAACCCTGATCTTTTAGATAGCAATCGAAACCACAGAACTGAGCCATATATGAGCTTAGCAGTCTATCTGATCAAATATACAGTAAAATCATAATATTCTGAAATATTATTACAATTGAAAATAACAGTTTTCCATTGAATGCATTTTAAAATGACATTTATTCCTGTGATGGCAAAGCTGTATTTTTATTAGCTATTACCCTAAGTCTTCACTGTCACAGATCCTTCAGAAATCTGTTATCATCAATATTGAAAACAAATATGCAGCATAATATTATGTGGATACTTTTTCAGGATTCTTTGATTAAAGTGCAGCATTTATAACGGTAATGATAACCGATAATGATCAGGACAACCAGTATTTTTTTTTATTTTAAAGCCAATAACCGATATGTTGGTCAATAAATCTAAATCCCAATTTTTACATAATTTTTAAAAGCATGATATTAGAGACTAGCCATGTACCAAACAATCAAACATATACATTACAGCCACCTAGTTTGAACCATGTAAATTTTTAATAAATTTACACTCTATTCCAACTTTTCTTATCAAAAAAGGTCCTCACAATATAAAATAATGCTTAATGTGCAAGCATTTACAACATTACTTACGTGTAAAGAATCCATGGATAAAACAGAATAGCCTCCACACACGGACAATAATACAATTATTTTAATTAAACCATATTTTTGAAAAAATAATAAGATAAAAAGCGGTGGTTATTATTAATAATTCATCAATGATTTTGATTCCTCTGAAGGAAATAATGCATTATTTATAGGCTTTAAGATATCGGCCAAATTTTCTAATTGGGCCGATACCGATAACAGAAAAAAATTTGCATTTATCGGCCGATACCGATATGGTGGCCGCTATTATTGTACATTCCTAATACCTTGGGTGGAATAAAAGTACTATTCTTTAACAATAAAAATCTTACTGCCCCCAAACTTTTGAACAGCAGTGTATAAAAGCTACTAATCGTAAGCAGACAACTGCATTGAAACTATTTGAATTTTAAATTACTGTGATATATATATTATCATATAGTTTTCTATGTCACTACAATCATGATGACATACAGTGGCGGACTGGCCATCTGGAGCACTGGGAGTTTGGGCCCTGTGGGCCACTGTACAATGTGGGCCGGCTCTTTGCGTAAATATATATATATAAAATGAATTGTAGTAAATGTATGTATATCCTCCAGCTCAGTGCAGCGACTCAAAAGCGCTCGTCAATGTCAAAATGTTTGAATACCCAAAGAGTAGAAGCCGGATTTTAAGAGACGCTGAGTGAGAGCCTGCGACTTGAAATGCGCGCTGAGGTAAGATGAAAGCGCTAAAAGTAGGAGTCAATTTCAGCAATATTTGACCGACAGTGTTACGAAAAAAAAATTGTTAAACGATTAATTTTCAGGAATACAAATTACTACTGGCCTATTCAAATTTCTCAGATTTGAATGCCATTTACATTATTCGTCACAATGTACATATTAGCAGACATGAGATAAGAGTTAATGTAGATATATCTCTATAAAGGCTTTCTTCCGTGATTTCAAGTGTCTAAGAAAATGTTTAAAAATCTATAAAAATCATTCTCAATCTTATTCATAACTTGTAAATCTGAAACTTTCTCTTTCGAGTGCTGTGCTAGGAAAGTGATTTATATTACAGTCCTAATAAAATATATTTGCTTATTAATTCACATCATTACTTTATATACACCGTGTTGGTTAAAAGTATTAAATAGTTAAGCCTTTTTATTTATTTATTTATTTATTTGAAAGAATAATATGAAACAACAATATTATGAAATATTACACTTAAAATAGTGGTTTTCTATTTAGGCTATTTTAAAATGTAATTTATTTCTGTGATCAAAGCTGACTTTTCAGCATCATTACACCAGTCTTCAGTGTCCCTTCAGAAATCATTTTAATGCTGCTTAATTTGCTGCGTAATCATTATCAGTTAAAGAACAGCATTTATTTTAAATTTAAATATTTCGTAGCATTGTAAATGTCTTTATTGTCACTTTTAATAAATTTAATGCATCATTGCTGAATAAAAATATAAATTTTAGATGTTTAATCTTACCCCAAGACTGAGGTATCCGACATTTCCACAAAAATATGAAGCAGCACAACAGTTTATACATTCTAATAATGAAATGTTTTCTGAAGGATTATGTGACACTGAAGAGTGGATTAATGACTGCTGAAAATTCAGCTGTGATCACAGCAATCAATTACATTTTAAAATATATTTGAATAGAAAACAGCTATTTTAAATTGTAATAGTATTTCACAATAGTACTGTTTTACTGTATTTTTCATCAAAAGATAATTTGTATACCTCTTTTCCACAATTGGAGCTCTATTTCTCCTGCAAATGTACAAATACTGTATATCACCAATAAAAAGGCACCAAAAAACAGTCCGCATTCTGCACAATTCAAGTCTTCTAGACAATACTAGAGCATTGTGTCATATGGACTGATAATATTGGTATTTAACTTTAGTGATATTAAACCGTCCCTCATAAAAATTCTTAAAAATGATTTACACGTATATTCATATACAGTGGGGAAAAAAGTATTTAGTCAGCCAACAATTGTGCAAGTTCTCCCACTTAAAAGATGAGAGAGGCCTGTAATTTTCCTCATAGGTATACCTCAACTATGAGAGAGAAAATGAGAAAAGAAAATCCAGAAAATAACATTGTAGGATTTTAAAGAATTTATTTGCAAATTATAGTGGAAAATAAGTATTTGGTCAATAAAAAATTTCATCTCAATACTTTGTTATTTACCCTTTGTTGGCAATGACAGAGGTCTAAAACGTTTTTTGTAAGTCTTCACAAGGTTTTCACACATTGTTGCTGGTATTTTGGTCCATTCCTCCATGCAGATTTCCTCTAGAGCAGTAATGTTTTGGGGTTGTCGCTGGGCAACACGGATTTTCAACACGGATTTTCAACTCCCTCCAAGATTTTCTATGGGGTTGAGATCGGGAGACTGGCTAGGCCACTCCAGGACCTTAATGTGCTCTTATTACGAAGCCACTCCTTCGTTGCCCGGGCGGTGTGTTTGGATCATTGTCATGCTGAAAGACCCAGCCCCGTTTCATCTTCAATGCCCTTGCTGATGAAGGAGTTTTTTCACTCAAATTCTCACGATACATGGCCCCATTCATTCTTTCCTTTACACGGATCAGTCGTCCTGGTCCATTTGCAGAAAAACAGCCCCAAAACATGATGTTTCCACCACCATGCTTCACAGTAGGTATGGTGTTCTTTGGATGCAACTCAGCATTATTTTTCCTCCAAACACGACAAGTTGAGTTTATACCAAAAAGTTCTATTTTGGTTTCATCTGACCATATGACATTCTCCCAATCCTCTTCTGGATCATCCAAATGCTCTCTAGCAAACTTCAGATGGGCCTGGACATGTACTGGCTTAAGCAGGGGGACACGTCTTGCACTGCAGGATTTGAGTCCCTGCGGCGCAGTGTGTTACTGATGGTAGCCTTTGTTACTTTGGTCCCAGGTCTCTGCAGGTCATTCACTAGTTTCCCCCGTGTGGTTCTGGGATTTTTGCTCACAGTTCTTGTGATCATTTTTGACCCCACGGGGTGAGATCTTGCCCCAGATCGAGGGAGATTATCAGTTGTCTTGTATGTCTTCCATTTTCTAATCATTGCTCACACAGTTGATTTCTTCACACCAAGCTGCTTACCTATTGCAGATTCAGTCTTCCCAGCCTGGTGCAGGTCTACAATTTTGTTTCTGGTGTCCTTTGACAGCTCTTTGGTCTTGGCCATGTTGGAGTTTGGAGTGTGACTGTTTGAGTTTGTGGACAGGTGTCTTTTATACTGATATACTTTTTCAAACAGATGCCATTTATACAGGTAACTGGTGGAGGACAGAGGAGCCTCTTAAAGAAGAAGTTACAGGTCTGTGAGAGCCAGAGATCTTGCTTGTTTGTAGGTGACCAAATACTTATTTTACCGAGGAATTTACCGATTAATTCTTTAAAAATCCTACAATGTGATTTTCTGGATTTTTTTTTCTCATTTTGTCTCTCATAGTTGAGGTATACCTATGATGAAAATTACAGGCCTCTCTCATCTTTTTAAGTAGGAGAACTTGCACAATTGGTGGCTGACTAAATACTTTTTTGCCCCACTGTACACCAGGAAAGACAAATTACAATGTAAAGAACGCCAGTCATTTATGGTGTGGTGCAGTGTTTTGCGGACCGAGTTTGGTGGGCCGCTCTGTGCCAAAAAGTCCAGGGCCACTCTTTGGCCCCATTCCGCCCCTGGTGGCATAAAAGGTGGTAAATTGTTTTTTTAAACTGGTTCATTTAAAATGAATGAACTGTCGAAACAACCATTTTATTAAAATTAATTGAAATTCTTTATGCTTCATAAGACAAAAGGACAGTAGACATTTAGGCAAGTATGTTTAATTGTTTACTCTGTTTGTTTGGCTGCAAAGCTACAAGCAAAATATGATGTGACAAAAAATAGCAATGTAGCATTTTGTTACCGCTTGGAAAAAGTAACTTGTTTCTAGAAAAGCTACTATGTTTATAGCACTGAAAAATGCTCCTTTTGGCAAACATGAATTATACCCATTCACACACAGACAACATTCCAAAACAGATTTCACACTGGACACATTCACAGAGCGATTTGCATCAACACTCTCAAAGAGCTTGATCTTACCAGAAGTAGGACTTCACATGCTCCTGAATTAACACCCACGTCTCACCAAAGTCATCTGATTTCCACAACTGCCAAAAGAAAATTAAAAAAAGAAAACAGAACGAAGGATAAGTCCTAGAGTGCCAGCAGTTTCCACTTTCCAGTATAACATTTAATATGATTCAACATTTATCATAAAGCAGCTTCTCATACGAAAATTACAGCTGATTAGCTCAAATCAAAACATGCTGCTTAGTGCTAAATTCAAAAGGGCAAATCTCTACAAGCAACTAAAGGCCTAAAATGACAGTGCCATTCATCTTACTAAAACTGGACACATGATATACAAAAAGCCCAGTACTGATGGAAGAAATTAGTGTTCATACCTGTTTATTGGGGTGAGAACTGTCATAACCGAGGACCAGGTTAGGCCTCTTACTGTGCAGCAGTAAGTCTGTGGGCTTGAATGGGATGGAGAAACCTTGAACAATTTGGCAGAAGTCAAAGGTGTTCCACAGGTAACTGTTCGTGGCGTCAGTAAATAGATACTGCAAAGGAAAAATGTAGAAATTAAGACATTTAAAAAAAGAGTAAATTCAGCAAAAATAAAATAAATTTGATAGTTCAGCCATAAATAAAATGTCATAATTTACTAATCTCAAATTACAAATCCTATATTATATAAAAACATAAAAAGACAAGCAAAGCGGTGCCAAGTATCTATTTTCCATACAGTGAAACTGGGTTCATAATCCCCAGCTCCAAAAAGCACCAGAAAAGTAGTCCATATGACTCATACATGTATAATGTAAAGATTTATAATGTAAAATGACCTGATTATGGGTCTGTTTGTCTTAAAGACTTGGAGCTTTTATGATGCTTTTAATTGCCATTATAAATAACCATCCACTTTCTTTGTTCGAAAAAGAGCAGCATCGACATATATCTTCTTTTGTTGTCCACAGAAAAAAAAAAAAAATTCCTACGGGTTTGGAACTTGAGGGTAAATAATTATATATGATGACGGAATGTCATTTTGGAGTAAACTATCCATTTAACCTCTGTAGTGGTTGAAGACACAACAGAAGCTCTCAAAGTTACTATATTAGAGGTGTTTATTTCAAGCGGCTGGCTCCATGAAAACACCAAAGCCTTTAAGTATAGTAAAAAAAACGTATTTTTAACATTATTAATTATTCAGATTATGCATTTCTGCCGTTCTAATCTGCCCCCCTTCTCTTTGATCTTTCGTTTAAGAGCTTTTGCTATAAACTTTGTCCTCTCCATGGCCTGGTTATGGAAGCAGGGCACTTCCCTTTCCAGATTCTGAGGCAATGAGGACTGGGACTGAAACAGAAATGCTTGACTTAAAAAGAAACCTAATGCTGAACGGAAAAATGAATGAAAAAGAACAAAAAGAGGAAGTGGAGCATATGCATTTGCAGCATAACCTATGATCACCATCAGACCATCATTGACTTTGTAAACCTTATCATCACAATGTTGTTCAGTGTTCTCAATGGTTGCCAGGGTGTTGTTATGCGGTTGCTAAGGTGTTCTGAGTGGTTTCTTAGCAGCCCAAGTCAAAACAGCTTAGAGAAGCCTCAGAATCAATTATGAGTGCATATCAGCTCATTCTTCACACAGTTATTCATTTGAGATTTTATGTCAGGATTATTAATTTATCACAAATGCATTAAAATACTCCACAACAAACCACACAAGCACCCTGCCAATATCTCTGTTAAGTATCCCATCTGTAACAATCAAGATTTAGAGTTATTCTCGCCATGCGGATCAGCGGCACAAGTTACTCTGATCACGTCAAATGTAATTAAAGAGCCCTGTGCTCCTACCAAAAGGCTGTATGCTTTACAAATTACACTCGTAATGCTTTAGCGTCAGTCCTTCAGCAGCAGCAGTGCCAGCCACATCATTGACACCAGATGAATGGTCACCTTCTGCTGACGTCAGCCCCAGCAATAACGCAATGCAGAGTCCCGCAGCGGTTCTGCCACATCTGCAGCTCCCCACTCCAACTCCCATGAGCCTCTGCACCTCACAGAGACTCAGTGAAGCAGCCCGTTACGGTGGGTGCCAAGGGCAGAGACTATGCATAGCTTGTGTTTTCGCCCAGCCCTTTGAGCTGCTCTCTTGGAAAACACCATCTGTGGGTGTATAAGCGATTGGAGTGGTGGAAGGTCACAGCTGCAGATGGCCGGGAAGCGGTCGGTGTCACCGCGGTCTTGTTTGACCTCGGCTTAAGCTCACAAAGACAAGACAATTCAAGGATGTCACGCAAATAGTTCAGCTAATGTCACACACACTTACTCGTTTGTTGTCGGCGGGGCTGTGGTAAAACTGCGAGATGACTTGTTTCTTGCCCTCCTGGTCCCCAGACAGTTGAAATTTCTCTGATACTTGAGTGAAGGTGGTTCCATAGTCATAAGACACGTACACCTGTTAAATGAACAAAACCATGTCAAATTTCAACCTGATACACTGCTGAAATTGAGGCTCTGTTCCAAAACCTAGTAAGCTGCCTTGTTGTTTTCTGTCTACACAGGCAGCTGCCTTCTAAGTCAACATCTTAATTGAAATGAAACCTTTCTTAATAGTGAGCAACTATTGAGAGTGTCAAGGGGTAGGGGTGAAAATATTCCCCTAAGAATTGGGACACCACTACTATACGTCACGTCATCATACGTCGTCTAGCTCCTACAATACACACACCTATACTGGTGTGTGCACTAGAGCCTTTAATTACCGTTCTATATTAATGCGTTGCTTACTACTATCTAATTCCCACCCAGCACATTAGAATATCATGCAGGCTCACAACATCCAGGAGGCAAGAACTTGTCAACGCTGCCCCATGACTTTATAATAAAAGTTACATACTGAATCTCACATTCTTTTTCCAGAATGTGAGGCAACTTTTCGCTAAAAAGAGAAACGCACAGACGCGCATACACGCAACTTTCATCTCTCTCTCTCCGTCTCTCTCTCTCTCTCGAATTGGCAATATTGTTAGTAAAGGTTTTATTGATTTATAATTATTGGGGGTACTAGCCCCCCTCAATGTCTATGGTGGTTATCGCCCTGATCAGACATGAAAATATGTTGTGTCACTATCGTGCAGTCTGTAATGATATGACGTTAGTTAGCAAATATTAGCGATTTTTTTTGAGTAACATGACCGTAATATGAACTCACGATTGAATGTAACATAAAACAAATTATTACTTTTCGTTAAATCTTTATTAATGCCAAAAATGCTTACTTTTATGTGTCTTTTTGTTCGCTCGGGTAGCCATGTTGCCCCTGAAGCCGGTTTAAGCTGAGATAATTCATACCCCTTCGTTTGAATTGTGGTCCCGAAAAATCTTTGTTTGAAGGGCTGTTTGGCCCTTCCCCTTACCCCTACCCCTCCAACCAAAAGAGAATCGAGACACCCCTACCTCTCCGTTTCACGCGTTCACGTGAAGGGGTAGGGGTGTCTCGATTATTTTTTGGTTGGAGGGGTAGGGGTAAGGGGCAGAATTGGGATTGGGCCTAAGACTTTGCATACAATTGATTCCAATAGATTTTTGTGACGATTCAAATCGGTTGAGATGCTAAACAAATCGTGATACAATTGGAGTAGGATTTTATATGAATGTATCTCTGAGGGGACTGACTGTCTTTAGAAATGTTTTAGACGGCATTTTCTTTACATCTTGCCTCTGCACGATGCAAATTAACATAGAGTTCATAATCGCAGCTCTGCTTTGTTTACAGCGGTAACCCAGGAAACACTGTATCATTGCTATTCATAAGCTCCACCTGCTGGCAGAGAGTGAATTTGCGTCTCATTCAGCTCATTTGCCGTTTCATTCAGATATGGTTTATATTGAGTTTCACAAAACTGAAGTCAGACCATTCTGTTTTTGCTTCAAATTTCGAAATTATACAGTCTAATTTAGATTAAAAACTGATCATGTTGCATGTATGCAGAATCTTTGTTTGGATCATGATTAAAATGCTGTGGTTGCCTCTAATTTTAAATGGAATGAGCACAGACAAAGCCTTAGTTTGTTTATATGAAGAGATTTCTTTTATTTGTGTATCTTATTTATTGTGATTTGGGGTTTGTTTTTAAATTTCAATTTAGTTTTGTTATATTTCAATATTACAAAGAAACGTGCAGCAATTGCCTAATAAAAGGACACCTTTTCATTTACTGTATAATTTGTCTTCAATCTCATTTTGTAAAAAAAATTATGAGAAAATCGAATCGTTAGTTGAGTGAATCGTTACATCCCTACAAACAAGTCCTTTTGGATTAACTATTTTAATCCTACTGTTTCAGTTTGGGTTGAATGTTTTTCTTAACATTTCTTTTGTCACTTTTTTTGCATTTAGTCACAATTTTTATGATGGTTAGAATTATGATGGTTTAGGTGGTATCATTGTTCTTTAACTTATTTACTTACAATTGGCAGGGGAAGGTTCATTTTATGCACTATGAGTCAAAAGCTGTATCCCATTTTACATACTACCCTTCCCAAAATAGTATTTGAAATTAGAATTAGTGTGTCCCAAATCGTAGTATGTTGAAATGAGTATTCCAAAGGCACCTGGATAGTTTACTATTTCCGGTTAGAATTCGAAGTGCAGATCGATGCATACTCTAACGGCTAATATTGCCCACAACACATTGCGTGGTGGACGAGGATTTGATTAGAACTACAAACATGCATAAAAAGTAGGGCTGGGTAAAAAATACATAATTCTCGATATTAATCGTTACGGATTAAACTAACGATTCACTCAACTCACGATTTCACGATTCGATTCAAAACGATTTTTTTTTTTTAAACAAATTATAAATTAAATGTGTCCTTTTATTATTGCTTGGACAAAATGCTGCACATTTCTTTGTGAAATTGAAATATAACACTATAGTAATATACTAATATAGCACTTGCATATCATTGCTCTTTTGTTGGTTTTGATTGCTTCTATTGTCCTCATTTGTAAGTTGCGTTGGATAAAAGCGTCTGCTAAATAACAAAATTTAGATATAATGTTAATGTAAATAACAAAACTAATTTGAAATTTTAAAACAAATCCCAAATCAAATAAATAACACAAATAAAAAAAAAAATCTCTTCATTTAAACAAAATAAGGCTTTGGGCGGTGCCTCTTTTTCCATTTAAATATGATTAAATTACTCATGATCCACACAAGATCCGCATCCAATGCAACATGAGCATTGTTTAATCTACATTGGGATTTTTTTGGTATAATTTTTGAAATTTGCAACAAAAACAGAATTTGTAGGAGCACCTTAAATCAATAATCCAAATTTTTATCAAACGTAGTCTTGCCCCATTACGAGTGGATTTTTGACTCCTCGAATCCTCTAACTTTATAAAATTCGGCCTATGGCATCTTTTTGTCAAATGCTTAAATTATATTTTATAATCTTCTTTTAATTATTTTTATTAAAAACGACTAATCAAGAACAAGTCGAATAAGGGATATAAATTCCCAATCATGAAATCAGTTATTAAAAATATTTTAGAGGTGGCCACCGAAGACAAAAAAAGTGCTTGGTGTACTTTCATACAATTTAATGAGGCTCAGAAGTGACATGAACGCAATATAAATCCATAAATTCAATTATGTTTAATGTTTTAAATATAACATTTTGATATATTAAATTATTTAAATAACTGAAAAGATACTTTTAAAATGAAACTAAAACTGCCAGCAGGAGGCGGCAAGTCTTATTTTTATCACTGAATCATTCATTCATTGATCGTTCAAACAGCGATATCATTCGGAATGAATCAAGGAATGTCTTAGGAATGGGAATCAGGAATCACATGACTCCCTAGATTTCGTTCAGAAACGCCCTGTGCAAATGTCACTCATCTTAGTTCTTTCGATCTCACAGTATAATCAACGAAGGCTCTCTACACTGCGCAAATGAATCTCCCCATTTGCTTATGAAGATTCGTGGAGATATGTCGTGATCATTTAACTCAACGGCTGCAAAACCTAGGAACCTCTGAATCCTCCCCTACGCATGACAACAATATGATGATTATCTGGTCCGATCGCACTGGTGCTCCATAAATGTCTAGTCGCACGCAGTATTTTTCAAGCGCTCATGCCTGAACTGGTCGCACTGTCTAGCCTGCATCTAACTTTTCTAAAGCAGTAAGTTCCCCTCAACATGGATTCATAACCTACCCACTAATTAATTCGCGATATTGTTTAGCATCTCACCGATTTGATCGTCCATACGTGGGGCAATAAGTTTTGATACATGCCGATTTTTCACAAGTTGTCCCCCACTTACAAAGAATGGAGAGATCTGTAATTTTCATCGTAGGTACACCTCAACTGTGAGAGACCGAATCAAAAAAAAAAATCCAGAAAATAACATTGTATGATTTTTTAATAATTAATTTCCATTTTATTGCATGAAATAAGTATTTGATACAATAGAAAAATAGAACTTAATATTTCGTACAGAAACCTTTGTTTACAATTACAGACGTCAGACGCTTCCTGTAGTTCTTGACCAGGTTTGCAAACACTGCAGCAGGGATTTTGGCCCACCCCTCCATCACATTTGTTCTCCAGATCTTTCAGGTTTTGGGGTTGTCGCTGGGCAACACGGAGTTTCAGCTCCCTCCATTGATTTTCTATTGGGTTCAGGTCTGGAGACTGGCTAGGCCACTCCAGGACCTTGAAATGCTTCTTACGGAGCCGCTCCTTAGTTGCCCTGGCTGTGTGTTTGGGGTCATTGTCATGCTGGAAGACCCAGCCACGACCCATCTTCAATGCTCTTACTGAGGGAAGGAGGCTGTTGCCCAAAATCTCACAATACATGGCCCCATCCATCCTCCCCTCAATACGGTGCAGGTCCGTCCTGTCCCTTTTGCAGAAAAGCACACCCAAAGCATGATGTTTCCACCCCCATTCTTCACAGTAGGTATGGTGTTCTTTGGATGCAACTCATCTTTCTTCTTCCCCAAACACGTCGAGTGGAGTTTATACCAAAAACTTCTATTTTGGTCTCCTCTGACCACATGACCTTCTCCCATGCCTCCTCTGGATCATCCAGATGGTCTTTGGCAAACTTCAGACGGGCCTGGACATGTGCTGGCTTGAGCAGGGGGACCTTGCCCACGCTGCAGGATTTTAATCCATGACGGTGTAGTGTGTTACTAATGGTAACCGTTGAGACTGTGTTCCCAGCTCTCTTCAGGTCATTGACCAGGTCCTCACGTGTAGTTCTAGCTGATCCCTCCCACGCTTTCTCATGATCATTGATACTCCACGATGCGAGATCTTGCATGGAGCCCCAGTCCGCGGGAGATTGACAGTCATCTTGAATTTCTTCCATTTTCTAATAATTGCGCCAACAATTGTTGCCTTCTCACCAAGCTGTTTGCCTATTTTCCTGTAGCCCATCCCAGCCTTGTGCAGGTCTACAATTTTGTCCCTGGTGTCCTTAGACAGCTCTTTGGTCTTGGCCATAGTGGAGAGGTTGGAGTCTGATTGATTGAGTGTGTGGTCCGGTGTCTTTTATACAGGTAACAAGTTAAAACAGGTGCAATTAATACAGGTAATGAGTGGAGGATAGGAGGGGTTCTTAAAGACAAGCTAACAGGTCTTGAGAGCTAGAATTTCTTGCTGGTTTGGTATTGTATCAAATACTTATTTCCTGCAATAAAATGGAAATTAATTATTAAAAAAAAATCATACAATGTGATTTTCTGTATTTTTTTTTTTTTGATTCTGTCTCTCAAAGTTGAGGTGTACCTACGATGAAAATTACAGATCTCTCCATTCTTTGTAAGTGGGAAAACTTGAAAAATCAGCAGTGTATCAAATACTTATTTGCCCCACTGTATTTGAATCGATTTTCAACCGGCTCACAGTATTCGTTTCCTCCTATACTCGATTCTCTATTCTTATGGAACTATATCGCTTCTTAAAAAATCCCAGAATCATTTATTCCTAGCATGTGTTTCATTTGGAGACGGAAACGTTTTTTGAAGGGCACTTCCCATCCACCCCTCCTCACACCTGGCAATATAATCCCATTGGCTAGTAATTTTTTGTTACTTGCCAGACTGATATACTATGTTTACAACACACGTGACTTAAGCTATCTAAATGGAACTTCCATAAGACTTCTATTGTTTGTTATAGCAGCTATTATACATTTTTAACCTAAACCCACCCTAACCTTACCCACCTCACCCCTCACAGAAACTTTCTGCATTTTTACATTTCAAAAGTAAAAAACTGTTCACTTTTATTTTTATCAACGTTTTTACAAATGAGGATGTCCCCAAATGGAGTTTTTTTTTGCAATTTTGTCAGGTTTTGCTCACTTTTGGGTACAAATTTGTCCCCAAAATATGGTTAAGAACACACACATACCCCCACGATTCCACCCAATCATCTTATACTTGTAAAAATGGAACATTTCTTAAATCCCTAATTGCACTCTTAACTTCAGCCAATCAGCATTATCTTAAATTTAATATGTATGATAATTAAGCCTATTTAATGAGATAACTATGATTATAACTAATACTTCGTACCCATGCATATTAGTCATTTAACTGAACTTAGGACTGGTGGTGTTGTGTACGGGGTCATATGATGCTTTTTTAAGATCATTATTTTGTGTAACCCGAATATGTTGACATGCTTTTAATGTTCAAAAAACACATTATTTAAAAAAAATACTGTACATTATTGTAGGTCCTCTATGCCTGCCTCTCTCAAACACATAGTTTTCAACAAAACCCCCCTCCTTTGACAAGCGCAGTCTGATCTGATTGGCCAGCTGACACAGTGCATTTTGATTGGCCGAACACCACAAGCACTCATCAGAAATGTAACGCCCCTTACCATAATCGCCAGCTCAATCTTTCAAAATAAATTAAAGACAAGCCCGAAAGGGAACAGAGTTGCGTGACAGACCAGTGATGAAGCTGGTAGGTGTAGTTGCAGTACACAAGCCACTGTAAGACAGCTGACTCCACTGTGATTGTGACCCATCTCTCTCTCTCTCTCCCTCCTCTCTCGCCACTCACACACACAAGACACACACACACACACACACACAACACAATACAAAACGCCGCATTTTGAACAGTCAAAGCAATACTTATACTAATACAAAACAGTAGCTGATTCAGAAGTGCCAGATTTTCATAGCAAAGTCAGAATTACCTCCTTTCCTAGGTTCACGAAACGGTCGTCCATTTAAATGCATTGCTGTTCTGTTGTAAGTTATCTTAAATATTCCTAAATGCATCTACGTTCGGAAGGCCAAATAAAATGCTTTTGCCTAGAAACACACAGCGTCTCCCTGACATGACTGCAACAATAACTGCAGTTACTGAAACCACGCGTTCTTTCTTTGCGTGCACATTTGGGTGGCATTATGCAAATATTTCCACATAGTGAGGTAGATATGTGGGGGCGTGTTAGAACGAGCCGTTTTAGGGGGGTTTGGCAGAGTCTTAACTTTGATAAAGATATCTCTTTGGTTTTGAGTCCTTTAGTCTTTGCAACTTCAGGGCTTTTATCTATGCACAATCAGCTTGTAAAACTACAAAGAGAAAGGAAAACTTGAAATAGCATAATATGACCCCTTTAAGGATATTGTTGGTCATACTTAATAGTATTAATATTAAACACTACTACTACTACTATTACTCTGCTGGGTTTCATGAATATTAATCACATTTTCAGCGTTCCGCCCGCTCGAACTTCTTTTGCTGAAATCACAACGGGTCAGTACTAATGAGCGCCAAACCCACGAGCGCTGTTCGCGCGCATAGCTCTGCCCACTGCCGAGAAACCTCATATCTTTGCTTGTTCTTAAAAGTCTGAAATAATTCTAATAACTGTATTTTGACAGGAAAATAACCAACCGAATTGCTTTTAACATTAGCCGATCGTTCAGCAGTGTATGCAAGACTCTCGCTCTCTCCTTTGCATGTGTGAAACCACAGCGCTATCATAAAGCGACAACGAGTTCGTGCGCCTTCACACAACTAGTTTACTAGCGCACAGTGAACTGATCATCTCCTCCACATTACTACCAGTTATAGCACAAAATAAACATGAATAAACATCCAAAGGTAAGTTAAAAGAAAGATGCCGTATCCTGGCTCATGTAATCGCTCAATCAGTGTTTCAGCCGTGCAAAGACGTCAATATTACGGCTTGTAAACAATATGTCACGTAATGTCACATTTACCTCTTACATATTCGGTGACCATAAACTCATTTGTCAGATAGAAAAATAAACTGTAGAGGGGGCATTTTGCTAAATGTATGCACCATATTACATATTCATTATAAATGTTTACTGTTCTTCAATGTTTAATTTATGTTTGATTAAATCCATCAAGTTATGACAGCCACAATTTATATATAAAAAAAACGAAATGTAGAAATATTAGTAATTTAACTTTAATTTAGTTTTCATTAAGTGTATATTTTTAACAAATAGTCCGTTTACCTTCAATATAATAGTACTGTATTACAACGATACTCTCATCGTATATTTTAGTTTGAAGAAATGCTTTTTTCCCTTGAGAAATTTGGCATGTACTGTACCTGATATATATCCAAAATATCGATATTGAATCAAATCGAATCGAATCGCAAGCTTGTGAATGAAAATCGAATCGAATCGAATCATGAAATTTGTGACAAAACCCAGCCCTATAAAAGTGTTAAAGGGGTCATATATGCAATTTTTAAAGAGCATTTTTTGTGTATTTTATTGTACAGCATATGCTGACATGCTTTAATGTTCAAAAAACAATTTTTTTTTAAATACTGTACATTATTGTAGGTTCTTTATGCCCCGCTTCTCTCAAACGCTTCATTTTCTACAAATTCCCTCCTTCCGTCAAGCTCAGTCTGCTCTGATTGGCCAACTGACCCAGTGCTTTGTGATTGGCCGAAAACCACATAAGCACCGTCAGAATGTACCGGCCCCGTAATAATCGCTTCCGCTTTCAAAGTCAAATCAGACAGTTAAGAATTTTGTTAGTTTTTACCATCAGTTCAAGCCCCGAGGGCAACAGATCGCGTTAGACCGCTACGTGCTATGAATTTTCTGACAGGCAGTTCACTCTCCCTGTGATGTGACCCTGTTCTCCTCCTCACACACACCACCGTTACTGTGCGTTCACACTGCTGGCGGTGAGAGCGTCAAAAGATCGCTCTGGCCGCGTACCCACAACGCTGACCACCGGCGGCGAGAGCGTCAAAATTAGCTCTGGCTGCCCTATAGACGCTCCACGATCGGTTTTTATTTAAAGGGGCCGCAAACATACCAAACAAACGTTCTGATCTTGTGCAGACTTACCACAAAAAGGGTATAACCTTATGATATATCTTAAATGTGAAAGTAAAAAAAATATTAATGGAAAGAACTTAACAATATACTTACATGTTTGCTAACGAAATAAACAAATTAAAAGCTATTTGTGTGGCGTGGCTTTTGTGCTCTCATTTCAATATTTTAAAAACAATTTTTTATATATTTTTTGTATTTAATTACAATCTTTGTAACCATTAATTTGTGTGTGCGCCTACATTGAAAACAGTCCTGTTTAAAGTGTTCCTTAGACCCTTTCAATGCATGCATGATACATCACAAAGTAGCATTTTTTAATGATTTTATTTTTTTACCAGCGAAAAATCATGCAAATAACTTTTTTCAATATATTTTATTTTGAAGGAGTTACTTTAAATTAACCCTGTTTTTTTATATTAAAAGTGTGCTAACCATGTTTTTTTTGGCTATGGACAAAACCATGGTTTTACTACAGTACCTGAGTTTGTTTTTGTGGTAACCTCAGTAAAACCATGGTTAATTTATATAAGGGTTTGATCAATACAACACATATTTTTCTTTTAACCCAATAGGTTTCATCATGTCAGAAACATCCTCTGGCGCGAAAGTTAGCACGCAATTCCTGCTTATTTTCAGAAAATATATAACGTAAATGTGCATTTCGCAACTCACCAGAAACACCAACAAACCTTGGTCCAAGCAACATTTTTTATTTTCACGTCTTTGTACACAGACAGAGACACATCATAAATGACTTACTCTCTTCCATTTTGATTAGGAACTAATGTGTGGTCGGAACCAAAGTTTACAGGACTGCGTTGTCTGGGACCCTCTCAAGCGGAGGAATTCTACATTCCGATTGGTTGCCACCCAACAGCGTCATAGTTCATTACCATAAAGTTTAACTGATTTCAACTCTCCTTGACGCCCTCGCAGGCCAAGACGCGCCGCAACACCCTCAGCCGCCGCTCACATGAATATGAATGTTCTTCCGGTCCCTTTGAACCTCTCTGGCCGCCGGCGTGTGACGCACAGTTTACTCTGCGGCTGCGCAAAACTCCGCATTTGAACAGTCAATAGAATATACTTAAACTAATAACAAAACAGTACCTATTTCAGAAGCGCCAGATTGTCATAGCAAATAGTCGGAATTTACCCTTTTTTTTTTTTGGAAATAGCCTTTGTGCACAGCCACTCTTCTAGGTTTAAAAAAAGGTCGTCCATAAAATGCGTGTGCACAATTCGAACATCTGGGTTGTGCTGTTCTGTTGTCAATAAATCTTAACCAATGATTCCTAATTGCATCTACTTCCGTAAGGCCAAATATAGTTCTTTTGCTTTCGCACTGAAACACAGCGTCTCCCTGACATGGCTGCATCAACACTACTGCGTTCCTGAAACCACGCCTTCTTTCTTTGCGTGAACATTTGGGCGGCATTATGCTAATATTTCCACATACTGACGTAGGTATGTGGGGGCGTGTTAGAACGAGCCGTTTTAGGCGTGGCTGACTCTTAACTTTTATAAAGAATATCTCTTTGGATTTAGACTTTTGTCTTTGCAACGTTACAGATCTTCTTTATGCACCAAGAGCTTGTAACACTCCAAAGAGAAAGGAAAAATTGAAATCGCATCATATGACCCCTTTAAAAAAAATCTACAAACATGGTATGTGAGACTGACGGACAGGTAGAGAAAGAGGTTTGAGTGATAAATAATCATTATCTAACCTGATAAAAAATAATTTATTTAATGTTATCCTCATTATATTTCATCTGTAACAACACTGAACTTTTATCATCATTATAACACATAAGGAAAGTTCTCTGCATAAACCTACAACTGGCAGATCCACGTGTCTCTTTATTTCTCTTCAATACCGCAGGAAATCAAATTAAATTAAATGTGTGTGTGTGGATGATGTTAACTGTGACAAGATGATTGACAGGGCAGTTTAAACACTGACAGAATGCACATAACTAAGCAACAGAGTTCCCTTAAAGACGCAATTATGACAAAGTAGGTATGTCCCAAATCTTGGATACTATTCTGCTACATACTCAAAGTATATACTTCTTCACAAAAAGAGTACATACTTTTAGGGAATAGTATGAGTAGGTGAATTGAGACGCAGCAAAAGACAAATTTCCCTTTAAGGACAATTAAGTGTATTTGATTTAATTCATGTGTCTGACATATTGGATGCAAAATTTTACAGAGTGCATTCTGAGATTGTCTTCTCCAAAGAGGATACATGTAAATCTGCTAGAAGTTGGCTCAAAGAATGTAAGTGATCATAATTAGGCAGTTAATCTTTTGAAAAAGTGCTGCCTTTGGAACAGATCATTTCTGTAATACACTCATCTGTAATCACTAGTAATTTCCTATGAGAAACTGATGAACTTTTACTTTGATTTGCTTTGTCTTGCATTTCACAAAGAACACCTGTAACGCACTACACGGGTGAGCAGATAACAGCTCCAGCGCCCCATAAAGTATGACCGCACCACTTTTGTTCTTGCATTTGCATTAGATAATGCTCTGCAATTATTGAAAACTTAGCAAATATTGCCACGCAGATGGAAAAGTAACATTCAAGGGTGCAAGAGAGTCTTTTCAGTAAGTGCAGCGAGTTGGATCTGGCAGCATTTAAGATGATATAATAAAAGTGCAGGGAACTGAAAAACAGAGGGGGGCCTTCTGTATGACTCAGAGAGCACTAAAAAGCAAAGCTAGCCGGTAAAGATATTCTCTGTATCTTACAGTGAATAGTCTGATATATATAGACTCGTATACAATCTTGAAAGTCAAAGTTATGAAATGATCTAGGGGGGAAAAAACGATATACTCACCGAGCTGCTCTTGGGATCTGTGGCACCAACACTGTCTCTCGCGAGCGCTACTATGACATTGCTCTTCTCTCCGGCCCAGTGGACGACCATTTGATTATGAGAGTCATTCAGGTTGGCCTGTGAAAACAAAATATGATGAACAACCCATCTAAATGTAGCTGACTAGCTACATTGTAGCTGACATTTATTTTGCTGTGGTCAGAGAAGTATCTATAGATAGGTTTCCACAGCACAAATCAAGCTGTCATGGCATTTTCAAAGACATTTCTCTGTTTCTGCTTCACTCACTGGATCATTTTCCTTTTCAGTCGTATTGCATTTGTAATATTCATCTGTAAGATTCTGTACTTGACAGTCTTGAGTTTGTGATATAGACAGCAGGTGTGTCTCATGCACGGAAAGCCGACAGCTTTTGAGAAAACAAACACAACCACAAGAAGAGAGAGCAGAAGCGAGCTGAGCTACACCACAGCGGCAGGAAAACTGAAACTACGGGCTGCGGCATCCCAATCTGATCTGCTGAACAAAGAAATGTGTCATCTTTTCATGTCCATCCCCCCTTCTCTTTCCACTAGTAACAGCTTGTCTCATCTTTAATTCAAACTTCTGCATGAGGACCATGGGATCCTCAAATGGGTTCTCCTTCAATATCTCCTGTCAGACATTAAAGAGAACTTGCAAAAGGTTGTTTTTGTAAAGAAACAAACACCACTTATTCTCCTGCTTAAGGAACACTGTCGTGGTTCACTGGCAAACAACAGATTTACTGACTTAACCTTAGCATGTTAAACCACTTTTTTGTTTGAAAGGTCACCTTACAGGCTTTCAACAAAAGAAGCAAACATTCTACAAAAGAAAACTACTTACATTTGCTATACCATTTTAAAGAATATACATTATAAGATTAGTGAAAAAGGTATACTGATGTTTATTTTAGAATGTTTGTTTTTTGTAATGTACAAACAGTGACTCAAACTACCTCACCTTGAATGCACAGTCATATTTTTATTCGCCATGACACGGTAGTAAATCTCCCCGTATTGTAGGCCTGCTTGGCAAGCAGCATGTCAGTACAACATAGACTTTAGAAGATTGATAGAGCTGTTGAGAAAACTTACAGCAGTGGTTTTACATATAGCCTCAAAACACTTTTACCTCTATGCATGAACTATTACTTTTTCTAGATTCATTTAATAAAGTATTTTACACACAAAATGTGATGTGTAATGTGACCTAACTTGTTTGTTATTAACTATTCAAAGTAGAAGTAAATTTAATCACATCCATCTGCCAACAGTCAAACAACCAGTTAGTCCTGCCCTAAACTCGCACCATTACTGTAATTTTGCTGTTTCAGGCTGTGTGGGAGTTTATGGAAGACTAGTTTTAACAGTTCTTAACATTTAATTTTAAATGTAACAATAAATTAATAACTAATTTTAAATGCAACCTTTAAAGTGTTAAAAAAAATTTTTGGTAACACTTTATTTTAAGGACCAATTCTCACAATCAACTAGTTGCTTACTAGCATGAATATTACTAGCATTTTGGCTGTTTATTGGTACTAACGCACATATTAATTCTTTATTCTGACTAGGGCTGTGCAATATTGAGGAAAAAAGGCGATATGCGATAACTCATTAAATAATGCGATATTCGATATGCGTTATCATAATTCCTTTAAGTGTCCACAGCTCGGGTTAAACAGTTTTACTCACTGTTGCTGAGCTCCGTTTCTGTGAACGTCTAATAACTAGCTGTGTCATATATATGGTTATTTGTATGTATGTATGTAACAAGAGTTCCTGTAAAACCACAACAATTCCTTGTGTTTGCACACAATTAGGTGTAAAATCAAGTTCATTCTGATCGATTCAGAGAAGAAAGCCACCCTAACAACAACTTCTGAAAGTGAACGGTTTGTTGTTTTCGGCATTACCATAAAAATTATTTAAAACATTAGTGGTCATCCTTTTAACGTGAGTTTAGGAACTGAATAATACAAAGGAAAAATAAAAACCTGCTTAGAATTTACTCTTTGAATTCAATAAGAATTGATTCTTATTTAAGCTACAAAAGTTGTTTAGGTAAGAGCAGTGAGTGATTTTTTCTTTGTCTTTTGTTCATGGCCCCAAACATTGCAAGCTGTAGCGATATGCATATTGCGATATGTACATTTGGGATATTTCGATATAGTTGCACAGCCCTAATTCTGACCATATTCTACATCCCTTAATCCTACCCCATACCTATTGAGGGAAAACTCTTTTTATAATTTAACTTTATATAGTTAATAGTGAATGTGTTCCCTAATCTAAAGTGTTACCAAAGGGGTCATCAGATGCAAAATTCACTTTTACATGTTGTTTGAACTGAAATGTGTGTTGGCAGTGTGTGTACACAACCACGCTATAATGATAAAAATCCACCCAGTGTTTTTTTTTTTTTTTTTTAAATCTCGTTAAATAATTTCCCCTTTCTCATATCAAGCCGTTCTCAGATTCCTGCCAGTGTGACGTCACACTGGGCAAGGCCGCTCCCACGATTGTTGATTGACACTGGCGTTTTACCTTCGACCCGCCCCGAGTGAGCTGTCATCAGTCCGCCATTGTTTCAACACCAGGGGTAGACAAGAATAGCTCCTAAGCGATTGAGGTGTTTTGTTGTTGGATATAATAATGAACAGAGCAGTCGTCATTTACTCCTGACATCTGAGGCACTGAAGACGCAGTGGATTACGTTTGTTTTTAAAGGGAATGCATCCCCGACCTACCTAAATGCGTCTATGTTCGCACGAATCATTCGTGATCCAGCTTCACCTCCAGAAGAAGTGAGTATATGTTTTTTTTTAATGAATTTTGCAAATCGCCTTTTCTAATAATGTGCTAGTTACCAAGTTTCACGATGAATTTGGCTAAAGTTTACAGTCTGTCAGAGAACTGCGGAACTTCTGTGAGACATAATTTCACAAACAGCGTGAGTGAAACACCGCACGCGCTCTCTCTTTCCCTCTCAAAATGCAAATGGCTTCAAATCACATCGCGTCTGCTCTATAAGTGAACTGCATAGTTGATACATGAATTGTCACTTGCACTATCGAGGCAGTGTCGCATCGTCACTGAAGTTTATAAATTGCATTTTTTTCTTTTTAATTCTCGCCAGTGTTTAAACCATTCAGCACTCGCGTGCTCTCCTGGAGACCGTGCGCTCAAGCACACTAGCACCGCACACACACATAACGCCGGGTTCACATTACTCTGTTTGCAGTGCATACTTGGTGTGTATTTTTTCCGCGCTCATGTTAACGGATTAAAGCGTTCACACTTGTGCAACACAACTGTTGTCGTCCGGCAGTGCGTTTAGAAGCGGTGTGTCTGCAGCAGTGCAGAGATCGTTTCCGCACCGAGTCTATTTTTGCTGTACTGCAAGCGCTGAATTAAAGTGACAGCGCATTGTTTGCAGTAAATATGAACATGCATTGACACAAAAATTTAGTAATTACACCATAAATGCATATAATTAAAGTCTACTGAGTTTCACAGCCAACCCATAGGCTATGGCTTTTTGGCTAGGTTTAAAGGAAAAGAGCACTTTTTTTTTTAGTAACAACATACTTTTCAAGTTCTGTAATTAAAGTTCAGTAATGAACCGCAGGATTGCTTGTATTAAAGATTTAAATGCAAAAGAAAAGGCAGTTGAGCTGACTAGGGCTGGGAGATATATCGAAAATTAGCGATAAATTAATATCGCAATAATTTTGACGACGATGTAAATTTTTTAAATATTGTGAATATCGAATATTTCAAATTCAAGCATACTTTCCCAAAAGAACTCGCCGAACGTCCAAAAAAGGACTTATTGCAGACTGCTCTACATGCCTCTACTACACGAGCTTTAATGAGTGCGGTTGCCAGATATCAAGAGTTCAAATCCCCGAATCAGAACTTCACTGTTAAATTAATAAATTTTCTGCCCGGTGTTTTGCTTATTTTAAGCAATCTGGCAACCATGCAAATTGGCCCCTCATTGCGGAAGCGCCGCCAACGATGATCTGAAAACACCAACAAACAAGCTGGAGTTTAGTGATCTTAATGAAAGTGTCTCTCATGAGATCTCGACTATATTGTTTGCGTTTGTGATCGCTGAATAAATACACTTACTCAACCGCTGTTGTTTGAATAGAGAAACATAGGCTATCGCAATTTGGAATTACTATTCGGAAATTCACTCATATAATATGTTTCACTTGTTTTACCAGTTTTCATAATATAGACAGAGAGAGTGCATAAGTCTTTGGTATTAATTTATAAATATATATGTAAGAAATACCAATGTGCTTCAGCAACTAGCTCCCCATCTGAGAGGGTTTTTAGTGCCAGTGGGAACATAGTTTCATGCCACAGAGCTTCTCTTAAACCAGAGACAGTTGACAGACTTGTGTTCTTAGCTAACAACTTGTAAAATATACTTATCTTAGTTTAATTATTTCCCCCAGTTGCACGGTGTAAATTGTGAATTGCATGCACTAAAAAAGTTGACAGAATGCACTTTCTGTGCTTGTTTTTCACTACTTCAGTTACTTATACATGTGTTCATTTAATAAAAAGCAGTAAGTGATCACTTGGTCTAGATTTTTTTTAACTGCTTAAATTTGCACTAAACATTTAGTATTTACTTTGTAACAATAGGCTGTTCAATCACAATGTTTTTTGTTGTTTTTTTTTAATGGGACAACAGGAACATCATGTTTTTTTTATTATTCAAAGCAATTGCAAACATATCAGAGATCTTTTTTAGCAATATACAGTGGGTACGGTAAGTATTCAGACCCCCTTAAATTTTTTTGTTATATTGCAGCCATTTGCTAAATCATTTAAGTTATTTTTTTTTCCTCATTAATGTACACAAAGCACCCCATATTGACAGAAAAAAAAACACAGAATTGTTGACATTTTTTTGCAGATTTATTAAAAAAGAAACTGAAATATCACATGGTTTTAAGTATTCAGACCCTTTGCTGTGACCCTCATATATTTAACTCAGGTGCTGTCCGTTTCTTCTGATCATCTTTGAGATGGTTCTACACTTTCATTTGAGTCCATTTGTGTTTGATTATACTGATTGGACTTATTTGGAAAGCCACACACCTGTCTATATAAGACCTTACATCTCACAGTGCATGTCAGAGCAAATGAGAATCATGAGGTCAAAGGAACTGCCTGATGAGCTCAGAGACAGAATTGTGGCAAGTCACAGATCTGGCCAAGGTTACAAAAATCTTTCTGCTGCACTTAAGGTTCCTAAGAGCACTGTGGCCTCCATAATCCTTAAATGGAAGAAGTTTGGGATGACCAGAACCCTTCCTAGATCTGGCCTTCCGGCCAAACTGAGCTATCGGTGGAGAATACCTTGGTGAGAGAGTAAAGAAGAACCCAAAGATCACTGTGGCTGAGCTCCAGAGATGCAGTCGGAGATGGGAGAAAGTTGTAGAAAGTCAACCATCACTGCATCCCTCCACCAGTCGCGGCTTTATGGCAGAGTGGCCCGACGGAAGCCTCTCCGCATTGGCAAGACATGAAAGCCCGCATGGAGGACTCCACGATGGTGAGAAATAAGATTCTCTGGTCTGATGAGACCAAGAGAACTTTTTGGCCTTAATTCTAAGCGTTATGTGTGGAGAAAACCAGGCACTGCTCATCACCTTTCATCACCTGTCCAATACAGTCCCAACTTTGAAGCATGGTGGTGGCAGCATCATGTGTGGGGGTGTTTTTCAGCTGCAGGACAGGACGACTGGTTGCAATCGAGGAAAGATGAATGCGGCCAAGTACAGTGATATCCTGCACGAAAACCTTCTCCAGAGTCTCAGGACCTCAGACTGGGCCGAAGGTTTTACCTTCCAACAAGCCAATGACCCTAAGCACACAGCTAAAATAACTAAGGAGTTGCTTCACAACAACTCTGTGACTGTTCGTGAATGGCCCAGCCAGAGCCCTGACTTAAACCCAATTGATCATCTCTTGAGAGACCTACAAATGGCTGTCCACCAACGTTTACCATCCAACCTGACAGAACTGGAGAGGATCTGCAAGGCGGAATGGCAGAGGATCCCCAAATCCAGGTGTGAAAATCCAGGTTTTTCCCAAAAAGACTCATGGCTGTATTAGCTCAAAAGGGTGCTTCTACTAAATACTGAGCAAAGGGTTTGAATACTTAGGACCATGTGATATTTATTTCAGTTTTTCTTTTTTAATAATCTGCAAAAATGTCAACAATTCTGGTGTTTTTCTGTCAATATGGGGTGTGTGTTTACATTAATGAGGAAAAAAAATTACTTAAATGATTTTTAGCAAATGGCTGCAATATAATAGTGAAAAATTTAAGGGGGTCTGCATACTTTCCGTACCCACTGTATATATCGTCCAGCCCTAGAGCTGACTGTTTCTGTCAATGGTAAGTTTTTATTTAGAATGTTTTTGATAATGTAAGAAAAGTAGTTTAAATTTTTTGCCACTTGCTTGAGCAACTTAATATTAATCTAGAATTAAATGCAAAAGTAAAAAGCATTGAATTATTGATGAAAGATTGTATTACTGTACTGTGTAAAAAAATGATCACAACGTTGAAAAAGCATTTTAAGTAACAATGTTTGGATTTAAAATCAAAATAATGGATAAATGTTGTGTTTGTAGTAAACAGGCACGGATCAGGAGCAGACTCCTGTGTGAAAACACAGTCTGTGCTGCTTTCTGTTACCACACATGGCCTACATACGCACTTGCAAACGGGTATGTGTGGACCTCACATACAGCTCACAAAATTAGCTTGCGCTGTGTAAGCTATTGTTCAACATACACAATGTAAAAACAAAATTACCGTGCATGATTGCAAACATTTTAGTGAGATAAAATATATTTTTTTGAAAAATGTCTAAAAAATGCCCCCCTCCACCCCTCAAATGAAAAATAAAAAATCTTCTCACAAGATCACCTAAGAGAGGAATTCTTTTCACAATGAATTCAGGCCCTGAATACATGGCTAAAAATCTTGATTGGATCATCACTATAAATAATTCTACATGATAAAAAGAAGGCTTTAAAAAGATACTGCTTTCTGTGATCGGCAATCGGTCTCAAAAATCCTGATCGGAGCACCCCTAGTTGTTTTACACTACCATTGAGAAATTTTAGACAAAGTATGTTATAGACTTTTCATTAAGACCCTAAAGAATCATATCAACTTGTGGAATTTGGGCATCTGATGACCCCTTTAATACATTTTCTGAAGTCATTATCTTTTGCTGAATGTTTTTTATTTGTCAATCCAGTTAAAAATACTACTGGACAGAAGTCATTTGAACAAACCAATGAATTTTCAACTAAATTAGCATGGAGAAAAATGTACATTTGTATTTCAAATGATACATTAACTGATTTATGGTTGACTGTAGGTTTTTTAACAGCTGATTAATCTCTAAAAACAGTTCCCCACCACCTCATCAGGATGTGTCGAAGAGCTTTTCCCCACCACCTTGCCAACAAACACTTTGAAAGAGCAAATGGTTGCAACCCGATCTATGTCAGCCCGGCAAACTCTTGGGTCTGCTTATTCAAAGACAGTTAAAGGCCTGTCTGCAACTTCTGGTTATCCTGGAAATGGACTTTCTGCTAATCTAACAGGGCCCTCATTTATACTGACACCGTAATATCCTGAAAGCATTGACGGTAAGACAAGTGCAAATAACTTCACATTCATAATCGCTTGTCTTGTTGAAAAAGCATTTAAAGAATGATTTTTTTCTGTTTCTTATGCATTATTCAGCAGGGAAACAGAAGGAAGAATGAGAGAGAGGGAGCACTGGAGCACCTTCGCCCATCGCTGCAAGCAACGCACGGCTTGAATCCATGACATCATCTCTGCAGCACTAACATTTGGGCTAACAGTTCAACAATTTGCCTACCCGTTCCCTTCTGGCAACCAACCATATGAGAAAAAATACGGGTGAACCACACATTTAATATCACTGTGGCTGAAACCAAAGGAAACCCATTATCCTGTTAAAGGCTTAAAGTACAGTTAAAAGCCTGTTTTATTATTGCAGTATGAATAATTACTATATATGGGACCATTACAGGGATGTGTTATGCTATGCTACCAGGTAATGAACATACTTGAAATATCCATTTGCACATAATACGAAAAACAGAAATGTTCATTCTCTTTTGATATTCACATGAAGCAGTAATAAATCATCTTAAACCAAAAACTGCAGACAAGATTAATACTGGATTCAGTTCATCTATAATTTTCTTGTTGATGTTTAAAATTGTGTCTTAAGGGAACAATAAAGATTATATGACTCATCTGTGTTGATTTGGTTTCACCTTGAGCTTAATGCAAGAGGAGGACTTCAGAAAAACCTAAACTAAACCGGCAGGCTGTTCAGACAAGTTCCAGTAATACTCCATGGAATCATTATAAACATCTACACCGCCCCCCATTTTCCTTCCCCTGGGTTTTGAACTTTCTTATCACCGAAAACAAAAATAAAATACTCTGCAATATCATGTTTGAACAGGAATACTAAAAAAAATTAAAAGTGGAAGTGAAGTGACCCATACTCTGAATTTGTGCTCTGCATTTAACCCATCTAAGTGCACACACACAGCAGTGAGTAGTGAACAAACACACACACAAATACCGCGAACACACACCCGGAGCAGGGGGCAGCCAATGCTGTGGCGCCCGGGGAGCAGTTGGGGGTACGGTGCCTTGCTCAAGGGTCTCACCTCAGTCATGGTATTGAAGGTGGAGAGAATGCTGGTTTTTCACTCCCCCCACCAACAATTCCTGCAGCAGAGACTCGAACCCACGACCTTCGGGTTACAAGTCCGACTCTCTATCCATTAGGCCACGACTGCCCCCGTGATAATATAGGGTCATTTTCTGGAAAAACTAAAAGGGAATTCAATACAAATTTCTTTTGCAGTAACTGTCATACATAAGTATTTAGTACAAAAATAAGTAACTTGTTACTTACTAAGTCTGTCCAAGATTATGATTCAGTCTTAACTAAACAGCAAATTTTTTAAGTACTACACGGACAAAGAGAAACTAAATGAGAGAGAATAAAAGTAATTACCAAATGAGATTAAAAACTGACTTCACATGACTTAGAGACTCGTGAAGTAAGTCCATGCTTATTCTGCAAAAGGTGAGGCAATGTCAAGACAACTCATTTAGATTCCAGCTATTACTTTATGGTAATGATTCTGCATTGCATACTTTACATACTAGAACAAAACTGCATTCGTTTGCCAGAAGTCTACTTAACATAGCTAAATATATGAGGGAACAGAAGATCCGAGGTCCATGAAATGAATTCAATTTAATAGAAAACTTGTTTTGAATGTATAACATTCTTCTAAGAATGAATTATTGCTTCATCAGTGCTGCCGGGACAAATTGTGAAATACTTTCCATTAAGCTGTGCCTCCAAAAGCAATAAATGTAAACAAATGTGTCAAATTCTAAATAAAAATAAAAAATAGATAGGACTGTTTGGTTAAAAAATTAAATAAAATTCTCAGTAAAAATACCCGTTGCTAAGTCTGCCTTGGGGTCTGGCGCTGAACTGAAAATGTATGATAATGACTGTCACAATTCTTCAAACTTCATGAGCAATTGTGTGTCACAGCAAGTCTGCAAAGACGACAACATAAAGACCCTTTAAAACAGTGTATATCCTTGAACTGGCAGAGCTGAGGACTTTTCGAGGTTACTTGATCACAATAGACAAAAAGAGTAGATTGATGTCTGTTACATCTTACCTAACACTGCTTCTCTGTATGTGCCAAAAACAACACATAAACCAAAAGGTCTGAAAGACCTTTGAAAGAGGAAGGAAGAGGGGGGACCAGATGGGAGATCTTAACTGGATCATCTGAGAGGGTAATTCACCTCATAGCAACTGCAATGGATTCCATCCAGGACACTAATAACACTTCATAAAGGATTTCCTGTACACTCAACAGGGTGAAAAGGGGAGATGTCTAATCTTAGTGACTGCCCACTGCTCAAACTGCATATGCATTACAGAATTATATGATGGTATTTTGACATTTTGAGAAATTTGCCTTTGTACATCACTAGAAAATAAAACTGATTAATATTTTCAAAAATACTGCAAGTCACCACATATATTTACGAGTATGAAACAAATAACTAAAATGCACTTCGATTCATTTTTCAAATGTTTTAGTTTCACAATAATAGTATTGAACAAATCAACAGTCATACCATACCATCATACCTCTATTTTAGATTGTTTCAACACAAGTGAGTCACAACGAATCATACCTTGAATCATAAAATCACCTGCTGCAGTAGATGAGTGTATTTGAGCCCATGGGAGGTCAGCCAGCTCTTGCAAAAACCACAATACCTGTATTTACTCTGCCAACCACAATCTCGTGTCTGTGGACATAGCACAATGACTGTTTTTCAGACAAAATTCTGTGCTTTGACCCCTTTGAGATTTCAAAGTCACAATAGATCTGTGGTAAAAGCAAAACTAGGAACTGCTCCATGCCTGACTTAACAAACATCTCGAAGCACAACACTTGAGGGGGTAAAAGAATTAGCTGGGAAATTTCATTTTGCAACCAGTTATGCTTGTGTAACAAAGCTGCTTCCTGACGGTAAACAAACAACGAAACATTGTGTCATACATTTAATAGGAACAAAGACGAGCTGAGTCTGTTTCTAATTCCCAAGAGACTGACATTAAGCATAAACAAACAACATTATTTATATATAGGGAGACGGGTTAGTTTTCACAAGGGTTTTATCTCAGCAACTATAGAGTTTCAAGTCAAAAATATTTTACTGATTTGTCTGGTGTTTCAAAATTGTTTCACCATCTAAATGTCACCCAAAAACCTACAATAAGTTGTTTGGTGGCAGGTTACGTTGTGACAACTTACCCCACATGGCATGGCAATATGTGTTAAATGAGCAGTTTTTTTTTACTGGAGCAAAAAGCAAGACAACTAGCCTCGGTCTCCCTATATTACAGAATATTTAATTGTATAAAATAGCTTTCAATAACTATTAGATACCAACTGAATGAATGTTTTTCTTATTCTAGAAGGAACCTTTAGTATTAGCATCACTACAGAGACAGAAATAAGAGGAAAAAAGGGAATAGAACTTAAACAAATTAAACAAAAAATCATTGATGATCATGATTCTAAATATTGTTTAATAACACGTAATGTCTCGTTGTTCATATACCAGAGCGAGAGAGAGAGCGAGAGAATGAAAAATTGCTTGCAATAAATCGTTATCGGTTTTTTTTTTTTTTTTTTTTTTTTTTTACATTGTAAATCCTAAGAAAAAATAAGTTTTTTATGGGGTATCAATATCTTTGAATTGCACATAACAGGTACGAGAAAAATGTGAGACTGTTTAATCGGTGGGTAATGATAAAACCTTGGCTTACCATCCCACATTCACTGAAGTCAGTGCTATAAAAATGTATATATATGTATTATTTATAATTATTCACCCTCACCGGAGAAGCAATATTTCGCTGAAGGGAAGTGCGAGAACCTTTCATCTGACAAACAGGTCAATTACACTTCTAGATGACTGCGTGCAAACCAAAGGTGAATGATACACAACTATTGGGAATACTGGATTTAATATTTATGAGGTTATGCAAAATCGTGAGGATGTTTTTGCCCTTGTTATCTATGCAATCACACCTAATGAATGTAAACCTCGCTTACCCTTCCATAAACCTTTGGCACGGGTGATCCAGCAGCATTCCGCCGAACGCGATGCTGGTGCGCGGATGATGAAGCCTCCCTGACTTCTCTCTCCAGACGCACGACGCGACTTGCTGCATGCTCCAGGTGTGCACGCACTAGGGAGAAACCCATGTCCTGTGGTAGCATGAATCTCTGGTCATGGTGAAGTCGAAGCGTGGAGGAGATCGCTCCAGGAACGAGTAAAAATAACAGATATATGGCACAGCGACTGAGCGCCAGCATCTTGCGTGTCTGCCCTGACGCCATGTTTGTGTATGTTGAATGCGATGTGTGACAGGGCGCCTCTAGCGGTCAACCGCATTCAGACTCATTACCATGGATACAGATGGCACATGATGGCACATGATGTTTTGTTTTGTTTTACATAAACTGTAGATTGGCAAGACCAAAACAAAGGATTGTTTCAGGGAAGATTTCACAGAAAGAACGTCTTGCATCAGCATCCCATTAAATGTCGTTGACTGGGTAGACCTATGAATTAAGAAGAAGAATGATAATAATAGTAATTACAATAGTAATAATAATAATAATAATATTATATATATCCAATAGCATAATTAATATTGTTGCTCTTTTGTTAGTTTTGATCTTTTGTCCTCATTTGTATGTCGCTTTGGATAAAAGCGTCTGCTAAATGACTAAATAAATAAATAACAACTCTTAATTGCTTTTTGATGGGAAAATAAATTGCGAACTTCCCCAAACTTGATTCCAATTTAATAACAAAAACACAAATGGTTAGTGTAAAAAGGATCTACATGTATAAATAGCACAGGAGGTTTTTGTTGTGGTAAAATAGCTTATGTTTGGATCAGAATTGAAAAACAATTTAAAGCTACATAACTTGCTAAAAGGCCAAAGGTAAAAGGCCATAATTGGTTCTTCAAATATGGGAAACATTTAAACTTTTATTAAACAGATGTTTATATTATTATTAAAAACAAACTAATTCGTTTAATATGAACACAAAACCTCGTTATTGTGTTTGTTTGGATATCCATGGAAATGTCACAAAAAGTCTAGTTCTAATACCAAAAATGTTGTGTCATTTATGAAGTATTCTTTATGGAAAATGGATTTCAAAAATAGCTGAAGACAAAAGTCTTTATGGAAAATTGATTTTTTGCAGAAAAAAAAAAACATTCGGCCATTGCTTTAGCTTTAAATCAAAGATACGACCACAACACCCTTATAATTACATATTTTGCAAGATCTTTTCATCACCTCGTGAGCTCATCGCCTGGTTTTGAGTTCAGTTGTCCAAAACCCCCATCTGCTGGTCAGAATTTGTAAAGGTATTATATATATTTTATATATTCCTAATTTTTCCACTAATAATTGCTGCGGAATAATCAGTAGTAATTGGTGTCCGCTTACTATGAGTTGTAGGCTACCCTCAGTAGTAGACTACAGTTGCGCGTGTTTTCTGTGAGCTCGCGATTATTGACTGTTCAAAAAAGCGGCGGTTGGTAAGTGAGGTGAACTGAAGCTTATCGAAGGTTACTGATTTTCTGGTATTTACTTTAGTTAGCCTAATCAAACAACTGGTATTCCATTATTAACTAACACCCTTTTGGCATAGATATTGATTTTGTGTAAATAAATGTAAACATTGTTTAAATAAGTGTTATCACTTGATTTAATTGAAAACGTCAAACACGTCAGCTCTTGCGTTGGCTAAACTTGTGGCGACAAGTGAGATCCATGGACAAAAGATTCAGTTACTGGAATACGTTCAAAATACCCAGATGTTTGTCCTAACGTGAATTATATTTAAGAAGGCTTTGTTAACTTCAAAGTGGGAATATTATCTTGACAAAAAATATTACGCCACTTTTCTTCGGTCAGAGGCGAGTTTAATGACACAACGCAGTCTCGAGAGCACTAAAGAGGCCGTCAGAGGAACAGAAATGAAAAGGTCTCGAGCCAAAATACGTGAGGTGAGGATTTCGAGGTCATCGTGAATTGAATTAATATCATCACAGAAATCTACGGTCACGAAATATCAGCCAGTTGTTCACTTCTGTGTTGTCTTGCTAGTTATTTGTCTGATTTCTAACCGATTTGTTTACTAATGCTCACAAATGTACATGTAGGTTGAAAATGCACCATTTTCGGAGACGTCTCCAGCAAAAAAGATAAAGGCACAGCATTTCAGATCAGCAGCTGGAGACATGCCTTATGGGTTTGAAGTAGCATTAGCAGGCAAGTCTTGGTTTTGACATATGAGAGGTTGTATTTGACAGCCATTTAAGTTACCTCATGTTTTAAACACAATTATTTTTCATGACCATTCCTGTAGACCTCAACTTGTGAGGCATGTTACTCAGTTTTCTGTTTGTCTTCTCATTTTAGAGGCCAGTGTCCTCTATTCCAAGTACTCCGAGGTCTTGAGGTAACTGGATGGATTTGTATGCTGTGTCTCATCATCAGTAATAGATCTATAAGGTTTACAGTCAAACATTAATTTCACATATTTTCTTCCAAGGGAAAGAGCTGCTGTGGATGCTTCACAGCTTGGAGAACTGGAGGATATACTTACTGAAGCCAGGAGCTTGGAATCTCATCTTAAAGAGAAGAAGGAACACCTGAGACGATCTTTGACTTTGATCTCTGACAAACTACAAGGATAGGTTCAGTTCTTTTCAGTGGTGTTATTTGATTCACATAATGCGTCTAATTTGCTATACAAGCATCAGTTAAGACATTGTTAATGTTGATTGTACATGTTCATATTATACTTTAGAAGTTATATACTTTACAATAATAGAAATATAGGTGTTATGCTGAAATAAAGCTGATATGTGATGACAGTCACAAACTGTAGTGATGTATCATAAAAACAATTGTATATACTGTATATATATATATACACACACACACACAAGCATTTGTTATTTTAATAAATTCTTATTCTTCTAGCAGACATTATTGAAATGTAAAGTTACTGAGATTATATAATACAAGTTATTAATTCAGGAGAGTAAAAACAACACTAGTAGAAAATTAAAAGTAGGTTATTCAGAGACAGCTTGAACATCTTGCAAAATTTTTGGGCTTTTCAAAAGAGTCTCTCAGTGTCTATTTTGGAAAGTCCCATGGAATCCATACGGAATGTTGATAGGTACCTCAGCCCTGCCCAGTTCTTCAAATGTTTTTGCATCCAGCACCAGAAGGAAGGTGCTCTTGTCCTATAGGGACAATTGCTCATTAGCCTAGCCATATATTTTACCTCATTTTTGAAAAGCTAACAAGCAATATTTGAAACCACTGAGGAACATGTCATGTTATACCTGATTTGGGGTGATGACCACGGACAGAATGACTCCATCATCCTCTTCTACAGCACCAGGTGATGAGACAAAGATCGGTTCTGAGGGATACATGCCTGCATGTTTCCACACCTGTCATAAGTTGAAATATTAGTTCAAATGACTAAACATTAAAAGTCTCTGACACAATTTTAACATGCATTAACTGAATACTCCTAACTAACCTTTATTTGTTTGCCTTGAAGGTCCATTTTAATGAGGGAGTCTCCAACCAGGTGTCTGAAGCCACATCCGTAGAAGTAACGGTAGGGACAGGAATTGCACATTGAATAGTTGATGTGTGGGAATTCCAGACCTCCAAATTCATGGAGATCATCACCATGGAGATCTTCATGTGTGCAAAACACCTGTATAAATACACAATTTACAATATGATATTATAGCAAAAACATATTTTTTGGAATTGCATGTAGATAAACTAGACAAAAAGTTATCCACACAAACCAACCTTATTCTTGTCTGTCTTGATGGCTGTCGCAGTGCTGTTCAAGCGCGTGTTGAGATTTTGCCCACAGGGTGTATGACTGTCCACGTTCAATGGCAGGACAAAGCGGCGGGGGAACACTCTGCACACTGTGTTGTATACCTAGCAAAAAAAACAATGAACACTGAAGTACACTGAAAAATTGCTAATAAATTTCACAAATATTTACAAAGAATCAGCAAGTAACACATTAAATGAAACGTGATATTTTTAAATAGAAAGACTGAAATAGTATTTTTTCGTAAAATGTACTTCGATAATTGTTGCATTTACAACTTCGAAAAATCATTTTTTTTTACAGTCTAGTTATGTGGAAAAACTTGTGAAAAACAAGGGTGCGTTTGCACACAGATATAACAAAAGTAAGGTTTTACCTCATCCAGAGCATTTCCAGACTTTTTTAGATTCTGAATCAGGTAGTTGTTAATTGCTTGGCCATCATCAGAACAGCACATGTCAATGATCAGAAAACCGTTTTCTTCATAACAGTTTATCTGATGGAAGGTTGACAGTGGCTTTGCATAATATTTGATGAGGCTCAGCTGTGACCGAAGCAGAATCATTTCAAAATGAGTTATACTAAATAAAATAACATGAGTGAGTACAGTGTGGAATTATTAGCAGTAGTTACCTTTCCTGTGTGTTTATTGATTACATGGAAAACTGTGTTTCGTTTGGGGTCCCAGTATACGCCCTCATTAATCCCCTTTCCACGGAGTTTGCTTGTCACAATCTTCAAGAGATCCATTTTGATTGGCTGCTCGATGAATACCACATAGTTCTCTGACATGGCTGCAATAAGAATTTAATATGTTTATACATATATTAAACAGAATAAAAAAAAGGGGGGGGGGGGGGGGGACAATTTTTTTCTTTTTTAAAAATAAAAGTTTTTGGATCTTTCTATTCATCAAAAGAATCCTGAAAAAACATCAAAAATATTAAGCAGCACGGTTTTCAACATTGATAATATTTAAGAAATGTTTCTTGAGCATGAAATCGGCATATTAGAATGATTTCTGATAGATCATGTGACACTGAAGACGGGTAGTGACTGCTGAAAATTGCTTAATTACATTTCAAAATATATTAAAAATAAACCTTGCTTTAAATTGTTATGATATTTCACAATATTACTGTATTTTTGATCAATATAGCCTTGGTGAGCATAAGAGACTTATTTTAAAATATAAAAAAATCTTACAAACCCCAAATATTTCTATGCAATATTTAAAATATAAATGTATACAATCATTTTATATTTACTTATTTATTTGCAAAAGAGTTTGACGGCATTGCTCACATACCAAAGCTGTGATAGTAGGATGGTTTAGACTTGTCCTCTGAGGGGATTGAACACACAACTGTGGCTCCTTCCAAGGTATCATTTGGATTCACCTTTTTTGACGGCACCATTATTATATTGTAGAAAGCACCTTAAAAATAAAATTGAAAAAGAATGAGAATGAGAATTCTAATTCGTCAACTCGTTAAATACCAAAACCCACCAATAAAATATTAAATAATCTAAGGTGGCTGAGAAGTGCAGAACAAAATCACAATTCTGAAAACAAAATAACAAATTACAAACGCAAATGCAAGTCTAAAAAACAAAATAACAATTCAGAAAACATTATAACAAGTCAGAAAACACAACGACAAATCCGAAAACAAATTAACAAGTCAGAAAACACAACGACAAATCAGACAAACCGGAAGAGGTAGGTATAGTTTGAGACAGCGCCATTGGATTGGGATTACTCACCGCTGACTGGACGAGACATCTGTCAATCAACGTATACAGGAAGAACCAGCTGAAGAACAGCAGAGTCGTGGTAGAAAGTTCGGAGATGGTATTAAAGTAGCACAGTTTAAATGTATTGTATGAATTGCCCTCACTGTGGAATAAAAAATACGGAGTGTATATTTACATTTAGTTAAAAGTGGCTGTAGAACATCAGTTCCAGTGGTGCAGATGGATAAGCGCTTGCCCTTGGCTTTTTGACGCGATCGACCCGGGTTCGAACTTTTTTCCCCTCCCTTTTCAAATCTCATATCACATCATAAAGGCATTTATTTTAAATAAAAATTAAGGAAATAATCAAAAAGTTGAAAATAAAGTATCGGGTAGGTTTAGGATAGGTGTAGGAAGGGCTTATATTGTTCCAATAAGGTGACATCCATTTAATAATTTAAATTAAAATTATAATTTACACTCAATACGTTATTATTGCATACTGTTTTATAATGTACTACAATACTGAAGTGCAGATAATTGCCACTATTTGCAACAAGTAGTATACTTGATAGTAGAAATCCTGCTATTTTAACATAGTGTAAAAAGGTATTTGCACTTTTTTAGGGGAAATAAATAGAATCTATTGCTAATATGAGATTTGAAAAGGGAGGGAAAAAAAGTTTGGCAAAAGGTGGGATCGAACCTGGGTCGATCGCGTCAAAAAGCCAAGGGCACGCGCTTATCCATCTGCACCACTGGAGCTGATGTTCTACAGCCACTTTTTACTAAATGTAAATATACACACCGTATTTTTTATTCCATAGTAAGGGCAATTCATACAATACATTTAAACTGAGCTACTTTAATACCATTTCCGAACTTTCTACCACGACTCTGCTTTTCTTCGGCTGGTTCTTCCTGTATACATTGATTGACAAATGTCTCGTCCAGTCAGCAGTGAGTAATCCAAAACCAATGGCGCTGTCTCAAACTATACCTACCTTTTCCGGTTTGTCTGATTTGTCGTTGTGTTTTCTGACTTGTTAATTTGTTTTCGAATTTGTTATTGTATTTTCTGACTTGTTATAATGTTTTCTGAATTGTTGTTGTGTTTTCTGAATTGTTATTTAGTTTTTTAGACTTGCATTTGCGTTTGTAATTTGTTATTTTGTTTTCAGAATTGTGATTTGTTCTGCACTTCTCAGCCACCGTATTAAACACTTTTAGACATTTCTTAAATTCAGTCAGTGTGATTTTTTTTTAGATTTAAACTGCCGACAAACCTTTTCGAGTATAAGAGTTGCCCATGTTGTATGTAGTTCCATCAGGATCCACATGGGGATGAGCTGTGGCTCCATTAACCGCAACAAATTTACTCCAGTCCACCTAAACACAACAATTTTCTCATTTCAGCTTGTTCTCCACACAAACATACTTTATACATTTTTAAAACATAATTACCTTTTCTTTTGTTTCCAGCGTCTGTGGGTCTATTTTGTGCATGAAGTTGGTCTCTGTGCTGACATAGTAGTCTCCTTTATACTGGACAAAGCTCACATTCGCATTGTCACTTGGCTCTGTGGGAAGAGAGAGATGACGTGCTCACATATGCAGAACATATTCAGACCACTTCAATCAGAGCCGAAGATTTCACACTCACTCGGCAGCTCAAAGCGCGAGAGGAAGCGCTGGAAGAAGTTCTTGCATGGGTCTGGCATGGCAATCGTGCCAAATTCAGACACCATAATGCGGTTATGCTCAAGGTTTTCCTTGTAGCAATCGCTGTTGAGGAAGCGGCTCATATACGTCACCTTTCCATCCTCAATGTGGAATTGGTGCATAAGCGCCATGCCATCAAACCAGTGGTTGAAACTGAGGAGCAAACACGAATGCTTGTTTATTTGCTTTGATAATTCTGATCTATTGAGTTCTCAAGGAGCCCAGATGATGCTCACCTGCTTCTTCCGATCTCAAACTTTCCAGGTCCATTCCTGAGGAAATTACCTTTGATCCAGGAGGGGATGTTACCTGTAATTGTAGTTGCGATGGGCTCTGGGGTTTCATCTGCAGAACACACCAGATTCTCAATGCACGGGAGACCAAGAACATCAGTGAAGTGTTGGTCTTTATTCTGTGACCTGGTCTTTTTCCAGCCTTTGGGGGAAAGAAGACTTTTAGATCTGAAGTTTTGTGCACTACGTACATTGAATCTATGATTAGAACGGTAACCTACCAGAAGTGCTGTTGTTCAGACGGTTCACAGAAGACATGCTGGTCTGCTTGTGATGGCTTGTTGTTGAAGATGTTTCAAGAGCTGTCCTGGAGACTCCCTTGTCTCCCTCTACTAACTGGACTCTCTTATAAAGAGATCTGTTGGGTCACATGGTGCTTATGCAATACCAAATCACAGACACCAACTGAAGTCGTTTGCTTAAATTATCTTACAGTTACCTTGACAAGAATGGTATGTTTTTAATTCAGTACAAGGTTGCTCTAAGCTAAAACAACTGAACTAATTAACTAGTTAATTTCTTGGAGTGCTTGAGTGCAACACATTTATATATAAATAAATATAGAAACTGAACATTTGTCACTATACCATTTGATACACAACACAAATATATATTGATATATTTCCATAATATCAGAAGCAGTTAATTATACAGAGCTAGGCAGATTTGTGGTGTTATTTTATTAGCAAAATTAATCATTCTAAATCAATCTAATCGTCTGGGAAATTCCGGTCAGCAGCAAATGATGTAACTATATCCTTACTTTAACTCAAACTTAAGAAGGAAAAAAGTAATAACTCTGAAATCTTAATGTTATGGGGGAAATTTAAGTGACCTTACCATAAAATCTAATAATCAAACCAGCTACGCTGAACCACAGACTTTCTTTGAATTTAAGTATTCATTATTTCAGTAGCCTACTTCAATATTTATTTTAATATTAAATATATCAATACAAATACCCTGTAGTGTTCACCTAAATTGATTTGAAATATTTTTATACTTTTATTTATATATTATGTTTTAAAAAATCTGCAACAGTTTGTAATATGCATGTATCAATGATTGTACTAAATTCAGACTCAAACTCATATGCATCTTAACAGGTTATGAACCAGTATCTACAGCAGATTAAAATATATATTCTACATACTGTACATTGTATATAAAATATACATTCTATGTACTGTACATTGTTTGAAAGTTATTCACAAGCACAAGCATTGAATATTTCAGGGATATTTTAGCTAATTTTGGCATAGCATTATATTGGCTAATTGGTTCTTTACTTTATTAAAAAGTCAATTACACTGTAAAAATCATAAATATGTGTACTTATCTATGGCAAAAAAAACATTTTTAACTAATAAATGAAACAAAGATTTTTGGTATACGTTTTGCAAGAAAATACTATTTTAGTCATTCTATTTCAAAATTCCACAGTTTAATAAAATGTGTTGCCGTTTCTTTGTATTTACTAATTGTGAAATGTACTACCAATTTGAGTCAAAATTGTCAGTACATTCAGCAGTACTCCACTTATTATGTGATATTCAGCATAAATGCATTAAATCCATGGATTAAAAGCAAAATGTTAAAAGCAATGGCCCTAAGTTAAATTGTAATTAAATGTTTAGTGTCTGATTTAGGTCAGGACAACTCTTTTTGATAGTTAGATTGAATAGATAGTGTTGTGTAAAAAAAAATTTAGTTTTCGCATCCTGTACAACAGAAAAATGTCCTTGTCCCATTTTTAGATCAATCACAGATACAGTCATTAAAATGCATTATGCATGGGGCAAAAATAAATAGCTCAAACAAAAAAGCGTTAGAAAGTTTAAAGGAAATTACACAAAGCCTGCAGAGGAAGATCTTGGTCAAATTTCGTCCTAACATCTGAAGGGGAAAAACAATGTGACATTTCCAATTTATGTAATGTGAACAGTATGCTTATTTGTAATGAATGCAAAAATCTGTGCATGAAATCTTATGCTTTCTGGGAATTTCCCTTAAAAACACGTTCATTGTGAAAAACCAGACTGATATTGTCTCATAGAAATCAGTAGTTCAACAAGTCACAGCCTATCCTGTTTAGAAGAGGTTTAATTCTTTCAGATTAAACAGGTGAGCAGCTTACCTAATGTTCTCACCTTTAGTGTTTTATTGATTTACTGATGTGATCTAGCACGAGTTTGTTCCAAATATCAGTAATCAGTGCATTGTCTGCCTTGTAAGATATATGGTGATTACCTTAAATGGAGTTACGTAAAGTCAGTGACAGTTACTGATTTTGTGATATTGTCCAAACAGAATTTTGTAACATAATTACTCAAAGCATATCCATCCCAATCTGAGCTGCCAACATTCACTTCCACCTTCAATCGGTCCAGTAGTACCTTGAGCGCATGAACACGTCTCCAAAAGTGCATCTGACCTCTTTACCAGCAACTCCTCTGGCTATTGCAGAAAAACAGTACATTCTCGAATCTGACATAAATAAATGGACTAGTATGAAAAATGTATTGACCTTCTGAACAAAAGCAGCATGTATTTAAGTCTGTGCCTGGGAATCTCCCGTGAAGTTATCCAAAATAAAATATTAATAATTTCCCCGAGGCATTTGGTGCTATAACTGAATACATGGGCTCTTTAAGTTCACAACAGTGCAGCAGCTGCCATAAAATACATCTCCCCTGAGGACACATTCATGGCTATTAAAGACAGTAAATTGTGTGAGTGTTGAATGTCTCTTTTACATGCATGTAGCCCATAATCAGCACAACACTCGTGAACAGTTAATGTTCTCCCATTGTGCAATTAAAGGGGTCATATGATGCTTTTTTAAAGATCATTATTTGGTGTAACAGAATATGTTGACATGCTTTAATGTTCAAATACTGTACATTATTGTAGGTCCTCTATGCCCCGCCTCTCTCAAACGCTTAGTTTTCTACAAAGTCCCTCCTTCCGACAAGTGCAGTCTGCTCTGATTGGCCAGCTGACCCAGTGCATTGTGACACACCGCAAGCACTCGTCGGAAATGTAACGCCCCTTACATAATCGTGAGCTTCACCTTTCAAAATAAATGTAAAGACAGAGCCTGAAAGGGGAACAGGTCCGTTTCCTGACAGACACAGGTTGATAGCATATTGTGCAGTACACAAGCCACGGTTAAGACAGCTGACTCCACTGTGATGTGAGGTGTGTGTGTCTGTCTCTCTCTCTCTCTCTCTCTCTCTAACTCTCTCTCTCTCACACACACACAATCTCTCTCTTGCTCACACACACACACACACACACCGATGCGCAAAACTCCGCATTTGAACAGTCAATAGCAAATACTTAAACTAATAACAAAAAAAAAGTAGCTGATTCAGAAGCGCCAGAAGGTCATAGCAAAGTCAGAATTCCCTCCTCTCCCAGGTTCATGAAACGGTCGTCCATAAAACGCATTGCTGTTCTGTTGTAAGTAATCTTAAGATTCCTAAATGCATCTACTTTCGGAAGGCCAAATAAAGTGCTTTTGCTTTCGCCTAGAAACACACGTCTCCCTGACATGCTGCTTCAACCCTAACTGCGGTTACTGAAACCACGCCTTCTTTTTTGCGTGTGCACTTGGGTGTGGCATTATGCAAATATTTTCCACATAGTGAGGTATGTGTGGGGGCATGTTAGAACGAGCCGTTTTAGGGGGGCGTGGCAGAGTCTTAACTTTGATAAAGAATATCTCTTTGGTTTTGAGACTTTAGTATTGCAACTTCAGGGATCTTATCTATGAACAATCAACTTGTAGCACTCCAAAGAGAAAGGAAATCTTGAAATCGCATCATATGACCCCTTAAAGTGTTGTGAACTAAAGACTAGTTATCACCCTAAATCCTAGTACATCCCTACAATTGTATTTTATTTTATTCTATTCATACTCTATCTATAGCACACCTGTACATACAATTTATTCTTTTTTTGTGTTTTATATTTATGCATGTGTATTTTATTCACATCTTATTTTAATTATCTGTGTGTTGTTGTTGTCTCCGTATACTGGAAGCTTATGACACTATAACAAATTCCTTGTATGTGCAAACATACTTGGCAATAAAGCTCTTTCTGATTCTGATTCTGATAAAGATCAGGCTTAGAACTGCATAGCTTAACTTAGTTTTCTCTTAAATGACCTCAAAACGGCAACCTCAAATAAAAAAAAATTAATGCAAGGTACCCACAGGATATTTAAACAGTAAATGTTGCTCTACATAGTCATGGATAAATATAGTATCCAGTGTCTAACAATAATCAAACAGCATTGAAAAGGTCCAGTTACATACTGTTTTTCCATCATTGTTAGCATCGTCATGTTGACACCATTTACAAAGCTCACCAGTGACTATCAAGAACTACACTCTATCTATGAATGTTTGCACTGAACATCTGATTTCATTACAATTTTATAAATACATATTTACAGGTCAAATCTATTCATGGTTGTAACATTATGTGCTTCACCTGCAAACCAGATTAGATTTTCTTACATAATATTGTTTGAGTAGTCTTGGTATTTCAAGCTTTATAACCTTAGCTAGAGGCCTTATCAGCTAGTTTTAGAGAACATATTTTTTAGTTTATAGAACATAAATTTAGTTTTTCCTTAAAGTAGCAATCACCGAGACCCTTGAAATGACATTGAAACTTAAAACTTAGAAAATTTGAGAATTTTAAGATGTGCATTCAGGTATTTAATCTTTCAACTTTGCCTGTTGTAACACAGTACAGTGGAAACTCTTGTTGGCTCCAAAGAAACCATATTAATAAAACCAGATATCCAAAAAAATCTGCCTTTATTCTTAAGTGCACAATTGAACCCAAAGCTTCAATCTGCATAGAAATCTAGTCATACAGATTTATTACACAAATCTCCATAGCACTTTAAACAGACAAAAGTGCAACCAGACTCTATCATGTCATTTTCAGACATGTATAAGATCATGATAACAGGACTTTCAAAATCTCTGTCTATAATGTATTCCCATCAAAGTCATTCAGGAAAAATATCTCTAGAAACCCTTAGATCCACAACTCATATTTTGTAATTTAGATTAAATTTACATCATTACACACACAAGCTGGGATATGCCCGTTTTAAATACATCTAAGTAACTTAAAATGAAAGACATAAATAAATTGCTTTAAATGCAAAGCACATCCAATTACAAATTGCCTTTCATAAACAATTACTTACTTGAGCAGAAATACAGCCATGCAAAGTGTAAAGCTGAAACACTGTCAATGTGACTTGAATTCTCCAGACGTTGTGGTCATTAATGGAGGACTATCAAGGTGCATGTTCAAATACCTGTGTAAAGTTAATTCTGCATATGACACAACCAACTTAAGTCAAGATATTGTTTTAACACAATGGCTGACAAAAAGACATTATGCAATAAATACGGCCAAAACATTTATTACCTGATCATTTTCCTGTAAAAATGTTAGCGTATCGATTTTTCAAGTTCAAATACAGTGACCAGCATCTTGTAAGTTGTAGCCACAACAATTAGTTCCTTTTGCTGCATCAGAAACACTTGATTTACCAGACAAGAGAGTGGCTGACATGCAGAGATTTCCATCTTAAGCAGAAGCTAAGCATGTTCAGAACAAACTGACAACATTTAACAATTAAAAACGCTTGCAAATCGACACAATGTTGTCAAAAATTATATATTTATAGAATTGACACATAATGTCACTGTATACAATAAACTGGAACGCTGATGCCGAAAGAGATCCCATCCTCCATCTCAGTCCAGTCATTTACTCCACAAGAGGGCCACAGCTTTACAAATCCCCACGTCATGGTAGTTGAAGTAGCACAGGCCAGCAAAGGTGACGGTCGACAGAAGGAAGAGGCCAGCATTAGCCATCTTGATTTTAAAGTCTCCGTGAACGTAATCTGTCAAAACCTGGCCAAGACCCCTGGAAAACACAAAGTAAAATGCAATGCTGTCCTTTCCCTTTTTTTACAATCCACAAAATAACATCTTATTGCAAAAATCTATACTTTTACAGTATCTGTACTTCCTACACCATTATTAACTATAATAAATGAACAAAATATAAAAGAAAAGCTCAAATGCAGTAAAACACAAAATATATACTTAAAACATATTTGTTTGAAATGTAGTCATGCATACGGTATTTGGTAAAACTTTCTAGATTTCTAGGCTCAAATATGTTTAAAAGCCAGATTGTTACCGCATTTACACCAAATTGAAATAATAAAAATGCAAACTATATGTATGTGTGGCCCTATGTGGCCCCTAATGTAACTAACAAAATTAGAAGTGTGGCCTTGAGTGCCGAAGGTTAAATCCTTGCACGAAGGGTGCAACAGCCACTCATAACTTGGCTTTACAGACCAAAGCAGACACCTTCATTTCATGTCAGAAACTATTTTTAATGGTATATTGCAACGCTCATTTGAATCTGACCCATCAGTTACTAAATTGCAGAGTTGAAAGTTCATACGGAATCACAACAGTCACATACTAAATATTAACAACTGACTGTGGCAACATTTACTGATAATTGATTTAAATTGTTCTCATAATAAAAAATAAAAAAAGCAAGACAAAAAATTAACAGCAAAGGACCATTTCATTTTGAATATGTCAAGCATTGATTATAAAACACATATTCTCTTACCAGTGACCATGTAGAGTAAGTGCAGCTGCTAAAGTGTAGTCAACAGCAGGGCCGGGGTAATAGTACGCAACGGGTGCCAAACCCAGAAGAACTATGCTCAGGATCCGCTCTCCTGTCCAGTGCAGAGAAGCGGCTTTGGACCCAGAGCCCGCTATTAAATGAAACAGTAACACAGAGGAAAAGAAAAAGCCGAAGAGGACATTCTGAGTGTTTGAGCTTTACTATGTTTAGTCTGTAGCTCTAAATGACCAGTGTTTTCATTCTGTCTTTACCAGCGATCAACTTATTTACCATTTGCTTTGAGAACCTGACAGATGGTTGGCAATATCCACATTCAGCATTTATCTTACACTGTAGTCACCTGTTAATAATCATTTACTTGACTAATGAAACAATCATGATTACATTTGGACTTCTGAATGTTAAAACACTAAAATTCAGACCCAACGAAAAGGCTCTTGTCCAGTCTGACAGTCCTGTCAACTATATATTAGGACAATAAAATTATAGGAATAGACTAAAAGCTCTGTATTGATTTACAATGTTAAAGCACACACACACACACACAATCTAAATCACTAACCATAGTTGGATGAAGTTGCATGGATCTTTGCTGATATCAAGTATGGACAATCACGATCCTTCTTCTGTACGGCCAAAGGTCTGATGAGGGAGCAAGAGCGAAATAACAGAGCTGTGGAAAGTGACAAGAATGAACATTACAAGGATTAATACGTAATTAAAAGGAAGAAGGTACTCAGAATTAAAATGTCACGCAATTTGATGTTCATCTGTGACGAATGAGGTCACTGATGGATGTTCATACAATGCTTATATAAATCATTTAAAAACACCCCACATAAAGTGGTTAACTACGAGAATATAACTTTTACTTTGAGCCTTTACAAATACTTTGTATAAACACAGACACATTATTATACACTAATAAAATATTCTAGTCTCAAGTCTTAATGTGTAGGTTATTGCGTTTACCAACACTTTACCATAAATATAATAAAGTTGATTGGTTAATTTAGAGAAAGAGAAGAGACACAGCGCTGATACATATATTAAAAGAGGGTTAAGTTAGCGTGCTAGCTATTCAGTCCAAGTACGCTTGCTGCGATTAACATGAAACGTCATTGGAAAATGATTTCTTTTACACTCGACCTTGAAGCTAAACAACTGTAATACAGGATGAGGTGCCGAGAAGAAAAGCATGAAAACACTCAAACTTACGGCTGACACCTCTGTGGCAAACAGAACTTATCCTGACGAGAGCCGCCATGATTCTACAACCAACCCAAGGTCACTGGAATCACCCGGATGTACTAATGCTGCCAGTGACCGGTGTGATGAAATTAACCTTTACATGCCAAATATGCTAATAAAAATCGATTAAAATATATGTACGATAATACTTGATTTTAATTTAGTACATCTCATCGAGTTAGTGTTTTAAACATCTGGGCAGTACCAATTTAAAAGGGTGGTTGACTGCTTTTTTTCTTGGATTGATTGTGTTTATGGGGTGCAGTGTAACATGTCTTTATGATTTTTTTTTTTTTTTAAACGCCTTGTTTTTCATATATTTTACCTTTATTGTAAGCCGCTGTCTCCATTGTCATTTGAACAGCTGGTTGACTTCCTGTTTCTGTGATACCACTCCCTCAGAAATACACAATGGGCTCAGATTGGTTAGCTGGCACAGTGTGTTGTGATTGGTTAACTGCCTAGTGCACGTTGTCCGGGAACTTCTCTAAAGCCGCGTAACATGGCCCCGCCCCCTTATTTTGCATGTTCCCGGGGGGCAGGGTTTATGTAAATTTCTGGGTTTGTGAAGTAACGAACCCTGGAAGTAACTTGTTGTAGTCCCTACCAGCCGTTTTTGTAGGCATTAAACTGCCAGCATTTTAAAAGACGATATCTCCGTTTGCATTGAACTTTCAGCGTTGCAACTTTGCAGACATTGTTTATGCTCAAACAGCAACATTACACACTAACTAACATTTAAAAAGTAAAATCGCAATCAACCGCAATTTAAACAATATTTCATTTATGAACTAATGTGTGGATGTTCTTTAAACTTACTCAACTTATGTTCGGATCAGTCATTAAAGCTGGGTAAACACTGGTCACAGACACTGAGATGTCCCTTTGATTTCACCAAACTTATGGTGAAATTTAAGAAAAAAACATTGAAAGGCCATTGAAAGTTTTCATTGGACTTGACAAAGTGGTGATATCCAGTGGGTGAGTTGTTTAGCCTACTTACATTATAGTCTTCCCATTAACGTCATCTTTTTTTTCAGACTGAATATATACAGTATAAACAGAGGATGTATTGTATTAGATGTGTTAGTGCTATTCATTACTTTTTTAAAATTGATGTTTTACAAATTGTATCACATATAATAACAAGACAAAATATTTTAACAAATACCCAATTTTAATCATCTATGTAGGCCTAACATTTTAACATTTCACTTAACTTGTAAATCTATAACAAAAGGTATGTAAATATAATTTCATTTCCGTTTAAGAAAATATATATTATTAATGCTGTTAATAATAAAATAGTCTGTAAATACAGTGCTAGAATATTCGGTAAGGTAATACCATGTCAGTAATCTAAAATGAAATACAATTAAATAAAAATATATTGAATAAATGTCAAGTTTTTTTTTTTGTAGTCTAGTTGCATTGTTACCGTCTGTTTACTTTAGCAAATCGGGTCCCTAGCCAGCGGGACAAGGGATAAAGACTGGTCGAACAGCGCTGTCAAAGCATTTCTTACGCACATTTCGAACTTTTCCTCGACTAATGATCACACATTACTCCAAAAGCCAACCATCCTCATAATACTGATACTCATTACTCGACGAGAGAGCGAAAAAACTCGGTAAAAGGGGTGTGTTTTTTTTTTTTTTTTTTTTTTTTACGCCACAATTAGGTGTGGAATCACGAGCAGCGGGGAATCATGGCAGGTGGAAACGTGTGGTGTGAGGTATGGCTGGCATACAGCCCGCGCCCGCCCCCCAGGCGTTGACATACGTAGTGCTGTGATATACATTGTTTCAAGTCATATTTTGACGTCTCTGAGAGTGTAGTCGGTCAAAACCTGGTAAAGAAAGAGCACAAGAGGGTTACATTTCAAATTAGGCAACTATATGGTTTTCAAACATGTCTTTAGTGTATTATTAAACACACCGTCATGCTTTGTTTCCTACTTTGCATTATTTATTTTATCTGCAGCTCTCAGAGCAGATTTCATGGCGGTCTCAATCCAGGCATGAGGTCTGGCCGTGTGCTCTCCTGCAAAGTAAATCCTCCCCTCATTCTGGACTATAGACTTACTATAGTCTCTCATCTGGAATGGAGTGAAGATGGCAAAGGCGCCATGGCTGTAAGGATCCAGTCCCCACTTTTTCACAACACCCCCAGTGTAGAGCTGCCGGATGTGTTCTCCATGGATCTTCACCAGGTCATTCAATACCAGATACTTCAACTCATCTTCATTTATAGTCTGAAGGAATGCAGCCTCATCAGAGGAGGTGTAAGAAGCCAACACAGCGCCGCCTGATATCCCGGAGAAATTATGACTGGGGTAGTGGATGAAACGTGATGGCAGATCTGTGATGCTTTTCCCACCCCGGATGCCATCATTCTCCCAGAACTTTTTGCTGAAACTCAGCACTACTTTTGTGGAGCTGGAATAGTGCAGCGACCGCAGTGCTTCCATCTTTTCGGCCGACAAAGGAGGCTTAAAGTCAATGAGGAGCGTTGCTTTGGCTGTGGCCGTCACCAACACATAATCGGCAGTAATGCTGGTCAGGGTGCCGTGGTTATGACGGTCTTCATATGAAACTGTCACGTTGTTCTGCGTTTGACTGATGGCCTGGACTTTTGAGTCCGTAAGAATTGTGGCATTTAGCACAGTGTACAATGCATTAGGGAATGATTCAAAGCCGCCTTTAAATTCAGAATACCTGAAAAAGAGATGTAGATATTTTGATTATGTTTGACATCCTTTTGTTATTAGCTGTATGTACTACGTTAACAAGTAAGTTGGTTAAACAAAAAAAAAAAAAAAATTAGTACTTTCATTTAGCAAGGATGCATTAAATTGATTAAAAATAACAGTAAATACATGCTGAAAAAATTCAGGAAAAAATCCTGTCATGATTGTCATGATAATTTGAAAAAAATTAAGCAGCGTAACTGTTTTTAACATTGAATGCTTCTTGAGCACCAAATCAGCATATTAGAATAATCTCTGAAGGATCATGTGACACTAAAGGCTGGAGTAATAATGCTGAAAATTCGTGAAAGTGAAAAAGTGATGTGACATGTGGCCAAGTATGGTGACCCATACTAGGAATTAGTGCTCTGCATTTAACCCATCCAAAGTGCACACACACAGCACGGTTTTTTGCAACACACACACACACCGTGAACACACACCCGGAGCAGTGGGCAGCCATTTATGCTGCGGCGCCCAGGGAACAGTTGGGGGTTCCGTGCCTTGCTCAAGGGCACCTCAGTCGTGGTATTGAAGGTGGGAGAGAGCGCTGTACATTCACTCCCTCCACCTACAATCCCTGCCAGACCTGAGACTTGAAACCGCAACCTTTGGGTTACGAGTCCGACTCTCTAACCATTAGGCTACGACTTCCCCAAGTGAGGGTAAGAGACTTCATTAAAAACATTTAAAAATCCCAAACAGTTGAATGGTACTATAGAGGATATAAGATTGGGTTAAATATTGGGTTAAAGTTAATATCTTACGTGTCATTGTCATTTATATCACACTGGATGTAGAGCATCTCAGTGAGGGCAGTGTAGAAGAAGCTGTTCTCATTTAGGATATCACCAATCATTCGCAAAGCTCCTCTGCTCAAATTTCCCACGTTAACTAAATACTCCTGTTACAGATTGGATTTAGAGACATCCTGCCATTAGTACTCATATTTAGACTTGAATACATTTTTAAAGCTTATTATAAATGCTAATTAAATCTGATGACATATTACAGACATTTTACCTTAACTGAGTATGAATCATATTTGTTCAACGTTTTCTCACAGCCCATTTTCTGCAGATCATCTTTTAACTAATAAAGATCCAAGAAAGAAAGGAACAATAAAATATATTAGCAAATAAATCATAAAAGCAAGATAAGGGGAAAAGTTTTGTTATAACAGTATTACATTGTTAATGAATTCATTATTGAATTATTCTAAATTATTCTGACTTCATTAGTAAATAACCTTATTCATTCTCCTTTTAAATAAACATTTGGCTGGTCAGATACATACACTTTTTGAATAAACTGAAAATGTTGTCTTTTCACTCACCTTGCCCAAAGCCGTGTCAAACAGTTCTCTGGCACTTTTCCCCCCTTTTTCACTCCAAAAAAGAAAAACCAAAAAAAAAGGGGGTAACTTAAACAAAGGGTAGTTCAGAATGTCTGGGTTCTGCTTTACGGTTTTTTTTTTTTGGTTAGTTGGTGGTGTAGGTTTTATAAAAAAAACAGGGAAAAAACAAACACAAATACTCCATTTATAAAATAGTAAGTGTTTTCATCGTCCTGTACGAAGCTTCCAAACTCCAGGCCCAGCTTTTGTGCAAAATGCCTAAGAATCCTTGAAAGTGATATCATTGAAAACAAGTTGATTAAATGGATAGTTCACTAAAAATTCAAATTGAAGAAATTGTTGAATTAAGTTGTATTTTTTTTTCTTTGTGCACAAAAAGTATTCTCGTAGCTTCATAACATTACGGTTGAACCACTCACTATGTTTCCAATCACCCTATTTTAATGGCATTGTGAAGTATGAATGAGAAACCGTACGAAAAAGACGTTTATTCAAGTGTGCTATTAGTATACTTCTTTTAAACTAAAAATAGGAAAGTATACTTTTAGTCTACTTTTTATGTACTTCTCAGAAATGGGCTTTATGTACTTCTCAGAAATATACTTAAAATGACATTTAAGTATACTTGACTTATACTTAGAAAATGTCTAAATATATTTGAGCTATAATTGTGCTCCTAGAATCCGTGTTTTCATTGTTATACTGTAGGGGGCGCTAGTACACATCTTCTGTACAGAATTTCCAAAAAACACAAGTGAAGAAGAAAACGAAACAACAAATGCTTCCACATGTAATCTAACACGAACATCAGACATAAAACAGTATCAAAACTATGTAACATTATGGAATAAAATGTCGACCAATGAAGAGGTAATAATGACTGTCAAGCTTTGGGGTGTTGATCGACTTTATCTACATTTTTATTATTCTGAATCCAATTCATAGTCTTTTTTCAGCTTTTTGTTCAAAATGTTGTTTATTTCTTTATTTTTTATTTATGAAACTTAACCACATTCAAGTGTTTAAAAAAATGCATGAAGCTAGAATAAAATGTTTTTGTTTACAAGCAGATACCCTGTTCTTTTGATGTTTTGTATGTTCAGATATTCAGATAACAAAACATATACAAATTAATACCTAAACAGGGACATAGCAGTATACTTAAAGTATGATGCAAAGCTCACGTAAAGAAAACTTACGAGTACACTTGCAGTATAAAACTACTAAACTAAAGTTTGCTGAGACTAGACTTAAAAGTGTACTAAATTACTACAAGTATTTAATTAGTAAACACAGTATACCTGGACGTTACTTTGGTATAGTTTGCCGTAAAAACTCACACATGTTGATTGTAAACTAGTTGTTGTACTACAAAGTGTTACTATGTTATACCTAAAGTATATTAAAAGTATTACGTTAGATTCGAGAAAGTGGGCCAATTAGCCCAAGGGTATGAAATAGTACATTAACAGTATACTACTAGTACACTAATTTGTATACTTACTATAACCGTATACTTTAAATATACTTGACCTGTACTTAAGTATAAAATAAACTTGTAGTATACTACTTTTTGGTAAGGGAAACGAGTGATGGAAATGCCAAATTTCTAATAAAAATCCCTTAATTCGCAAAAATGTTTTTACGCTCGCTTGAGGTTTTTGACTTGTGTGAAAAAAAGTTTATGCGAATAATGGGAGATGGAAACGCAATGCCGAATAAATTCCTCCATGAGCATCAAAAAAGTAATGTGACTTTGCGCTATGGGACGGCAAAACCTCACTAACCAGCGGACCGATCTCATTCCAAAGCATCTGAAATGTTGTTATGGTCATTCGGGAAAGCACGAGAGCAAAAGTATGCAGTATTTCTGTATAATTGCCTCTTATGGGCAAAACCCCTTTTTTTTTTTTTTTTTTTGGCGTTCAACAACATCAGCATCCAGTTCCGAAAGCAATGACCGCATTCATTGGGTTTCATCTGCTCGCTCTGAGGCGCAATTTATTGTTATGGAAAGTTATTATATTATCTACTTTTCTTAGGATTTCTAGGCCCGTTTCAGGAATAGAGAGTTGAGATGGGACTCGTTGGATGGAAACAGTGCTTGTTCGCAAATGTTTTATGTGATATTCCAATTTTGCGCATAATTTAAATTCGCAACTTTGGATGGAAACCGGGTTACTGATGTCACATGGACTATTTTAACTATGTCCTTACTACCTTTCTGGGCCTTGAACATGTCAGTTGCGTTGCTGTCTATGCAGAGTCAGGAAGCTCTTGGATTTCATCAAAAATATAATTTGTGTTACGAAAAATCGACGAAGGTCTTACAGGTTGGAATGACATTAGGGTGAGTAATTAATGACAGAATTGTGATATTTGAGTAAACTATCCCTTTAAGTTGTGGCCTGCCCTTCCACCTTCTGACCACCAGGGGTCATTGTCACTTGAGCAGAAGTTTTGATTTTCAGTTTCACATTTTGGATTTCCTGTTATTCATTATGAATTACACTCTCAAATAAATCTCTGCTCTTTTATCTTTACTCTCAGCTGATTGTGATACACTAATTTCACACTAATTATTGTACTGTCTACCCTCAGAAAGTTACATGAGCTGAATATGAAATAGAATTGGATTCTCATGGATAGAGATTAAAGAACTTACTTGTGGAAACTTGGGATCCTCATGGCACCGAGTTCTGCATACCAACCCTCTTTTTTGTCCCTATGTGTTAGAATTCTTCCACCTATACGCTCACTTGCCTCGATAATCGTCACCTAAGAGCAGAGAAAAAAGAATAGGCAAAAGCAGCACACGTTAATTGAAATTCTATTATAATGACGTATAATTATAATACAGATATTAAATAGAAAGTACATGTGCTTCTACAGAAAATACCTTAAATAAACTTTAATCATGCAGTGCTTTACGGAAACATTTTCTAGGGATTTTCTCTGCTTTACCCACTGTATATAACCTTGATTACACTGTATATTACTTGATAAAATGACTGATTTCCTCATGTGTTAGGAAAAGCCAGGTCATGAAATTGGAGATGTCATTTTGGAACTAGCAGAAAGTTACTATATTAGGCCACATCATGAATCTCACCTGGAAGTGGTTAGTGGTCTGAAAGGGTTAAACCCAGCAATATAGATAACTGAACTAATAGATAACTGGAACTAACTTCTCATATGTGAAGAAATGGGGAAAACATTTTGTTCTGCTTTTACCAATTATTTCTAATAATCTCTTGTAACTAGAGACATGATTTGCACCAGTCATTTTTTCCTTCAGTAGATGTGTTTAGAGAGCTCTTCCTATCAGTATTTCCTGTTTTCATGGGTCTGTTATGGTTAGTGTTAAATGTTGCTTTGTGCTATGTGTTATGAGACCTTATGTCCCGCATCCTCCAGGAACTTGGCTGCAGTGAGTCCAGCAGCACCTGCTCCGACGATTACCACATGCTGAGGGTTCTTCGATGGAGGGAGACCTTGTTCTGTTAGCTTCAGAAGGTAATCATAATCAGAGTCTTGTAAGCATTTGAAAAGAGGGTCTTCGTCTGTAGTTCCACCAGCATGGTAGGTGAAAACCAAGATCAGTGCCAGCACTGCAGGTTGAAAACAGAAATTACAGGGTAAAATGATCAAATAAAAGAGTTATTGGCAGTTAGGCTATGTGTGAAATTTATTTTCATTTATATACACTGCAAACCCTTATGCGATTAAAATAATTAAGCGTTCATAATTAAACAGCATTTGAAATGTGAATTTTTGTAATCAAACTCCAATAGTTCACTCAACAGTATCACTTCAAAATGGATGCACTGAGAAATAGCCTACCCATAAGCCTTTGGAGTTTAGTTATTTCGTTACACTCTTAAGAAAAGTTCGTAAAAATAGGGATCAATGCAGGCCTACTTTTCACAGGTGTTTTACCCGTATTTGGAATTACTTATTGCATTTGAGTCTTGTTTTGGGGTTAAAGCAATGCCCGTAAACCTAACGGATAGGCTGACAGAAAATTACAAGTAGCTGCATTTTTCCCCTTAGGCGACACTCCGTAAAAATATGGCACAATGTAGTTATGCCTACTATGTTAATATGAAGGAATTTTCGAATTTGATTTTGACAGGTGTTTTACCCATAGCCTATTTTAATATGCATTGGATTGTTTCTAAGAATTAGGTGAGGGTTTTCTACGACAGGTGTAGTTTTGACAGAAAATTATTTGCTATTACTTTATATAAGGGAGTTTCTTAAAAGTTTTTCGTAAATTCCACTTATTCTTCAACATTTGCTGCTCCCTTTTTTATAAGGTGTCAACATGGAACATTCTTTGTCATATTGGCTACTTTTAGTTTTGGATAGGCTAACTGAACAGCAGCGGAATGCTTTTAAAAGTGCTGCCTAAGCTAATTGAAGATTTAAAAATATTCAGTAGACTAGTTCCGTTTTCCAGCAAAACTATCCTGTTTTCCTATTTACTCAATACAGGAAGATTTCTCCACACACGAAAATGGTTTCGGTTGACTTTCTTGTTATGAATGAAAAAGACACATGTCACCTATTTCACCTCTTTTGGAGTCCCTATAATTTAAATTTAGCATGTAGCCTATGTCTCCGCAACTGATTCAGACAAGCATTTGGACAAATCAAAAGCACATGTTCTTCTAATAGGCTACTCACAGTATTTACACGGGCTAAAGTTTTGAAACATTTTGAACTGTTCGAGCCAGAAGCCGGAGAAGGAGAAGCACTTGCACGTTCTGGAAAGCGAAACCTATGGAGAACAGAAGCAGATTGCAAAATGATGGAGAAATCTGGGCAGCATAATAACCGTTATATCACTATAACAGTATAAATCACAGACAAATTCAAGCTATAAAAATTCTAAATGATACTCACAGTCCACTGGAATAATTGACTAATACTCACCTTCATAATGAAAAATGGTTAAAAGTGGTCCAGAGCTTTACTTAACGCCTACAGATTATAGGCCTAATAGAGTGTAATTGCTCAAATTTATTATTATTTTAAAGCCATATTGATATATAATCACAACACTTTGGATAAATTGTGCAGCCATACAAACAAGCACAGCAAACCATAGGATTATTTTAATAGAAATAACCATTTTTATGAAAAAAATTAATAAATTGACAAATTAAACTAAATTAATACCATAAAATAAATTACAATAACAATATCAAAAAAGAGAAAAAAAATCGCAATTAGATTTCCCCCCAAACTGTGACCTAGTAAATATTATGCTGTCACGAGTGTATTAAAATATCACTTATTTAGTATATCATAATATTTGCACCCATATTTGCAAATGCCTTTTTTTCCTGCAACTTGGCCTGCTTCATTTCAATATGCAGAGGACATGCAGCCAGAGGTTGTTTGCATTCAATAAAGGTAAAGCAGAAAAATAAACAGCCTGTTTAATACTAAATAGTCATGTCTATTTACGTTGCACTAATTATTTTATTTATGTTAGCCTACAGAAATGTTTTTAAATCAGTAGTTTAATCTTAGTTTTAGTTACAGTATACAATAACCTTGCAAGTAACCTTGAAAAAAATTTTAAGTGAACCAAGCGGACCATTAAAAATGCGAACTGTTGCTTGGATGTTTCCTCATCGTTGTGAAGTGTTAAAGTGTATTACTGTGAGACTGCTATAGAGGGAAGATCTGAGGACATTTTTTGCGACCTATAATGCTGGTAAAATATTAATGTCCTCCTAAAGTATGCACGGTGAGTCAGGGTGAGGCTTTACTGCACCGAGCGCTTGAAATAGCTCACTCAATCCATATTACTCACAGCAAGGCTCTTTTTAAGAATCCTGTGCAGAGATTAGTGCCATTGTGACTTCCAACCCTGACGATTTCCACACACATTATCAAAGTGTGTGCTGTGA